>JAPZDY010000009.1:15604042-15618909 GCA_029783645.1 Ctenochaetus hawaiiensis | reverse complement strand
CCCCCCCCCCCCCCCCCCCCCCCCCCCCCCCCCCCCCTCTCTGTTGTCGTTCCTGCGTGAGACCTGTGACGTATTCCCACTGCAAAAATAGATCCCAGATAACCAGCGATAATTGATAAGCGGCGTTTGTAAATGGAAACAATGACATGAATGTTTCTATCGGAGTGTATTTATAACGAAATGTAGCGTCCAGGGTGTAACCAAGGCCTGGTGGTTGCCTTACTCCCTGACCATGAAACTGGTCTTAATACAGATATTTATTCTCTGTGGCAGAAAATCTTGCAATCCTCAATTTAAATATCTTGCTTCATAATTGATTTATAGATACAGCCAAAGACGCGCAGTAGAGCGGTTCATAGACTGTACGGAAAACGAGAAAATCAGATCCATAACCTTGTCATTCTTCAGCCTCCTCCTGCCTTTCATTTAGAACCACTACTAATATTTGCATCTTTGATAATAATGGAATTTTTAGTAGTCACACACATATAGTCTTCGTTTATTTTTTTCAATCCAATTTCCAGTTAATGATTTTGCTGATTTACCCTAAGCGGTCGTCGTCAGTCATTCTACCTGTGATTGGTCCGCGTTCAGCATTACGCACGCAGGGCCACGGAGACGCGTCGTGCCCTGACGTTTGATGTAACGCATCACCTTTAGGTGACACAGAGAAGGTCTTCTTTACCACTGCAGATATCCCTGACACATCATGAACCATCTAAGAGCGTGGAATGTGTTTCGTGTCTATGAGTGTATTACATTTACTGTAAACATACTGAATATATGCATACAATGGACAGGATTTTAGCCCACTATTTAGCCCTGTGGATACAACATCAGTCTGTTACCTAGGAAATAAATAATTTTTAGTTCGCTTACAGGAGTAATTTTGAAATCAATTTAGCCTCATGTGCTTTAAAATGTAATTATCTATTTTCAATTTATAGCTGCAATCTTCCAAATGTATCATCCAACATCACATCTTGATATTCATCTGTGCAGCTGCAATCAGTGGCGGAAAAGGGCTACTTGGATCCTTAACTGCAGCAAAATTGCCCAGACAATACTTAAAAAATACATGGTTACAAGCAGAAGACCTGCATTCAAAGTCAAACTTATGCAAAAGAAGAGATGTAAATGTACCAACATATGAACCCCCTTGTTACTGACGTGTTATTGAATTTATTTGAGTTTATTATATTGTCAATATCTATGAAATGCATCATGACCATTTTACTGTTTTATCTTGAGCGCTTTTTTTTTTTAAATAGATGTTCTGCTTCCTAGTTGCTCTTACTTTCTTAACTGGAAAAGCTCTTGTTTCATTTTTGCTAAAGCTGCTGCTCTCCCAGACCTTTCATGCTGTAAACCCAACAGTCCACTTATGAAAAAAGGTGATCAAAGTTGCATAGTAGTAAAGGAGTACAGAGGGAAATGAATAGACCAGAAAAAGACATTACAGAGCAGGAAAGAATCATTATTTGATAAAAAATATGATGCTGTCAAAATAATCAGAAGTGTGATTTTCCTTTGACTGAGCTTAAAATCGTTATTCCGAGGGTTAACAGTCACACAGTTACTATGAACATGCTGCCGTAGTTTTTAAATCATGTAAAGAAATCAGTGGGAATTCATTCAGTCCTTTTAGAGATGCAATGCTTTGATAAATATAAGCTGCTTTATCAAGCTGATTCACTAAAAGCATCCGTGTGCATATCTGCTCAGATTACATCCACACATGTGATCAGTTCAGAATGTGGTGCCAACATTATCCCATTGTGTGTCCCCCAACCCTCATATGACCCAAACCCCCAAGTGTGTGTGCAAGTCTGTCTGTGTGTGTGTCACATGGCCTTATTCTGCCACCGAGTGTTAGTCAGCTGATCAGTGTCAGCATGTGAGTCCAGAAGAGAGGTAAGGGAAAAAAAACAGAGAATTAACTACAGACCCGACCTTTCAAAAGGATATTGTGCATAAAAGTGAAACAAAATATAGTGTATCAACCTTTACCACACTTCTACTTTTGATGTACAGACCGCCCCAGGACTATGTGATTCTTGAAGGGAAGTGAAGCATCCACCTCTTCAGTCAGTCACAGAGAAAGAGAAGAAATTAGGTTAATGCCTTTGATTTGAGCACGCTGAAAGAGATGCACTCGAGTAGTGTTGCCACAATCCTGTTGCCAGTGAGCATGCAACATTGTTTGTGTGTCTATTAAAGAGAGGGAGAATGAGAGAGATCTGTTGATTGTCTGAGGAAATAATTTGCATGTTTTTCTGTTTTATTTATTCTTCTCCTCGTCTCTTTGTCTTCTTCTACCTCTTCCTTTGCGCCCCCCGTCCTCAGATATTTTCCCTGGTGGTCTTTGCCTGCATTGTGAATGAGGGTTATGTTAACATGGGCAGCGAGCGTCTCCACTGTGTCTTCAACAAGAATGCAGATGCCTGTAACTACGGCGTGTTTGTGGGCTTGGTGGGCCTGCTGGCATGCTCCTTCTTCTTCCTGCTTGACTACAAGTTCTCCAGCATCAGCTCAGTCAAAGACAGGAAGAAGGCTATAATGCTTGAAATCGGCTTCTCGGGTGAGACGGCAATCATGTCCAGAATAAGCAGAAATAAGTATTATTTCCCCTTCTTGACATGATTCTTACAGCTTTCCTAGACTGAAGGAGTGCAAGACACAGTATTTGCACTTAAAACTTTTTAAATTTGGTTTGTAATGTGTTGAAAGGCCTAAAAGTATAAATGATATAGTGCTACTGTTTTTTAAATGAAAGTGGGCCTTACACATACTGAAAATAAAAAACATGAGTAAAGTCCCATTTAGTGATTGGTGAGTTTGAGTGCAGCATTCAAAAGTTTGGTTCCCTAAAAATGCCACAAATGTAGCCCAGCTAGGCTCACTTCTTTGTTCTGGATTGCTCTCTCACATCAGAAAACATTGAGATTAAATGAAACTTGTAATCTTACATAAAAGAATAGTAGAGGAATCTGAGTATTTTTAGTTTCCAAAGGGAACAAAGAACTGCGGGTCACGATTTTGAGAAATCAACAACTGCACTTGTTGTTTCGTTTAAAGTGTTAGCTTGGAAATTACCTTTTCTCTGTTGTAACAAACTGTTATCATTCCCCTGGTTTCTGGCAGGTTTCTGGACCTTCCTGTACTTTGTAAGTTTCTGCTTTCTGGCCAATCAGTGGTCTCGGACCACAGCTGATGAGCTGCCACTTAACCAGGGGGCAGATGCAGCCCGGGCTGCAATCGCCTTCTCGTTTTTCTCCATAATCACCTGGGTGAGAACATGCATCTAACACTGACACATCAGTACAAAGACACACATACAACAATGCAAAACATGCAAACAAATGTTCATATCATAAAATAACCTCAGGTCATATTATGCCTTGATGGTGACACAACAACAAAAAGTATTAGACACTCTTACTATTTTAGTTTATATTATAACATAATATAGTATTAGATGAAGCAATCTGACTTTCAAAAAAAATGTTATCAACTTTTCATACAGAGCCTCTGAATTAGAGGTCCACTGACCAGGGCCCCTTTGATAATCTATCCATAACCTTAACTGTGATCAGTAATCCATTAAAAAGGTCATGCTTCTGATGAGTAATGCTTGATACTATATGCTGCACCCACATTGAGTAGTTTTCCATGAGGTTTGAGTGTTTGGAGGCGCAGTTATCATTGTCTAAACATTGCATTTGTTTGAGCTTAATGGATTCTCATTGGAATAGTTTTTCTCTCTTCATTTAAGGAGGCTTAAATTTTTATGAGGGCAAATACATGATATAAGTGCAACTACTCTAAAATGCTGTTTTAAAAGGGTGGATTCCTGGGTGGTCTCTAGCTGTGAGAGGTGGTCTTTTATGATTTAGTCTGGCTTACTCTTTCTAGCAATGTACCTTATTTTTTTCTGATATTTACCATCTATTTGTTTCTCTCTTTTCCCCCCTGCTGCCCCTGTAGGCTGGTCTAACAGTGCGTGCGGTCCAGAAGTACATGCTTGGTACAGACATGTCCCTATTCACCACAGAGCACATGGATGGCGGGGCGCCAACCAAGCCATACCCCTCCAATTCACCAGTAGGTGACACCACTGAGACCACAGAGACCTACCAGAGCCCACCATTCACCGAGAAAAATGCAGCACCCACATACCAGGTTCCAATTTACTAGATTAGACAGACCTGATGGTGGAAAAGGAGGGTTAGAAGAGGGATGAGGGGAAAGTGATAGAAAATTGCTTCCTGTGATGTTACACCTGCAGTTGTTTGTGTGTTGACCTGGGTTATCAATAATTGTCAAAAAAATACAGCCTCTCCTTCTTTGTTTCCTCCTCTAGTCCCTGTCCTTTCTTAACATTCCAGCTTTTTTCTGCAATTTTCTATGTCAAACTCGATTTCCTGCTAGTGTCCTTAGATCAGAGCATATGAGGTAAAAAGAAAACAAGAGGAGGAAGTGTAGAAGAAGAGGCCACTTTGAAGGATTAACACTGTTTTGAAGAAAGAAACAAGAGATGAAGGGATCAACAAGTAACTCCACCACAGAGCAGTGTTAGATGACTAAAAATAGTGCAGAAAGCGCATAACAGCACCTTCATCTTATTCTTTTTATTCATCAAAGTGTCAAAATCCCCCTTTCATGCCAAACAGTATGGGTAATGATTTTAGCTGCAAAAGAGTCTGGTCTTTCCCCCATCCTTCCCTGCTGCAGTTTAAAGTGATCATGTGTATCAATCTGCATGTCTCTAAACTTAGAAATCAACTAAGTGCCATACTGTACTCTTTGTCTCAGACAGTGACTTAATTTAGTAGATTTTCACATGCTGTAAAAAGCAACAATGACAATGTTTTGTGATCAAGTGCAATATCTCACATTCTTAGATCTCAAGGTAGAAAAGTGCTGTACTGTAGGTAGGCTTGTTACCATCAGATTAGACCAATTGTAGGCACTGTCTCAAATTACATACTAGTATTTAAATTGTACTAACAAATCTCAGGCAAATTTTCAAATAAACTGTTGATCTCAACTGTTGAAGTCTAGAGTCTGTTAGAGTCAAGATATAAAAGTTACTCTACAACTATTCTGAGAAAACTTTTCACGAACAAAAGCTTACTGACAATTCAAATGTAAGTAGTATCAGTCAAGAAGCTTGTATTTGATCATTTAGTGTGTTTATGGCCTTTCTTTAAGTCGTGAAATCGTAATATTAACAAAATTTAAAGAAAAACTCTTTAAAATAATAATTCTATCCCAAGTACATTTCCATGATAGCTAAATCTGTAAAATAATAGTTTATTCATGTACAAAGGTCCATTTTCCTATGTTGATTGCTATAAGGTCAATTACGGAAACCCTAATGTACAGTGAATCATTTTTCAGTCTTAAGCTACATTATATATCTGCAACAGGCATGTAGGGATTATTGCATAGGACTACTGGGCACAGATCAAAGGGGTCAAAGGCCCTCTCTCTTTGAAGTGACATATAACATTTCTTGTTGGAAATAAGTGCAAAAAGATGCTGAAAAAATACAAAGACATGCAAAAGAACAACAAAGAGAAACAAAACATTACAATGAGACACAAAATGACCACAAACTGATGCATTATAGCTACAGAGATTAATAAAGCAACTACAGAGAGATGCAAAAACGTTACCCAAAACAACTAAACAGAGGCTTAAAACTGCAAAAGGATACAAAATGATTAGAAAGCGATGAAAAATGACCATAAAGAGACTGAAAAATCATTTGTTATGTTTTGCATCTCTATTATTCCATGGGTCTTCCTTCTATCTAGGAGAGGTGGAATTCTTTAATATGTCTGTGTCCAGGGGTTTATGTCTTATAATCTGTTCATGATACCAGGGGTTGTATGCAGTGTGTTATTTGAGACTGTGTTTAATGTTGAGTGCTGTAAATTGGGGTGATAGAAGATACTGGGTAAGTCAGGTCTATTTATGTTTACGTTTTAAAAGCTGCCAAACTGCCCTACGTTCTTATTGCTGTCTTCTGATTACCACGTTACTACTATGTTGTGTATGTTTATAGGAGTCTATGAAAGCAAGGGGGCAACAGATGAGCTTTTTTTCAGTGGAAGGGTATGGGGGCCGGGGGATTTGGGCTGCTAGAGCACTCAGTGTCTCAGGCAAAAAAAAAAAAAAACATGTTTGTGGGAAGCTAAGGATCTCTAGCTGGCCAATACATTGATCCTGCAATCCTGCCAATAAAGAGGGGGTCAGAATTTGTTGCCAAGGTGACAGGCAAAGAGATGGGTGGATGAGGGTGACTAAGGGCCCTGATGTAAATAGTAACCATGACAACCATGCTAGTGTGTAGCAGTGTCTGTGTCGTGGTTCACATACACTTGCCATCAGCGAATCCGTAGTTTTGGTATGCGTGAATGTGAGAGTTTGTCCATGTGCAACAAGTGTAGATTGCACCTGTTGGCATGCATGAGAGACACGTGGGTCTGTGTTTGCGTGAAAATGTGTGAATGTGTTTGGTTGATTAAATTTTGTGGTGCATAAAAGTTCTTTTCTCAAACATATGTTAGTCAAAGTTAAGTGCAGAGAAGGAAAGTCTGCAACACAACTGAATCACTTCCCTGATATAAAGTATGTTATCATTGTCCCTTTAAAGATGTCTAAAATGTAAAGTACAAAAATAAGAGGGTTATTTGTTAAACAGAGCCAAATATCAAACTTAATGTTAGAGTGATATAATTGACCTGTAGAATGCCTTGCCTGCTTTTCTCACTTAATTTGCTCAAATATCACCCTCTGCAGACCAGAAACAAAACTGCAGCAGCAGGAGAATCAGGGCTATCAGTTTTCAAAGTGATGATTATGCATGAAATCATTGAGAAGAACTACTAATATATTGAATACTATGTAATTTTTAAGTTGACTCCAAGGTGTTTAGAAAAGTAAGACTTTTCAGCCATCACTGCAGCTGACAGGATTCCCTCTATAGCATTATAATAAAACACAGTTTATTGTGAGAGTTGTGACCATACATCCAGACAACTCTTTGTTCAAAAGTGCTGTTATCTTAACTTTGTGATCTTGTGGGTCACGTGCACATGCGTTAGTGTGTTTCACAGCTCTAGGATGAAACTGCACTAGATTACTGACTTTCGAACACATTTTCCTGACCGTTAACTTTGCAGTAATACTTCGTCCAGTTCAGGTACCTAAGGGGTTGTGGTTTGTTAAAATCTAATTTGCTGCAGTAAAAGAACAATACTTTGTGGTTTTTCATTTTGTAGCCTGTGACCTACACGTTGTATGAACACAACTGCCAATTATTATAAAAAGACATTGATTTTTTTAACATTGAAAAGG
Source organism: Ctenochaetus hawaiiensis (assembly GCA_029783645.1). Taxonomy (NCBI): domain Eukaryota; kingdom Metazoa; phylum Chordata; class Actinopteri; order Acanthuriformes; family Acanthuridae; genus Ctenochaetus; species Ctenochaetus hawaiiensis. The sequence goes on along the minus strand of JAPZDY010000009.1, from coordinate 15,611,541 downwards.
CCATTGGTTTAAGCATATACCGATATATGATATAAATATTAGCTTGCAGAGAATCAAGACATAAATTGACTGATCCTTATCTTTCAACTTATCTTTTCAACTTGATAATGAAATGTTTTTTCAAAAAGTTCCTGCTTCATGCTCACAAATGCTCTACCAGTCCAGGATAATAAAACTTTGACACAATGTCAAAATTATAATCCTTACTTTGATATTACTTATGGTCATCTAATCTGTGTACAATATGTGGTTGCCTCTATGTACTGGTTTTCATTGTTAATGTTTGGGTCCGCCATTCACAAGCTGAATGCAAGTTGGATCCAAACGATTCAATATTTACAGTAATAAATTAAGATTGTTTTTGTTCTTGAATAAGGAAATAAATTTCAAATCTTATGGTATGTTATGGAAAACCCTTACCCTGACTTAAAGTATGAAGAATAATGCTAAAATGTGAAAAACCGACAGTACAATTCTTTTGATTTTCAGTCATGCTGGGCTGCTGATAAACTGGTATCTCTGGTTAGATGGGACTGGGGTATTGAGGGTATTAATTACTACTAGGGAACTACTGGGTAGTTTGGGGTATTGTCAGGTCAGGTTGTATTATTGTCTCAGTGCTTCGGTCTCTTCTTCAATCAGTGTAGTAGATAAGAATAATAATAATAAAAGCATTCTCTATGTTTTGTGCTCTGGCCCATGTACACTACCGTGGTATTGGTTGATTGTAAAATTCAGTATGTTATTGAAGTAAATGGAACCTGTGTGTGATGCTGTCTAGGGTCTGGTTTGTCCTGTACTACTGAAAATAAAAAATTATTACTAACTAGAATGCACTTTTTGTTGGAAATACTTTGTTTGATCACTTTTAAAGGGGGCATTGGTGCCGAAATCAAAGTTATATGTAATCATGCTGTTGTTCTGTTAGACTGAGATAATTAAAGGTGATGATATGTAGTGACACTGGTGCCATCAGTTGTGTGGTTTCCAGTATAAAACATTGCATGGATGTTACAGTATCTCTTCTCACAATATTAATAATAAAAGTTAAATTCCCATTAAGCAAGAAACAATTAATCATTGATTTTGTAGTGTTCTCCCCCTTAAATATCTTTTTTTTGAGCTTTTCTTCCTGTTCTGAAGGTGTTTAAACTCTTAAAACGCTGTGTACAGAGATGTGTGTCACTGTCTATTGCCTGAATGTCTCTGGACTGCAGAGTGACCGTCACTCTAATAAAAGAGAAACCATCTTTTGGACTGCCTGTTTCTGTCCATGGCTTTAAAATTTGTGAACCATCCATGTTGCACCACTATGCTTCTACAGAAGCCCAGAATGAACAAACCAAAGAGAGTGCCTTTCAGGTCCTCTTATACACATGCAGTCAGTGCAATCTGCAACTTTTCTGCCACTAAATTGTACACACTAAACCTGCTCAGCATTTAAGAACAGACAGAATATTGGACTTGCATTAAGGGGCAAAAAAACATAACTCCATATCAACCATAACATGCTCAGTAACTACAAATTAAAACCAATCTGTTGCTAATATTATCTTTAAAGGTGATTGTACATCATCAGCTCTGAAGTGGCCAAAAATGCTATTTCAGGTTTAAATTCAGTCTAATGACAGGACTTAAAAATTATTAAATTAAAGCATTATGGTAATTTGTAGAGGCTTAATCATAGTTGTTAGCCAAATTTTATTTAAGTATTTCTGACTATTCAATATTTAGGGTTTTACAAAGTGGACCTGAAAAACTGAAAAAAAACTCACACAAGTTCAGTAGATTAAAGATTTGAACTTTGATTTGAACAAAAACACATTTTATGAAACAAAGAACACTCATAGTACCAGTACAGTATGTGCTAGGTAGAACAGGCCTGTAGTCTCTCTATAAATTGTCTTTCTGTAGTACATGACACAGCTTACGTCAGCATGCATAACAAATAGCTGATTATAAAAAAAAGCTGTTTGTGTTGGTACAGTACTAAAGAAGTGTCTCTTGTTATGCAATCACTAAATGATGCTTCAAAGCACTCAACCATCGACAAAAGTATTACCAAACTTTTTTCTCTCTCACTCACACACATGCACACCTCGTACAAAAATACAGAAACATGGAGCACTGACAGAAACAGTTTTATTGAAGCCAGACAGAAAAAAAGAGTAAGTTGCTGTTTGATGTGTAGGCAAACTCTGTGTACACACGTACACACGTACACACGTACACACGTACACACACACACACACACACACACACACAAACACACACACACACACACACACACACATTCAGTTGCACGCATATGCATACACATTCATGTGGGCAGCAATGCGAGTTAGAGGTCCTGAGAGAGAAAATGAACAGATTGTTTACCGGGTGTAACTAGCCCACCTTCAAACAAGCAGAGTAAACATGCCCAGTGCGTCACAGCTGGATTCAGATAGAGGCAAAGTGTTGAGTGTGTTGGGGTCGGAATGACAAAGTTTTTTGTGTTGCAAGCACTATGATCGCATTAGGATTTTTTTCTTGAAAACTCAATAGAACAAAAGTGTACCCTAATAGAATTAACTAAGTGAAACAGATACGAACACTCCTTCATTGTTTAGTTCCATTTAGTTTCAAACCAAGGCATTGATCAACCAATCCATCAGTCACCGAATCAACTAAATGACCAGCGATGTCAACAGAACTTCAAAAAAGGTTAACATTAAGAAACCCTCAAATGTGAACGAAATTTGTTCTAATTCCCAAAGCAGCTTACTTCCTGTCACACAACATCCCACATGATCTGACTGGAAACAATCCATCCACTCAAACACTCAACAGGCCTCTCTGCAAAGAGCAACAAAAAACTGAAAGCAATTTAACAGCTAAATTTAAATAAATATGGTGCTGAACAGCTGAACCGAACAGGTTTGTGTTTATTTCAATATTTAACCAAGCAGCCCCGTTGGGGAAATCATACATGTTTTATCAACTTTGATGTTAACAAAATAAATTTTGTCATTTGCCTTTAAAGTGAAAACACAAAGCAAGGTAAAAAATGCAAATCAGTACATTTTTGTATTAGGGAATCATGCATTCAAGCAAGGTCCCAGCTTGTCTCTTTTCTTACAGAAAATTAACTGATAGTTCTGGTTAGACGTTGCCAGTGCCAGTGCCAGCTGGAGATGTCCTCAAAGGAAGTGAGAAGAAATCAAGTTAAACTGGGGCAACCAAGTGTGTGAACTATTAAACCTACAAAGTAAAACCAATTCTTCAACTCCTCAACTCTTAAAATTTGTTATTAGATAAACATAAGCCCAAAACTCCTCTGGAACGTGGTTGCACAGGAAACAGGTTGCTGTTTTCTGAACTGGCTGCTGCAGGGCTTTGACTGGGCTGCGGGGGCATTGCAGTTTGCCCCACAATAGCAAACTGAGGACAGGAAAAAAAAAGGGGCTAGCTGATGATACGACTAATTGACTGCAAGGAGGGGAACTCCTCGTTATCTCTAATGTGCAGGGTCTTGTGGGAGCTGAAGTCTTTGGGGGCCAGTACCTGTCTGCAAGTGGGGCACACCTGGCAGTCCAGCTCAGCTGCTACATTGGCCACTGTGGTCGGCGTCTGCCAGGCGTTCTTCTTGTTCTTGTTTTTCTTTCCTCCTCCAGCACCTGATTGCTTCTCCATGGCCTTGCAGTCTCCGTGGGCAGTCAGGAGCTCCTGCTGCTTGACAGTGTCCGGCAAAAGCACCAGCAGCTCATTGAAGATGCGATTGAAGTTGTCTCCAAGCAGGTCCTTACAGCTGCAGTGGTACTGGGCGGCTGTAATCACACCCTGCGAACAAAGAGGGTCAGGAGACAGATGAGCAGACAAAGAGGATGATTGACTTGGGCCTTCAAAACCTTACTATTAAATATGTTTTTGTACCCACACTCAATACCTAATGCATATGACTATGTGAGCAATGTTTTTCATTTAGTAAATGGTTTCTACAAGGCAGTGGTTCCCAAATTTTTTCTGATATGCCCTCCTTCAGAAGCCGAAAAAAGTTCATGGCCCCCCACCCCACAAATATTATCAATCAATAACAATATCTGGCAAAGCAACTAATAAAAAAGTTGAATTTTAGCGAAATGAAGGTTAGGTTGATAGCATCATCAATCATATTCATTTAACCTTGTTTCACTCAATATTTCTCCCCTGGTCATCCACACCCCTGCAGTGGCTCTGCGCTCCCTCAGGGGGGCCGCCCCCCCAGTTTGGGAACCACTGCTATAAGGTATCTGTATAATAAGTTGGTATTGGTCATTTATTTGTACTCAACACTTCTGTAACACAGAATTGTAATTGTGCCACTTGTCATTGTAATTGTTGATGCACATTCCAAAAAAGGACACAATTTGCGGAGGAGAGCTTGTGAATAACGATGGGTAAACCACAGTTCAGGATCATAGTTCTGATTATAATGTTTACCTGTCTAAACTGTGCAGAGTAGTTTTTGAACTCATTGAACTTGGACTCATCATTGTGGAGGTACTTTCTAATGGACTGGATCAGCTCCAGGTTTCTTTGTTGGAAGTCGTTTGGCACCAGGTAACCACTGCCAGACACTTTGGGGGGCCTGAAAATTAAAAAAAAAAATTTAAATAAAATCTGCACATTCACCCACTGAGGAGGCCAGAATTAGTAAACCTAGATCGAGACCTTTGGATCATGTGTAAAGACTAAGAATGTCTCACTGGTTTACTGCAGAGGGAGCAGGCGCCACCACATTGCTGTTGAGGGGGATCCCAGTGAATCCTGGGGGAGGTTTAGTCGCCGAGGATCCCAGACCAGGTGGAGGCGGGGGCAGAGTGGAGGAAGGGGCAGGAGCTGAGGCCTTCATCGGGAAGGAGCTCTTGAAGCCTGAGAGGTACACATAGTGTGAGCTTCTACTTCTGCTGCAAATTAATGACCCTCTAAAGCTGACCTCTACACACTTGAATTAATACATAAGGCAGTAAGTATGATGGGACATAAGACGATACAAAAACTAAAATTTGGGCCATAGAAAAAACCTTGCAGTAAATTTAAGGTGGCAATCAATACAGCTGAAAGCGACGGCCAGACAGCTGTAAATTCAGCAAACATGCCTCCAAACACCGACTTCTTTTGGCCTTAATATTGACAAAACAATAACTTTCAAAACAGCCACACAGACGAGAAAAGAAATTAGCGACTGTGGCTCCAACTGGCTTTGGAAATTTTATTGACTTTGTTTTTTGAGAGACAAGTTGGTGTGTGTCCAACTCATTTCCAGAAAGTCTGTCAGGCCTCAGCAAAGCCCATCAGCCATTAAAACAACTGCACTGTCAGCCTTACAGAACAAGTCAAACTCGATCGGTCCAGTCACTGTATATGTTGTTGTCAAGACTGACAGCAAAATAAACTGAATATATGTTAGAGATGAACAGCACAGTCATGTTTAAGAGCATTCCCTTGTAACTGTGCTCATGATACACAGCAGAGTATATAAGGAGTAAGAATGAAGTGTAAAACTGTAAATGAAACAATGCACATTAATTCACTAAAACTTTTTAAAGAAAATCTAAGAAATACTAAATAAAATTGGATAAAATCAAATTAAATGCTTTGACATAATCTGTCAAATCAGCATGTCAATGAAAGGAAAGGAAAATACTAAATACAAAAAAAGGCAGTCGTGAAACTGAAAGTCTACAGCTGCTTGGTCTGCAGAGAAACTCAATGACAAAACCCATTAGTAAGGCAGACTGTTGTGCTTAAAGAAAAGAAAAAAGTGGTTTGAGAACAGCTCTGCTACTTTTAGTGTAAAAACTAATGGAAGCAATTAAGTATTGAATTATCAACTATTTTAGAAGGTTTTTTTAAATTTTTTGTTACATGCTTAGTTAAAAATTCTTCAGTCTTAATGTCATTATTAGAATAATAACATAAAATCTCCAATTATCGCCTGATATTTTATCAGCAGCAATAATTATCATACATCCTAAAAGATATCATCATGCAGTGCTGTACCTGGTGGTGGGTTCTTGGTCATGAGAGCAGGAAACTCTTCCTCAAGTTCAAGATGGGGGTCTGTGTTGAGATGAGGAGGTACTGCATCTACCTCCGTCATACTGGGTGGGGATTTCTCAAGGTGGCCATTGGTTAATCCACCTGTAGGCACTGCCGTTGAAGCACCAGAGAGGGGTTTGTTCCAAGTTTTCTCAGGGACGTTCTCCTTCTGTGCAGCTGTTTCCACTGATACAGTGTTTACAGTTTGCGTCATCCCTGACACAGAGGACACAGATGTAGAGGGAGCAGCCGTGTTCTTCTGCTGTTTTTTCTTCTTGCTGGCTTTAGTAGTGGAAGGATCAGGGTTAGGGGTCAGGTTTGGTGGGTTTGAAGTCACAGTAGGGGGTTTGCTGTTGCCTCCTTTAACAGTGAGCAGAGAGGAGATATCCAACATGGTGGGCACAGAGCGGAACTCCTGCTGCGTCAGCCCTCCACCCTCGTCATCAGAAGAGGGAGGAGAACGGTTGGAAGGTGCTTTCCCACTCTCTCCTACCTTCTTTTTTTTCCGTGAAGATGAAGAAATTGAGGAGGAGAGGGGCTGAGGACCAGAGGACGCAGATGAAAGCGGGGGAGAAGGTCTGGAGGCAGGAGGAGGGCGAGTGTTAGGTTTAGCTGCAGCAGTATGGTTGGACCAAGCGGAGTTATTGCCAGTTGCAGATTTGGGGGGTCGGATTTTGGATACCAGAGCAGGGAAATCCTCCTCTTGGAAAGAGGAAGGCTTCTTAGGTTGGGCTGAGTAAGCAGGGGTCATGGGCGATGTGACAGCAACAGCTGACAGGCTCGGGAAGTCAGCTTCCTTTAAAGCTGAATGAGCTGTTGTTACTGCCGCAGGAGCTGGCTTTACACTGGAGAGATACACAACATTGTTAATTGCACAGTTTTGCACACCATGGTCCATGATGAGTATTTTTTACTGTGTGTGAGTAGTTACATGGAAGTAGCAGCTGTGGCCCCTAAAGCTGGGAAGTCATCCTCCTCTGGGTTATTGCTCTTCATTGTTCTTACTGCGAAAGAGGTGACAATGTACATCAACATAGAAAGCAATTTCTTACTTCTGCAATACTTGTATCAGCCCTTACAGCTAAATTACAGCACCCCATGATGCAACGAAACTATGTCCAGTATAAGTGTGTGACTAAACCAAATAACTCCTGAAACTGTAATACCTGATTAGTATACTTCTAACATTTTTTCTTTTTCACCTGGAGGTTTGCTCGCTGGTTTGATGTGGCCGGTCTTGTGTCTGGACTCCTCTGCTTCTGTTCTCTCTGTCCTCTCTTCTCGGCAGTGTTTGGGAGCGGTCCTCTCCTGTGCTGCTGCTGCTGCTGCTGCTCTCTCCTCCTGTCTGCGAGTCGCCAAGGACGCCCTTCTAGCAGCCGCCAACTCCATGTCTTCTTCCTCTCTGTGTGGACAAGCACAAATTCACATACTCTTGA
>JAPZDY010000009.1:15556150-15603942 GCA_029783645.1 Ctenochaetus hawaiiensis | reverse complement strand
TCTTGAAAAGCAAGAAGGAACAGATACATGACATTTTGGAACATAGTGGAATTTGACTGCATCAGCTACTGTATTTTGTACGGTTTGAACACATCAAAAGGCACTGGTGATGGTTTTAGAGACAACAAAGTGCTATATATATATATACAGAAATTAAAAAAAAGGAGGGTCACACACATTCATAAACACAGGGACAGTAAATGGTTCTGGGATGCTCAATTATTACAATGTCATGCAGCCATTCATTGATCTGTTACATTTTTGATACCCGCTTGTTGCCACTAGTACCAGATGCACATCAGTCAGGTCACCAGGCTCATACTTGCATTCACATCTTTCTCTATTGTGCAAAGTTTCTGTATGCTGTTTGTGTTACCATTCAATAAACATTTCACTGCTACTTAAGACTCACCGGGAATACCTCCAGCTCTTCTGTCCCCCCTGAGGCCTAGCTCCTCTTCCTCCTCGGTTTTGACGTACCTCCTCATAGTCCTCACCTGTCACTTGACCTACGAAGAATCATAATTCATTCAGCTATACCATACGGCTGTGTTTACAATAATCCTTAAAATTTAACGATGAGGCCGGTTTCTCTCACACATAATCCAGAAACACAAAATGAAAACATTTTCACCAACCTTCATTTCTCCTTTGCTGTCTCGGGGCGTAGTTAAACTGCAGGTCGATGTGGCGGTTCTGACGAGCCTCCGCTCGGTTCTTGCTATGTGCTGCAGCCTTGTGGGCCTTGTAGTCGATCTCAGTGCGGAATGCATGGGTGAATTGTTCTGTGGCACAGCGGCCTTCCTCACACAGATAGTGACTCTCTTTGAAGTGTTCTCTCAGGTACGGATAATCACTGTCAGCAGAAGGGTTACACACAGAAAATTTCAATAACTGGCTCACCTTCCATAGATTGATTAATGGTTTCTGTGTTCCCTTGAAATAATGATACACACCTATAGTATTCCTGGGAACCATCTGCATCACAGAAATGGCAGAAGTAGTGGTCCCTGCGTAAGTGTTTAAGCAGCTCATCATTATCGAGGTAACGGTCATCGCAGAACTTGCAGAGAGGGTGTCCTCTGTGGCTGGTATCGTCTGGGTCTCCATGTGCACGGTGACGTGCCAGTTCCTTTCGGTTGTACCACTTACGTTCATGGGAGAAGATCTGGTGGGACAGGTTAGGTTTGAAGAACAAGTCTTTGTCAGCACTGTGATCTTGATGTTTAATATTTAATTACTTTTATTTAACCATCTATATGACTTTCTTAAGGCGTTGAAAACCGACAAAAAGATTCACATGTATTAGGCATCATGTAGACGGAAGTCCTAAAAATGTTCAAAGAACTACTGTCTACTTTACATGTCACTGCTTTAACGTACAGAGGACCAGGAGAGTGTTGCAGTTTGATGGGGCAAAACTAGATTTCACCTTCAGTAAATACATCATGTAAAAAAACTGCAAGTGCAAAACAAGTGATGCTGCGAACAATGGGTCAGTATTTAGTGACTATCCTGAATTGCCAATATATAAAACTAAAACATACAAAACTAAAATATGCAAAACTATACTTTGTCTGTACTGGTCTTGTTTACCTGATGCCAAAGATTTTCATTTGTTTAAAGGAAGTTTGGCAATGTTGTGGTTTCACCTTCTTACAGTAAAAAAACTAGCAACAAAACTAGCAACATTTATTCCAACACCAGATCAAGAGTGTGCTTATTTATGCTTTAATTAATTAACTTAAAGAAACACTTTAATGTGGAAGGTTTCTATCACGTCAAAATGCAGCCTTTGGTCAATGAACCACAGTCAAGGGTAATACTTTGGTGCCCTCAGGTGGTGCATAAAGTAATGTGCATATTGAGACTAAGAGTATACACTGTATTTTCAATTCAACTACACCTTCACAATAGTCACTGTTTTTGGGGAGTGAAAAGTTAGTTTAAAGAGTCGCTAAGTGATTTCTGGTGGATGTTTTCTATTGACACATTCATACTCGCAGAAATTAATGTTATATATTTGGTCATGCAAACATTAGGTCTATTTATTTAAGAATATCCAGTGACTGATCAGTATGGTAAAATCAAGGGCTGTATCTCTGTGGTAGTACAGCTCTCTTAATGACTGATTTGCCCATGGATCAGCTGGTTAGGGAGAAGTATACCTTGAGATGTTTTGTACAGAGCTTGCAACAGAAAAGCTCGTGCTGCTTCCTCATGTGTTGCTCCAGCTCCTCAAACCTGGAGAAAACCTTAGGGTCTGAACATTGGGGGCACTCATGCAACAGCAGATGCCTGGTAAAATACACACACCAAGAAAATGAAAGTTGAGTTGAGTTACAGCAAACACACAATCAGCAGCTATAGCCAGGATTAAAATTAAACCAAATGAACACCTGGTAACAATCTCTGACTACTCACATACACTGAAAATTTCAGTTAAATTGAATAGAAAGTTCAGATAAAGGCTTCAGGTGAAGGAATTCATTCTGCAGCTTACCATGTGATTTCTACTATTGGTTAAAAGAGACAAATTCCAGCATCTCTACCTGGCTGTTATGATTTGAAGATGAAACATACTCACTAATCGCAAACCCTGATAACATACATTTAATCTACCACTTTTTTCATTGGGGTTCAGAAGTAGTAAAGAAAACATGGTACAGTGCTGGGGTATCACTAGAACACAGTACTGCTTGTTTTTCTTTATTTACTAGACTAATTTTAGTCACAGCGTCTCTATCTGTGGTAATTCATTAGGATAGCACTATATCTTATATTTATATATGTATTTATAGTTCTAGCCTGATGAATCACTGTCACAGAGTTTTTCTCTTCTGATTTTACCCCTTTACACCTGTACTAGTAAGTTAACCTTAATGTCCATTATTGTGTTTCTGGGTAATGATCCATCTTTTCATCTGTATGCACTACCAGAAAATAGTTTGCCCTTAATGATCAACGGGGTTATAATACACTTGTTTTAAACAGGTTATTTTCACAGCTGGTTAGTGGCGTTTCCAAACATTAACCACACTTAGTTATTAAATTGAGCAATATGACTACTAAGTTACTGACTGTTTGAACTTTTTATTACTCTAGTGATAGAACAGTTAATTTACCCAAATAAATAACAAAATATTGCCTTAACATTTAAATATTGTATCCAATCATCCAATCCTCTTTTCTGACCCACAAGTCACTGCTGTTATTGCAATAACAGCATTGACTTGTCACTGTCCACTACCAACAGAAATATTTTCCACATGTTGATAATCCACATGCAAGTATATCATGCTTGAGTGGAAAAATGGGACGGTGCTTTCTTGCTTTCCTGACAAAGTGCTCTGAAATGTTTTGGCTTTAAGTGCTTGTGCATAGCAGTTGTACCGCTTTGATAAGCTCTTTCAAATATGCAGAGCTTTCAGAGCACTACACTGATGGGTCTAAAACAACTCCCACACTTAAGATGAACTTGCAAGGTCATTATGCTGCAGCTTTTTTCTCTCGGGGAATCTATGCTTTTACCAGATGCAGTCATTTTTGCAACATACCATTGTGATAATCAATGATGTTGGTTTTGATGCTCTAACACATCAAAAAAAGTTGTTTAAACTTATGAATGCAGGACAATGTTTCTCTTATGAGAACTGATCATCTAAACTACTTCACACTAGACGCTGCATTTCCTTTGGTCTTCAGCATTACATTAGTCAAGTGTAAACTTGAGTGGATAATCTGTGGGCAAACAAATTTAAGGATAGATGTACAGGCATACCTTCCTTTATAATTTGATAAACAGTCTTTAAACAATCTTTAAGAATAAAGGATGCAGCAGAGCAGTACCTGTACTGGGCATAGATCCTCTCGTCATTGAAATAGATATCATGCTTTTTCTCGCAGGGGAACTGCTCATAGGACAGACTTGAAAAGGCCTCCAGTTTTTTCAAAAACACCACCTGAGAACAACAAGAACGTCAGAACATTTTAATGGCTTATCATTTCATGCCACACTTTCTGGAGAAACTGGAAGGATAAATGGGTGCACTATTGATAAGGATAGAACTCAACTCTTTTCAGACTGAACTGCTAATGATGTGCATTACCACTGCTCTCACAAAAATGTTATGTAATGTAGTGGGTTCTCATCCATATGGGAGTAAGGTCCTGCAGAAGGGATGACAAAGATCTCTCAAACATGTTTCCAGGACAAAAGGGGACACTGAGGATTTATTAGTATTACTATTTTCTAGTCACTTAAAAATGATAAGGTGAGTCGCCTGTCCATTACTGAGCACTACTGTATGACAGTAATATTGTAATTCTGTGAAATAGCATTTGACAAAGAACTTTTCACAATTCACAATTCCAAAGTTGTCAACTAGCATACTTCTGAGGGGAGTGGTTTATAAGAGTTACACTGTCCAGTCGACTTGACAAGTTGGCTCAAGTCTATTTAACTTGCTACCTGTAACTGGGAGAAAGATTTCCAAAAGGAGGTGGTGACTGAATAATATACAGGCCAATTACCTCTAAAAAAAAAAAAAGCTTGGGCATACACCGCAACCGTGTGTTAACAACAAGCAAGCTAACCTCTTCACCACCGCTGAGCCTTTGAATGTGCTCACGCTGGTCTGTTTGACAGCTGCCATGTTCAGTTAACGTAGCTTACGGCTTTCACAGTGCATTTAATTACAAATCCATGGTCACATTGTAGAAATTAGATCGGTTGGACCAGCACGTTGTCAATCAATCACATCATGGTGACCTGTCAGCTAACTCCACCTGACTTAAAAGATAGAGCTAGCTAGCTAACATAAAATGGACCTGCTAATGCTAGCATAAGCAACCTCAGCTAATGACAGTTAGAAAAAAGTAGTCTTTGTAGTTTGTGGACACTACTGGATGCTAAGTTTATTTAACATCAGTGCTTTCCATTTATACTAATTATGCTAAAGACTTTAATACACACGTGTCTTTTGAGTCTTCTATATTAAAACTACCACAGACATGCGGCCTAGCTAGCACCACCAGGCGTCATCCCCGAGCCACAGCAGCGAAAGAATGCGCACCTTGTCGAGCTCCTCCCGGCAGACGGCGCAGTACTTCTGGTCGCACAGCACCCTCATTTTGGTGGAGCAGCGGTAACAAACCGGGTGTTCGCATTTTCCTAGGGCGTAGATATCGACTTCTTGGCAGCATAGGACGCAGTGCTTCTCTGTTTCTTTAGTGGCTGTCGGGTCCATGATGATGAGAAGGCACAGTCAACTTTAATAATATTTGTTATCAGGGAGAGCCACGGCTGTTGAAGTGCTTACGTAATAAAGAAAGTCTGAGCGACTGCCGCGTCACGTAATTACCGTAGCTCTGATTTGTAAAACATGGGGATGGACAATCTACGCTCACATACGCTGCTACGTATACCTGCCGCACACCTTTTCTGTTAGTGGAGGCGGTCACGACTGCTCCACGTGTGTCCCACGGTGTGTGCTGGACACCGGCCCATGATCCGAGTTGATGTAGATACGAGGTATTGCGCTTTGTAAAACATTAACATGGGCCTCACAGGACTAGTTCAGACATATTTGATATTTTCTTTTTTTGTGTGTGAAATTATGTCAAAGTGAGCTAAGGAAACTTTTAATGCGATGCACTATTTTAACTTGGACTTTAAAACATATTATGTGTTACATAACGAGATTTAATTCTGGATGAACATATGTGAAGTTTCAATTCAAAGCAACTAAAGATAGACATGATGACATCATCAGAGTTATCCTCAGGTATTTTTTAGTGTGAGGAGTAAATACAATTAACTGCAAATGCTAACCTTAGAACTTAGGACAAGCAGAGATGAAAATAATTTTTCAACTATGCACAAATGTTATGATAATGAGGCATAAAACGAGACTCTTTTCTTGATTATGAAATCTCAGGTGAGAAAGCAGACTTTGACCCGCAGGATGCAAAGATGGTCTAAAGGGCAAGATGGAGCATGGCTATGAGGCTCATTCAGTCTTCCTGGAGCACTTCATAGAAAAGTGGACAGTTCAATGAGGACCAAAGGTTTTCAGTGTGAAGGCCATGAGTTGGCTCTCCCAGACTGTTGAAACTCAGGCTCAAATAGAAACATGTGATTTTGTTTCATTTCTGTTCAAATGAAACTCACATTAAATCAATAGTGACATTTGTTTCTATTTAGAACCTGATGATAATTCAGTATCAGTAGTCACTAGTAAATCGGTATGAGTGATCCCTAGATTACGCTGGTGTGTGTAAACAGCTGGACTGTGGCTTCGTTGTGCAAATCTGTAAGGTGAATCAGCCCTGAGTGTCTTAAGTGTAGATCTATATTTAGCTAGCGTTTATCAGTAGATTACTATTGTCACAACTGGGCATTGTCCCTCTCAGGAAAGGGACATCCTATAACTGCTATTTTTTACTGTTAAAAAAGAAATAAGTAGGAAGTGAAACTAAAAACATTCTTTTAACAATTTCAGCAAGACATTAAGATGAAACCAATGCTTCTTGATCCATTTCCTAACTGAGTTAAAGGAGGTTTTTGGAGATTTACGGCTAATAAAGGTCGGGTTTCGTGTGAGCTGTTGTAATAATGATATTGTTTAATTTCATGTCATGAGTAAAAATCAGTTTCAAGATTTCCAACACTTTACACCATCATCAAGATTTTTCAAGGACAATGTAGCAAAATCAATATTGTTTTTATTGAATTTGTTGTGATTTAGCTATGGGGTATTGACTATACACTGTATTAAAGAAGTGACAGATTTCCAGGAAGTATATGCCCCCATCATGGGGCCCCAAGCAGTGAATAATACTCTCAGTTGGTGCTTTATTCTGGTCCATGGTTTTGAAGTGTCTCGCTAGCTAGCGTTTCTTGTAGTTGTCGCTGCTCAGTCCCATGACTCTGAATGTGCAGCTGGCAATTTTCTCATAAAGAAGGAACATGAGGGCAGCAGTCAGCACTGTCTGCAGCAGCTTGGCCTCCAGGCCTTTAAAGAGACCCAACATGCCATACTTTCTATAGAAAAAAAAACATTGAAAACATACTATATTAAATATGAATATGGACTGTTGCTCTCATGCAAATGAAAAAAATTTAGAGTTGTATGACTACAGTAAAAACAATAACTATAATGGTTAAGAAGACATTGGAGTAAAATAAAGCAATTTTGGAAAACATAAGTGATTTAGGATAAGAACAAAAAATATACTTGTTATATATATACTCAAGGCCAGCCTAGTGTTCAGTCTGCAGGAAATTCTGATTTATTTTTCAAATGAGTTCTTTCAGTTTAACTGTCCAGTAACAAGCGCTCAGGCCATATTTGTATGTTTAGCCATAATGTACTTTAATGTTCTGCAAGTCTGAAAACAGTCAAAGGAAGTTTACCTCACTTTTTCATAATAATAATAATAATAATAATAATAATAATAATAATAATAATAATAATAATAATAATAATAATAATAATGTATATATTGTAGAACAAATTGTGTGTGTGTACCCACCTGATTCTATTGACCACTAGACACTTGATGGTCTGTAGACTCGACAGTAGTTTTGACTTGTTTGATGACTTGTTGTACTGACCAAACTGCAGTCATTTTAAAACAAAAACAAAAACAAACATTTGCTCTTAAAGTATCAATGTGCATAATGTTTATGTGTAATTATAGCATCTTCTCAATTATTCTGATGAGACTCTAGATAAAGGGGGAAACTTGCAAAAAATTTAATCATATAAAATCAAATCAAAATTTTTAGAGTTAACAGGCAGGGACACTTAAAACTTACCCTTAGAACAGACTGTATAGTCTGCAGTGGGTATGTTACAATGGTGGAGACAGCTTTGGCAATGGCACCAATGATGAAGAACTCAACAGATGACAGCTTGAGGGAGAAAAACAAAAAAAAGCTTGTCACATTTTTGTGCAGTTTCTTGTCTCTAGTGGAACAGTGGCAGCATAGCATTAAGGAACATGCTTGTCAGGATGGTTTTAAGAGTTCAAATGGCCAAATTGACTGGTTAGGTGAAGAAGTGATGCTGCCCTGTTACAGTAAACATCAGATTTATCTTTGATTAGTGCATTTATCCACACATGCTGCACAAAAAATGTTAAAATGCAACTTGAACGTCATTGATCAGATGCTCAGAAAAACATTATGATGCCCTCAACCCACAAAAATCATGAGAACAGAATTACCAAAGGTCTGCATATCTAGTGTCTACTCATCCACATGATGGGATGACCTGAAGAGGCTTCCCTCCTTCAACTTTACTTTGGCTGATTAATAGCACATATGTTTGTTTTTCATCATAACCATAATGTATTACCTTCATCAAAACCATAATGTAATGCAATATTAGTGTAGCGCTAATTTCAACTATAAAAAAATCATATATGTTTTAAATGATTTTAGCTCCTGTAGAAATAGAGGAAGAACGTTTGAAAATGTTATGCTGAAATTTCTTATTTATTTGTATGGTATAGTAATCTGACCTTGTGTGAATGCTATCACTTGCAGAGTATTTAAGAGTCAGGATGGGGTGGTGTATTTTGATCAATCTAACTTAAGTTTGACATATTTGGGCTTTAACACATAACTGATATTTTATAAAAACAAATATACAAAATTAAATAAATATAAAAACAGATTTTTCTCTTTACTTTTAAAACACGTCATCCAACTTTGTTTTTCTATACCCCTATTCTTTCTGTGTCTGAACTTTCTTACAGACACAGAAAGAATGTCATCATTCCTTCCTCTAAAGTAGTACTCAACAGCACCATTTCTTCAAATGTTTGTAAACTTAATATCTTTTTTCATCCCTGTCTGTGTCTCACTCACCTCCCTGGGAAGTCCTCTCCTCAGCTGCCTCTTCAGGCCTTCATAAATCATGAACTGGATGGCAGGGTTCAGCACCAGCAGCAGGGACGGGATGGTCCCACTCCACAGAGCTCCAACACCCTCATCACGGAGGATTTGCACAAATGCATCTGCAAAAACAAAACAGAGAAAAAGAGTCTTTTTTTAGTCTTTTGGGCTCAAAATAAATTCTAAGAACATACAAATGTGATCAAACAATGACCACTTACCCAAAATGCCCGAGTAGTTGGTGGGCCGTATGTCTGCATTGTGAAATTTGGAACCTTGAAGCTTCAATCTGGTGTTGACGACCCACAAAGGAGAGGTAACCAGTACATTTACAATGCCTAGAGAAAGGGAGGCAGATGAAAATAAACACTACAACCAAAGTAAACACTCGCTTTGTGTCAACATTTGCAGACCTTGTAGCATGGTTATACTATCCACACAAGAGAAAAAAGACATAGTTGGTCTCTATTGACAAATGCAAAACTACTGTTTAAAATGAATAAGAAATGTTAATATGAGTGGTCACTTTGCCCAGTCATAAAGAAATGTACGACATATCTACACTTAAATCTAAATTAAAATGGACTTTCTTGTCTGGAGTCCCTTTAGTTTTTAGCAAAGAAAATCATGCACACTACTCTTGTTAGGCATCATAATGTATTAAGATTTTGTGACCCACAAGGTCCAGAACCACTGAACCATCACTGTTGTGCACAGCAAGAGCAGTGTGGAGGACTTTCTTTTCTAAAGACTTGCATGATACTGTCCAACACACTTGAATCTAAGGCAGTTGGATGTGCAAATATATCCTTGCTCTGAGTCACCAAAACAAGACCTTAGATCTAAGCTTTTGACCCTTACCTGAAGCTATGCCTATAAGTAAGTCAGCACTGGGTGCTGACTGCCTTCCCCTGAGGTAGCTGGCCTTGAGGCTGTGGAAGCAGTAGAAGTAGACAAAGTTGGAGCAGCACAGGCTGCAGATGACCGGGAACCAGCCTCTGTATGGAGCTAGTCTGCAGAAGGGGACGGCAAACAGAGGGACACATTTTAGAGCCCTTTGGGGCATTTGTAATGTGTCAGGAAAGTCAGGATACCAAAACAGTATGGGTCTCAAATGTATCAGGAATAATCATTATTAAAAATTCATTAAAGCCAAATGTTTGACTTTGTTGCCTTTATTTATAGCACCTAAATTGTCTATTTGTATATCATAACATAAGTGTATGTGCAGTGCATACGTAAACATGAGATCTTGCATATAAACTGACAAAGCTAACATATCAAGCAGTTATTGGCAATTATATTAAATGTAGTCAAATAACTTTTTTTCACTCACAATCCTTCCTCTTTGACAATATCTGCCAAAATTGCTGGAGTTGATTTGGCCCTTCTATTTTCATCCACTGAATGCAAAAAAAGACAAGTTTTTTTGAATTAGTAATTATACTGATTAATTATAAAGCTGTTCTTAAGACTGAGTCATTGCTGTGTCTTACCTTGAAGCCTCAGTCTGGCAGTATCAAGAGGGAAGAATACTGTCATGGCAGTCACACTTCCCTAAAACAGAAAACTGACTCAGTTTATATACCATGCCTTTTTAATTTCCATATGGATAAAGTCTTGCACCAAACGCTATTGACAATTTTAACATTTTAAGGGAATACAAGTGTGTTTAGCATATAAAAAACATTTAGAGCGAAGATACTGTGTTTTTTTTGAATGATCATACAACCCAATTTAATTCGGCAATTTTGGTAGGTTATACTTTCGCCAAATTGAAAAGTTGATCTAACCATTTCAAGATTTAACGTCACAAGTCAATTTAATGTGATATGTCTTGCTATAGGTCTTAAACATTAGTGCATGCTACATTTTGAATAAAGTCTTATGTGGAAGACTAAAAGCGCATCAAAACAAACTACGGTATTATTACAGCTACTGTCATTATACGGGCAATTACAGATATCAATTGTGAAGATAAGGCTAACTTACCATTGCTCCTGATACAGCATGAACCAAACTCTCATACGAGAAAACCGCTGAGCTCATTTTGAACTTATTTTGTACTTCCAACCTTTTGCTCGACTAAAATAAACCCAAAGGACCTCTTTTTGAGAACAAACCAGCTGTTATGCCCTCACTCCACTGCTGCTTAATTTTTAGGTTTCGCTTCCTTGTTGCTAATATGTAGAAGTGGGGGAGGGTGTCATGGGTAATGTAGTTCTTGTTTCCGAAACTATTTGTTTTAAAATTTTTAGAGCCAGCCTCAGTTAAGGAAAAAACATAAATATGGAAAAATGATGCAACATATTTTCATTAAATATGACAGTGTGGCTAATGTGGAGCACAGTTATTCAAATGATCAATAACTTTGATAGGTTTTAAAGGAATTTTGTCACTGTAGAGATTGTGATGCGGGATTTAAATACGGATGCTTATTTCTCTAATGTAGTTATTAATGTGTGGTGTTAAATAGTGTTCGACTCTGTTGTTAAACACTGAAATTTAGTTTAATAAATCATTGTTACTTTTCTCTTGAAAAATTGCTGTGACATACAAAGTCTACTATTTTTCAAATTATGTTTTTTATTTATCATGATATCAGGAGCAAAACAGACAACAATGGTCAGGGCCCAATGTTAACCATATTTGAGGGATCAACCAATGTTTAATTAAATAGAACATTTAGTAAAAATGCTTAATTTTATGCACATAACCACAAAAGTATTTTTTTTCTACTGGAGGATGCTGCTTCATAGACAATAACCTCAAACTTCTAAAAACCTTTTTTGAAGGACACCTACCCATTAAAACAGCTTGTAACACAGACAGCCCTTTCTCTTCCAATTTACAGTAACCATTAAAGTACACTTTCAAACTTGTGTTATGCTGTAATTTCAGCTTTATATCTTTATTGACTTGACTTTGTTTTTATTTGTTGAATTTTATTAGAGGTAAAATGTGTATACATATTAGTGGCTATATATACAACATTGCTTGGTGCCTAGCACTTGATTTTGGTTTCAGCAGTGCAGAAAAAGTGCAGAATTGGTGAAAAAAGTCAACTCTTTTAGTTAAAGCACTCCACATAAATAGAGATCTTATGCCTGGGAAAGACAAAGCCAGTAACATCACTTGTATTTAAATATGTCACTTATGTCAATCCACAGCCCCCTTGCATTCTTCTCAAAGCTTACTTGAGTTGATCTAAAATACTCTTAAGCTATTGTCATAACATGTATCTCAAAGATACCTTTATGCATCTGTGGTGCTAGGCTGTGTGTAAAAACTATGGGCAGTCAGTGACCGTGAAAAGGCTGTATCTACAAACCATAATTGTTCTCTTGGGGGATCAGCAACAGAACATGTGGAGACATCAACCTGTAAAGCAGGACAAATGTGTCATGGAATAAACATGACCTGTATGGTCTTACTGCCTATCACTGTGTGCAGCAACCAGTAGCAGGACCTGTGCCCGTGAGCTCAATAAATAACATTTGCATGAACTGTTAATGTTTGTTTGCTCAGTCAGTAATGAGTCCAAACAACAGATCCCTGGCTTAGTGACTGCAATGATGTCTTGTAGTTCTTATCAGGGTTGAAGTTAGCTCATTTTGTTCCTATATGATGCATTTACATTGATAATGCGATCATTGATGCCACAGACCTCTAGGTGACCCTTCTTCATTGCAGCACATGCTGCTGTAGGCAAAATAACGGCTGTAACATAACACAATTTTCAATGTATTATAATGAATACTGTTTTTCACTAAAGGATATTCAGTGCTCTGATAATATCCCTGCATCCTTTTCCTGATTGTTACTCTTGTTCCAGACTAAAGTCATATTTATTTGGATGGGTCTGTCTTGTTGTGTCTGTTTTGCAAACCAGCAATTAAAAAAACTGTAAATGTTGTTTCACCAAAAATTTCTTGATGCTGACATATTTGATTTATATTCAGTTTATATTTAAAAAAACGGCTCCAACAGTAATACTTTAGAGAGAAGCCTAAATCCTCGTAAAACAATTAACTTAGCCTCTTGTATTAGTTCTTGCAAACATTTATTTTTACAATGACATAAAGCCTTTTTTTCATTTTGAACAGTTGTTCAAAGCAGCATAAAAATCATAAAACATGACCAATAATCAAGGAAGGGGACAAAACTTCTTTGAAACTGCACTTTAAATATGCAAAGAAACATTCAGTGCAGCAGGCTATTTGCTTTACATGGATGACCATGTAGCCGCAGTCATGAGACACATGTGACAACACACACGGTTAAAGGTCCACTGTGTAGGAGTTAGTGGCATTAAGCAGTGAAGTTGCAGATTGCAACCCCTTGTATCACTTTTTCAATAATGTAGAAGAACCTACAGTGGCTTCTGAACTTGAGGTTTTGGGTCACTTCCGTATATGCCACTTAAATGCAATAGAATGGAGAATGCATGCTCACGGCCTTCATAAGTAAACAGCTAAAATAAATAGTGCATCAGTCTCCAGCCCATTCACTCAGCCACTCCTGACACTGCCTCCTCTGCTCCTCACTCTCCTCCTCAGTCCTCTGTTCACTGCTTCCTTTTCTCCTCTCCTCCTTCTTTCTTGCCCTCTCTCTCTCATCCTCTTTGATTTTCCTGTCCTCCTCTACCCTGTGCTCCAACAGCGCATCCACAGTGGCCGCCAGTGTCCGTAATGAGCGCTGTGGGAGCCACTTGGGATCCTCTGTTGGGAGAAAGGGGTCTCCAGCAGAGACAAGCAAGGTCTCAGGTTCCAGTGGAATGTGGAGGAGGTGGGCATGCAGCATCATGCGATAGGGTGCATTGTCTGCTCCAGAGCTGTAGGTGAAGTCCCCAACAATGGGATGGCTTATTGCGCTACAGTGGACCCTCAACTGGTGGGTTCGACCTGAGGGAGAAAGATGTTGGTGAGGAGAAAGAGAGAGAGTGGACTTTTCAGAGCCCGGCCAAATTATTTTCTGGTAACACATAAGGCATCCCAAGCTCAAGAATACCCATCTCTATAGTCCTTCCTGCATATCAAGTAGTATAGAGGGATGCTACATTAGGTTAACTGTTCATTTACAGATAAAAAAAACTCGATGACTGTTCTGGAATTTAAACCCTTTATTTGTTACTGTTCTATTACTATTTGCCGCTAAATAAGGTGAAAAGAAGAAAACCTTCGTTTCACTCATATAACAAGGAGCAAATGAGTATTTTTACCAGTGAGTGGCTGCAGCACCACCTTGGTGACGGGGTCTCCATCATACAACCCATACTCCAACACTGTCAGCTTAGTTTGGCAAGGCTTTGGGTTCTCACAACCTGCATTAGAAAAATGGGGGAAGATAGACACATAGCTTTAAATGATCTTTTTGCTGAACTTTTTGATGAATTCTACACAAACTTTCAAAATGTAATTTTCATGTTTACATCATTCTGGTTGAGTTGAAAGAGTGTGAAGGCAGTGCGAATAACTCAGTCGTGCTGAGCAGGCACCATCAAGTACACCATAATTTATTTCTGCTACTTTCTATGAGTACATATACTTACTTTTAACTCTTAAAGTATGGTTTAACTTTATTCAAACAGTAATTACTACGTCAAAGAAAAAAAATCATTCAAACAATTTTGTGTCCCAATCATTGCTGTGTTTGGAGAAACAAAAACACAGAAACAAAAATTACTGAACAAAATTGGGCTGTTTATACAAACAGAAACAAGCCAAGTCAGGTTTGTGTACCTTCTGTCCCCTCAATACACATCATGTGTGTTTTTCCTTCTGAAGAATTCTTGCCTATAGAGAAGTCCAAGGTTTGTATCTCCTCCTCCACCCAGCCCCGTACCTGGTAAACAATAAAACTGTCATTAACTCTACTTTAGATCTTTTTCTTAACCCAGAATCAGAGAGATTTAAGGTAATTGCTCTGCTGTGTGCATGTGTGTCGCTGTGCTTGTGTTCCACACCAGGGCGAGGTAGGCCTTGGTGACAGTACGGTCCTTGAAGCAGCGGTATGCCCGACCTGCAGCAGCCTTATTTAGGGCAACACAAAGAGCTCCACTTGTGGAAAAATCCAGCTGATGACAGAACCTGTTGGTAAGAGTCAGAAATGATGAGGATATTTATTGAGCATGATGTATTCAGAGTGGTCCTGAATACCAGGTTTAGAGATTTGGAGCTTCAGTAGTAATCAAAACTACAAAGCAAAACAAAAAGATAATATCTGCAACCTAAACTGATAAAACGTTATAACTACCAAATATAATTTTTTATACTAGTCAAATATGGTCCAGCACTTAACGTGTATGAGATGATGTAGTTCATAATAGTGTGGTACTGACCTAAATCCGTAGTAGGTGCTGGGGTCTGCCAGCTGAGGGAAGTGGTGCCGAAGCTGTGCCTGCACGGTGTGTTTCTCGTACCACATCTTGCTGTCGATGCGGATGTCCCAGTGTTTGTCCACCACGATGTAGTCATTGCACTGGTATAGCACACGTAGGCTCTCCAGGCTCGCAGGCTCTGTTGTCATCATGTCAGCGTTTAACCAACACAACTCATACGGCCCTGCAGAGACAATGTAGTTGTCTTACTATTGCAGTGTGTAATTTTTTACTTTTACCCAATCAGGTAGTGGAGCTTTAAGTCTGCTTCAAACTAGCCTCAACAGCATCAGTTAAGGTGAAAATCATACAATCGTGGCTGGAAATAAAACGAATAAATCATAAAAAAAAGAAAAGTTGATGTTCTTAATTTTCTAATTTACAATGTATTTAATTTTCACATTAACAAAAAGAGATCTAAATATACGACGCACCGGTTAGCATGTTAGCACCGTTTGTTTGCTAACTACTATATGCAAACACCATACCTGACTTGCTATTTGTTCACAATACTGTAACTTTCTGGTTAAATATGACGAATAAAAGATTATCGTGTTGTTTATTTTGACATACCGACAGTTAGCGTACTTCTGTATGGAAAGAAAGATGTAAACAAATCCACAAGTGGTGCCATGGATCTCGCAGACGCCTTTTCTTCTTCTTTGAAAAAAAAGAAGAAGAAAATACAGTTTGAGAAGTGTATAGCGCCACCCGCCAAACTGGCATTAATGTCCAATTTCTAAAAAGCAGGATTATTATTGAGTTATGTAAATCATTTTGTTGAGTAAAACCCAGAACATTTTTTCTGCAACTGCCAGGTTTGAGAGGGTCTTTTTCTCACTTTGCTTAAGTGATCAAGGAAAGCCCCTCAGCTATACATGTTATAACTATTATGTTATTTTTCTCCTCTTAAGCAAACTAACATACCTTTACCCACCTACCCACTCAGTCCTCCAACTACCTCAAGCATTTGCGCTATGACTTGCATAGTAGATTAAACTAATTTTTATGTATGTATGTATGTTCATACATTCTCTATGTTAGAATCCTGGATGGGGCCAGAACTGCAGTTCACCATTTTTCACAATGATAATAAAATTAAACCATGAACCTTGAAACCTGTTTCTTGGTAACAGATTCCAGAGATGACTAATTAAAAATCTTGTTTTGTCTTCATTGTTAGTTCTGTCATCTCACACTAGGAGGCTCCAGAAACTGTGATCAGTTTGTGATTGTGAGCTTCATCTAGTTGAGAAGCTCCCTGTCTTTTTAGTTATCCCTTAAAAGAAAGCAATATCTGTGACCCCCCTCCAACCACTATGTGTTTCATACAATAATAATAATAATAATTATATAAAACAAAAGTTGTATTAGTGTAAAAAAAGCTATTTCGTCTTATCTTTTTAAATATCTTGTGATCCTTCAGGCACAGATTTATCTTTTGACCCTTTAGAGGTCATGACCATGGGGTTAAGAACTGCTGCACATGCTCTGGTTTCCTCCAATAGACATTCCAGTTAGATGACGTGGAAGCTAAATAGATCTTTTATCACTGCAGACCTTATGACATTTAATTGAAGGAAAGACATCTGTATTACTACATTAATATTGCTTGGGAGTCTGAAACAATAAATAGGGCGATTGATGTTATTAGTTTCACCAGTTGATTTGCTGTTATGACAGGCTGCAGTTTGTGCTGTGAGAAAGACCCACTGACAGTAACTCTGAATGTGTTTATTTCAGCTTGATATCACATTCAATAAAGCAGATTACTGTAATTTTAGCTCCTCCTGAGCAGTTCACTAAAATCACTTTTTACTGGTCACATTATGGATTGTAGCAATACAACTGAACCTGAAATCCAGGAGTCCATCATCATGACACAGGGGATTATGTTTATTGTATTTGTCTCATCTGTTTCTGCTCTGTCAGTGGCTACTGTTCCAGGTCACTCACACATTATCTGTGACGTCCATAATCTCTAACCTCAACCTCCCCTCGACACTTTTATCTGCCAGGGGTCACCGACTGTGATGACACGCTCAGTCCAGTATTGTGGGCATGTGGTATTTGAGATAATGAATAGCCGTTGCTTTTTCTGTTGTTGTTTTCCTGTATTCTGTCCAACACTGCAGGGCTTTGCATCTGAGGACCACAGTATCTAGTCCTTCTATTGATGCTACAGGCAAACAGGACTTTTTTTACTCTTCATAGTATTGCCACACACAATCTGAAACAGCCTGAAAGCTTATGTTGACAAATGATCATGAAACTAAGAAGACCACATAAATTGTCCCAATAAATTTTGGATCCATAGAAGGGTATGTGGCATCAGTTGAACATATAATATTTCCCAATTTAAAAGATCATTTTGCAGATCAATTAAGTTGAAATTTGATGTAAAGATAGAATAATACCATACAGTTTTATGTGAAACTCAGTTAACTATATCGCTTGCACATTACACGTCACCAGCATCAACATGGCTGTTAGGTTGGCACATTTCATTTTGTTTCTCCACAACCAGGGGAAAGTTTTAAAAGAGGTGAAAATCATTTCAAGTCTGGTCATGTTAAGAGCTGCAGCAACAAGAGAAAGAGAGAGTTAGTTAGTTTTGAGAACATCATAATGATGCCACCTTCGTGACTTTTTGGTGTGTATTTTTTAAAAAATGTATATTTTAAAATCTTATACTTCAGCAGTTTTACAACAAACTGCAATCTTTTTAACTTACAAAAATTTATGTTAAATTTAAAAATATGAAATGTGAAATTTATGGTACACTTTAAAAAGATTTTTTTTTTTTTTTTGCCTCTCTCCATTGACTTCCATACATACATTTTCAGAAATAGGGTCTTATGGTGGTCTACTGGAAGGGGCAGGACTTTGGCTCCTAGAATAGTCCTTGTTGATCCTTGTTTGTTAGTTTGTTCCAAACACTATATATTTCTCTGCGCCAATTTCATCAAACTATTACCCCCTCATAACTCCAAGCTAACAAATTATTAGCTTATTTCTGCAAATTTCTTGGAACATACTGTCCAACATGTTAGTTGAATAAAGTACAGGTGCTTCCAGTAAGTGTTACCTGAACACAGCCAGGTATGAATGTGTTTAAAGCTAAGAAGATCAAGAATTATTATATAATTGGCATTTCATAACCTAATCTGCTTCCCAATGTGTGTGTGCGTGTGTGTGCATGTGTTGTGTGTGTGTGTATAAATGAGTGAGGTGACAGTACAGAGCAGGATTTAAATGTGGTGGCGTGTCTCTATTGTTGTATTTCTGGTTAGAGTTGCATAACATTTTGGAGCAAATCATCTGAGAGAGCTGAAAGGCAAATTGACATACCTGAGCATGCACAATGGCAAGAAAGCATTACACACACAGTCACTGACACACACACACACACACACACACACACACAATGCGTTGCACGTGGCACTAAGCAGTTTCAGTGGACAATACAAACGTTTCAGTCAGATCACACTTAAGACGAAGAGGAAAGAGGTTAGCTGATGAACATTAAAGATATCTATTATCATTGACGTTTATCTATTTTTGGATCAAAACTGGATATTCTTTAGCACAATTAGCTATAAAATCTCAACCGTTTGTTGGAAATATTGCCATATTTAAGCTTGGCAGCTTGCGAAGAGGATCGAGGGAGAGTATTTTTTCTTTAATTTTGAGATCTGTGAATGAAAACTCACCTGGATGTTCAAATTTCTCTGGATTTAGCTGACTCCATTTTGTCCAAGGTGACTTGCTCTATTTTTGATTTTAACCTTTGTGGTCTTTGCATTTGTTGAGGAGGACCGAAACCAGTTTAACAAAGGTACCAACAACTCTCGTCTTTTTCTGCCACAGATGTGAGTATTTAGACTGTTTGGCTACAATGCTCTTCTCCCATTTTTGGGAGAAAAACCCTGGCCAAGTGGATCATTAAGAGCGTATCTGACATTACAAACTGTGGATTTTTACTTTGAAAGGAAACATCTTAACCCTTGAATGCATTTTTATATCTCATCGCGTCTTGGACTTTTATCATCCCCCTTGCCTCGTCTGTAGTGTTGTAAACTGTCTGTACAACATGGAGAATAAGTCATTTTTGCAGGCTCGCTGTGAAGAGCCTATAATGACTTCAGACTGGGGCCTCCCTCTGCTGCTGGCTCTGCTGCTGCTGGCACTGCTCTATGCCTTCCTCTACCTGCCGGCTACAGCCCAGCGAGCCCTGCTGGAGCAGGCGCTCAGCAGCAACAACACAACCACCGCCATGACCGAACCCAAGCAGGTGGAAGAGT
Source organism: Ctenochaetus hawaiiensis (assembly GCA_029783645.1). Lineage (NCBI taxonomy): Eukaryota > Metazoa > Chordata > Actinopteri > Acanthuriformes > Acanthuridae > Ctenochaetus > Ctenochaetus hawaiiensis. The sequence goes on along the minus strand of JAPZDY010000009.1, from coordinate 15,584,354 downwards.
GGCTCACAGATGAATAGGACAGATGGAAACACTGACAAATAGATGAGGAGCTTTATCAAAGGACAAGCGGACATGTGACAACAAAGCATCAGTCATAGACGCTGACCTTGAGTAAATGGCATGGATTAACTCTCTCTCAATGTGGTTTTTACCGTCCTGTAGGACTAGTGACAACATGAAGCAGATTAACTGAGCTGTTGTGCAAAACCATCTGCTTTAGTATACGTTTAGAATCACCTGCACTCCAAAATCAATCTGCAATTTTAACTGCTTTTACATGTGACAGAATGGCCTTAAAAAGGAACAACAACAAAAAGTTATAAAAATCAAAAGTTACAAAGCAGAGCTCTAGTGATATTATGACAGAAAAATTTTATAAGTGGGATTAACTTCCTGTCAAAAGAGGTTGAGAGAGATTAGAAATGACTTTATATCCCTTTTAAGAGATGCCAATCCATCTTCTCTTCATGTTTCAAAGATAAAAACAGAGCTGGAGCACAAGTAGAAATACACTCAGCAAAAGTTTGACATTTTGAGATGTGCACTTTTTTTGAGATGCTGCGCTTTTAAAGACAAATGTTTTCAAATTTTATTCACCACTTATTTACTTTTCTTATTGTTTTGTAACAGAATAACAAACAAGGTTTAATGCATTTCTAGCTATGCTAAGCTAACGGACTGGCATCTACTTAACAGAGAGGCCGGCCCATGTGAGCAAGTGGTTCCAGTGTTTTCATCTAAGTCTTGGTAAGAAACAAATTTTCTAATCGTTGCTTTAAAACCAACAGTAGTCTTTATAATAAAGATTAAATATTTTCTTTAACTTTCTTTTGCCCATTTTGCTCATGTCTCTATGTTGTACAGTAGAAAGTCATCAAGACAATAAGGGTGACTTTTTTTTCCTTTATTCAGGTATTTTGTATATGGAGATGGGTAATGGCGGATATTTTACATTTGAATGAATCTGTTTGTATCTCTTAAAAAACTAAAATCAGTGACAGTATGTGAGTTGTATATATCTGATGATTATGTCTGTAATTTTATACTGCAACATAAGTTCTAGCCACATGAATACCAGAAAATGAGAGAGGGGTGTTATAGTACTATAATTCTTTTGTTTAAAGTGGGGGCTGCTATTTTCTTTGTTTTTCTCAGCAAAAGATGTACAAAACAATATCAAGCCTTCATGTGAAATGGCATGTTGAATCTGTAATCAAGGGCATTTCATTGTACAATGTTTTACTTTTACTTGTACATTGTGATTAAATATAGTGCTGATGTATTTAAAATTATCCAAATCACATGACGCAATAAAGCATTAAAAAAACCTTTCTTTTTTGTTACGTAAGACAGAATAATCACATACCTGAGTGAAAGTGGGGGACTCATGTTGCATGTATCTGTACACTACAAAACACTTGCACGTCAGGTGGAGCACCTTTCTAAGTTATTGGAAAGCTCACAGTCCCTGTTTGATTTGTAAAGGAGTTTCTTAGTTGTAATTTCTTGCTGCACCATTTCCTGAAGTCTGATTTCCAACTCAGAAAGTCAGGAGAACCTCAATGACTCCAGACTCAAAATACATAATGGCTGTTGCACACACCAACAGTAGTAAAACCTGAAGTAACATGCTGTGTATCAGAACTTCTGTCTTATATTTGTCTAATTAAATCAGTGTCTACTGGCCATTGACACTATTTCTATGCACAAAATTACCTAGAATGCAAACAATTACTACCATGGCTGGAGCAAACCCCACTTCCCTCAGTGTGTGAAATCTGGGGTTTATTTTGACTTGTGCTTAAACATGGTTAACTTGGATGTGAAGTAATTTAAAGCTCTGACTTTCAACTTCTGAGGTATATGGAACACAGCATAACTGTAACCAGCACCTCTAAAGTTCGCTGATTAACACACTAGAGCGTGTTTGTGAGTAAATACAATAATCTGCTGTTAACTGTTATGCAGAGAGCTTATATCTTTTTCTTGATTGAGAACAGTGACTCCCTGAAGTCTTTGCTGGTTGCCTGTCTTTTGAGATGCTGGTAAAAAAAGTGAAAAGTGTTTCTTTCAGTAAGAACCAGGTTGTTTCACTCTCTTTGGTTAAGCTGGCTGTAGGCTACTTATCTATTGCACAAATATTGAGAGTGCTATCAGTCTTCTAGTCAAACTAGCAGCAAGCAGGCATATTTCCCGAATGATGTAAAGTTATTGCTGTGTGTAATGCAAGAAAAATATTTCAACAAATAATTCTTCCTGGTTGTTTGAATTGCCTTTATTAAAAGATACAGGATACGAGATTTGACACCAATATTTGAGGATGCAGCACTTGATTGTTACAGGCTGGGGCATTAGGCACAGACTATGTTTCCAGCTGTTTGTGCCCTTAAAAATATCCCTGTAAATACTGTATCTGCAGTATATGGCAACTATTGACATCTGGATATTGTGTCTGTATCTTTTTTTTTTTTAAATCACATTAAATTTTACAGTAAAGTTGTAAAAAAGGAAGAGAAAATCTTGCTAAACCATGCAACACCCAACAAGCCAACATTTACAGTTAGTCTTAGATCACAATGATTTCAAATGGTATTTCTGTTCAATATGTTCAGCAACAATAACAATATCATATCCAAAGACTTAACACAATAATATTTCTTATTTTTTGAGGAGAATTAATTCACCCCTTGATATACTTCTCAGACAGTACTCCATCTTTAAGCTACCATCTTAAAATGTTTCAGTCGTGTTCAAACAAGAACTTTATTCACATTTATTGTCCTTAGTATATGAGAGAGGTTTAGAAAGGGCTAATTCCATTAACTTTTCTAATCGAATGGAATCAAATCCTAAAGGACTTACATGCATCTCTTTCTACAATATGCACAGTTCAGTTACAGTCTTTAAAAGGTCTGCTCTGTCAAAAAGCTCCACAAAGACTTGAGATAATTGGTGCTTTGAAGGCAAACTGCAATGTACAAAAAAACACACACTGTCTAAATTTGATAAAGCACAAGTCAAAGATCTTTTGCATGTGAGAAAGGTGGTTCGTCTTTTCATCCCAATTCATCAATAGTTTGAAAAGACAATTTGGGATGCAGGAGGCTGTTTTTTTATACTATTTTAAATTATTAGTTTACTTCTTGTAGAGTTGAGGATGTTTATTGGCACAAAGGGTTTTTTTTGCAGTTGCAGAATTTAAAGAAAAAGTATTTGTGTTTGATTATGTTTATTGCAAGTAAACATCATGAAAAGCTGTGATTTAGGAACTGCAGCAAAATCATTGTAAAGAATCATTTGTATCGTGACAGCAAGAAAAAAAATGTCTTCCTTCAAGAAAAAATTTTGAACTTGTTTCTCTTCAGTCAATGTACTGACGAATGTGGGGAAATAGAAATACTGTAACTAACAAAATACATAAAGCAAATACTTGAGTTAAAGGTACAATTGAAATTTTAACCCCCATTATTAATTTTTGTCTTTCTTTAGCAGTTCCCATAATACCCTAGGAGATGAAAACAAGAGATATAAAGTTTTCATGGATTGAGGTGTTTTGCTTGGCTAATTAAGGCTACACCTTAGGATCACACAACCACATGACTTTTATGTGAATATATTGTATATTTTGGCAAGTACTGATTCATGAAAGTATCCTAAATTGGTTGTTAGCAGTTCCTGTTGGGAGGATATTCATGGATGTACCGACAACACTCACTGGTTTACTTTGACATTGAGGAAACTGGAAAAACATGATTTTTCTTGAAAGAGCTCTGGAATTATGAGCAGGGGGAATTTATCACAATATCCTCTGAAAGTTTAGTAACAGGGAATATAAAAATATGTGTATCATCACCAGCTAATGTGTTGAGATTTGACTGAATTCTTACTAAGAAGCAAGGCTTCCATCCAAATTTGGTGCAAATTTGAACTTAACAAATTTTTCCATCCATTATTGTCAAGCAGTTATGAGGGGTCAGTTCATCGAGAAAAACAGCTGGTGGTGCTCAGTTCAATTGGGTGCCATTAAATATTTGCAAAAGAAAGGAAGAAGAAGGCGCAACATATAGATGTAGATAAATGAACAATGGTCAAATTACTAATCATAGAACAAATGAAGAAAACATGATGACAATTTGTGTTTGTGTCATAGATTCATCAGAGGAACATTACAGTCTGCTCGTCACTCCACACTGATCTGATGCTTTAGTCTCTTCAGTGGAGCAGAAGCTTCAGTAGATGTTTATTCCACAGTCTGTATGTACCTCATGATTTATTTGCATCTGTTTCTGTTGCACTCTGTAACATTTTGCTTTTATAAATGCTGAACTGTTAAACCTTGGCCAAACCCATACATTTTTTTTAGATTTTTTTTTCCAGATTTTTTTCCTCAAATGTTTTTCCATCTCTACTTGAGTTATTTTATTGTCCAAAAAAACAGATGAATGGAAACTAACAGTTGATCTTGTTGTCTGTGAAAAATCAGCCAGACAGACTACAACTGCTACCTTTCTTCCCTTTGTTTTAAAACATTGGAATTTCCCTTTATCTCACACAGTATCTTTCTCTCATGATGCACCTCTGTGCCCTCCTTTAGACTTTCCTTTTACCAAATGTTCTGGCAAGTGAATTCATAACTCCTGCTTAGCATCAGAATTTATTCTATATTCACATATTTAATTTCTGCTCTTTGGAAAAGTCTGTTTTACAGATAGTGAATGCTTGTAGTTATGCTTCATATATACTGTATTTCCCTTAGTGCCTCAGACTGACCTCCTTTAATTGCCTGCTTTCTCAGACCATCCACCGCTGCTGTATGAAGGCAAGGATACATTAAAGGATGAATAGAAAAGTTGAGAGAAAGGAAACTAAAAGTAAACATTAAGGGGATGCTTGTTACCCTAGAAGCCTCATGATGTTTCTCTGGATAGATGGGATATAGATGTAGAAGAATCTGGATAAAGAATACAAAAGCAAGGACAGAAGGCAGAGAGAGGGGGGATCCTCTTCTCTAAAAGTCCCTGTAACCCATTGATTTCAGGAGACCTGAATTAAACAGACAAGAGAGAAAAGGGTAAAAGAGGATAAAAGGGAGGAAGAGGAGGAGAAGGAGAACCTCCTATTTCGTGCCATTTGAAAGGTTGTTCTCAAAGGATGACATGGAGGAGGGCAAAGAAGGGAGGGAGGAAAGGAAGGTGAAGGAGAGGAGTGAAAGAAGAAGAGAGAGGCATCATCTTGTCTCACTCTCTCTCCCTCTATTGATTCCAGTCCTTCTTGACTTCGAGGTTCCACTCCCAGTCTAAGTAGACGTTCTTGTCGTCATCGATGAAGCGAGAACGGATCCCATAAAGGCCGCGTGACACCATGCCTTTGGGTGCCTCATCAGCCGGGCTTACAAACTCATGCTCCTCTGCTTTTGGGCCATAACTTCCCACCATGTGTGACACTTTGTCCACTGCAGAGAGATACAAAATGGACGGCTTAGCAAACAGAGATTCTATTTATCAAACAGCTAAAATAAGATCTTTTAATAAAAGGGGAAATCCACTGAATTTATATGTCAAAGTGTGTTTTTAAGTCCTGGGGAACAATTCTAAAAAGATGAAGTCTACAGGTTAATTATGAATAAATCAAATAACAAATTTAAAATAAATCCAAGGTAAAGGTAAAGGCTAAGGTAAAGCCTCTAAATGGTGATTCAATCTGTGAACATGTGATTCCTTATGTGACCACTTCACTGCTTCTCTTTGCTACATGGGATGTTGCTTTGCAAATGAGTCTTATTTTTCACACTCAGTTTGCTCTTTTGTATTTTCTTAGGTGTAATTCTTAAAAATTTGAGCATTACAGGCCCATTTTTTTATAGATTGCATAGCAAGTCATCCTCCCACAGACTCTAAATATACGCTCACATGCATACAGAGGAAACTTGAGGGTTAAATGTGTGAATATTAGGCCATAATTTAGCTGTGCACATGCTTTTTTTTGTCCACTGCAATAACTGATGTTCAATTTTTCTCCTGCAGTATTACACATGAGGGATACTTAATTGTGTTTCTATTTATGTGGTTTATTCAGCAAAAATGCAAGTCATGAATAAAAAGCATTAACTTTGGTTGATGTTAAATTGTATCAAATCTTCTTCTCCCTTTATGATCAGTATTATTGCATATGGCATGGGGGCAGAATTGGCATTACCTTTAATTCCTTTTCTGTGAATCAGATGGTGGTACCTCAAGCCAGCAACGATTTCTCTGTTCACCTGCAGACACACACAGTCTCATCAAATCTTGTCATTTCTGTCTATTAGAAAACAAAACTTGCATACCTAGTTAAGCTTAAGCCCCAGACAAACTGCACGACTTTAACAAGTCATGGTCATATGGTCAATTATTCCTCTATATTCATAGCTGCACATCCATCCATTTTTTTCAGTTTTCCTAAGCAAGCTTGATATAAAGGGTTCGTGACACTAGTTAAGCAGTCTGACATCACAGGTCTGACACATATGAAGCAGGGTTATTATTGTAACATAATAACTGGAACACAAGAGAAAATTAGCATTAAGGAAATGCTGTAATTTGAAACTATATAAATCAATGCCCTTTAACAAGACCTGGTCCCTATCTTAACGAAAGAGAAGAGAGCTTTAACTTTACTTTTAACACTAACCAAGACATCAAGATCAAGATTAAAAATGTATTTTTTTCCTACATGTTACACTTCTATAACACGTATCTTACAACACAGACTTCTTTTACAGTTCAATCCAGAGTGTGAACACGATCTAATTTTCTGACATTTCAAGGCTTTTGAGAGCATGTCATTAACACTGAGACTAAGAGAAGCTGCATCCAAGGACAGCAGTGAAGCCTTTTGTCCAGCAGGTGTCCTCACAGCAGAGCAGAGGCAGTCACTCCCTGAGCTGTTTGGTCATTCCCTGCACATCTAACTTTCCCTTTAGGGCCAAGCCCTTGGAGTGCTGCCTCTGTGCATACACACACACAGACACACACATGCAGGCACACACACATGCAAACACACTGACCTCTTTTCTTTCTATTATCAAACAATCTCCCTTTCAACAAAACTTGAGTATTAAATAGGCCATTTCTCCCCTCGCATCTACATTATTATAAAAAATGAAGTTCCCACTGTTTCATGCTTCTGTCTTTTCTCAATTTGATCAAATTTTCACTTGTTTTTGGAACCCTCACCAAACTGTCATAGGGTTAGGGTTTTTGGAGGACAGAAATATTTCCCACAATCTGAAAGTTGAAAACAGTTACTTGGTAGTTTTTTAGTGTATTCTGTAGAAGTTCCACTAAATTTTAGAGAAAGAATGAACCAACAGTAACAACTACCGAATCAGGTGCAGTTCCTGAGAAAAAACATTTTTTCTTATTCCATTGGCTCACTCTGCAATTGTAGAAGTGCTTAGTAGCTCTAAATATTATCATTGCTGCATAAGCATACTCATTGTCCCTGAGCACACTCCTTTTCTCATAGATATCTGCTCTGCATTTCCTTTCAAATCATTTTTCTCATCTCCATTACAGTGGACACAGAGAACATGAACTTAGTAAATAGGTGAACCGGGTAAAAGGTGGACTGGGAGAGATTTGGGTCTGTTTGTCACAGAATGAGGAAATGTAACTGACCAATCAGCTGAGACCATATTAAAGAGTAGTTTGAATACAAATGAAGCACTGAGGGCCTCCACCTTATGAGCACTTACAACAAACTACAGCTGGAGACGCATCAGAAACTTGAACTTGTATAAACTAATTACAACTTTGACCTGATGGTGGCGCTCAAGGCTGGAGATTGTCAAAGTGGTTCCTATTTATCAATGAATGTCATTACAAAGTTTCAGAGTATTACATTCAGCAGCTGTGGAGACAATTTACTGAACACAACAGAAGTGAACCTCAAGATAGTGCTAGAAGAAAAAACATGGAAGCACCATTAGTATTCATCCTTATGGGGCTGTGAATGTATGAACAAGAGTTTGTATTAGTCCATCTGGGAGATTTGGATATCATCCACAGGATGAAAGAAGGATGTCTTTTTAAAAACAAAATCTCTCTTGTCAAAGTTGAGAAACTTACTTACTGATGAAGCTGCTTATCCAGCATTATTCCTTCCTGGCAATGTAAAATCAAAAAGGCACTAAAAAAACCCCATTAAGTATGATAATGGCCTCCTTTTATGCTGTGGTTTGATGTTTAATACACAGTGGCTTACTCCGCACAGCCTCTCCACACTTGTATAACTTTAGCACTTTCAGTAAATAAACCTGATCATTTGTTGGTTCATTCCATCCACACACATATACAGAAATCCATTCATGTTGATCAGTAAATGTCTCTGTCCATAATGTTTTTCTGTGACTCTATCTGTCCATCTTACCTTGAAGTCTATCTTTAGTCTGAATGTCATTCCCTCCTTCAATACAAGGGTCTTCTCCCTCAGAGCTTGCAGGTCTCCTGAACAAACGACAAAAACAAAATATCTCTCTTGGTCAACATGTATGACATCAGCTGCTGCAGTATCTCAGAATGACTCACTGTAAGATCACACTGCTGCTGATTCACAACACCAAAAAATGTGTATTTGAACAAAAGGCTTTTATAGGTGTTAGCCATTAGAAAAATCGAGTATTCTCACCAAACTTTATTCTTTCATTTCCAAAAACACGGGAGATTACTTTAGGAAAATGAAAGAACACAACTAAAAAACACATGAAACAGTTAAAGGTAATTTTTAGACATTTAAATATGGAAATGTTACATATTATAAGTGCTGTTGCTAAAACAAGAAAAGCTTCTTTGTTCATGAATGGTTGTGGTGGGGTCCCGTACCACAGTAAAAGCAGAGTGCAATCAGAGATGTATCCACTGCCTAATCACTTTATATCTCAATTTAAACCCGACCATCAGCTCTGAGTGCCTCTAATGGACAGAGAGAAACAGAGGAAGGAAGGAAGGAGAGGAGATGAAGGAGACAGAAAGAAATGGGTTGAATAAAAACGGATGGCAGTGATGTGTGGAAGAAGACATACACGCAACCAAAAAAAAACCACAAGTGACCTACAGAAAACAAACACGTAAACAGAGCATATACTACAATACATCCCTCCCTCTGAAGAGCCCTGCACAGGGTTAAAAGTTTAATTTCCACTGGTGTCACCCATATCGAAAATACATGCACACGTGGCACCATGAGGCTCTTTAAGTAAAAGCTTCCAAGGAACAGCGGGATGAAAGTCCCAGCTTTTGTTGACTGTCATGTTTTCACTTTAATTGACAATCTAACATGTCCCCCTGCGGCTAGGAAGTGTTATACCACCCTGTGAATCACTATAAACTCCCCATTAGATATCTTATTCAGTTAATAAAGCTGCTCCTCAGTGGCTGACATTTTTTGTTGCTTCATCTCTGTCTCAGTCTCATTTCATTCAGTCTGTCTCTCTCTGTAAACTGCAGTGTATAATACTCCTCTCCTGTCTCCTCTCTCTGATTTGTCTCCTCCTCTTCTTTCTCTTGTCTCAGGAGACAAAGAGAGAGGAAAAAAAAGAAAAGATGCTTGCCTCCCATGAGAGCGTCTGACTGAGAAAATAGGTCAGTGTGGAAACACACACACACGCACACACACACACACACACAATATGTACTCATGCAAGCATGCACGTAAGGATGCACATGCGCAGTCAACCTACACATTGAAGAAACGCTGAAGCTCACACTCGGCAAATATTACTGACTGTACAAACGCTGGCAAGGAAAGGAAAGGACAAAGAAAATGAAAATTGCCTCATACCCCATCTTAGTTTACTTTATGACCCTTTTAATTACAGGCGCCTTTTTCAGCATATCAAATTTTGTTGTTGCTGCATCAGGTACAAACTTGAATTTCATTTTAAAATCTGCAAATTCATAACCTAACATATGAGAAAAGTCACCCCTATATAGTATCTAGAAGATAAGAGACAAAATAATATTTTTGAGTTGGTGCAGAGTTTATTTCATTTAAATAAGAACCAGGTATCAAATGAATAAAATTTTGCATTTTACTCAATTTTACTCTACATTTATCTGATAAATATACTCTCTAGTAGCTGATCATTCACATAAAATCAGATAATCAGTTTGTAAAATATGCTGTATTTTTTGTAGATGAAACTACCAATGTATTTAAAGTAGACAAAAATAGCCCTTTCATGACTAGCACAGCTGTAGACTGTGAGGCTGTACTTTGACACAGTGCAGCTTTGAGCTAAATGAGAATGTCAGCTTGTTAACACAAGCACAAACCATGCTGATGTTTTGCAACAGTGATGTTTACTATATTTTTTATAATGTGTTAGCGCGTTAACATGAGCTTATTGGCGCTAAAAAAAGTACAGCTGAGTATGATGTGAAAGGTTTGATCCTGTACTGCTCAAACAGCAGAGGAGACACAGGAAACTCTGATTTGTATCCTTTTCTTTTCAACCTCTGCCTACTTCTGAAAAATTCCTATCAATATTATATGTTAACGTATTACTGGCATTATACTGGACCCCAAGCACATGATAAATGTTGGGAAAAGATTAGTAGCTTGTGTGTATATGACTCAGTAAGTGTGTAGCAGCGTGCCTGCTCAGCAAAACCCCAAAGCCTGGGAACATGAAAGTTTAACAAAGCCAGTGCTTACATTTAGGGCACCAGAGCGCTGGAAAGTCACAGTCAAGGATATTGCTTGGTGTAGTGAGCAGGCCACATGGTGTAGAAAGTGACACACCATATATCAAAGACCAAACTGCGTCATATTGCCTTATAGCACTGAAATATGGTTGAATAGGATGTTATCAAAAGAGACATGGAACAAAAGGAAATCAAATACAGCTGAAAGGGTGTAAGTTAAGACATTGTTTTCATTTCAGAACTGAAAAAAGACAGAAGAAGAAGTTAAGATCCATGGCACTCATATCCTATTGTAAAAGTAGTGCAATTAGAGTGAAATTAACCACATAGAAATAATGGTAAGGTAGATGTTTTCAAATAAAATTGTATGGTACTTTCAGCATATGTTTTTTGCATGGGTGGTCTAATTGGGCCTTAAATCTCTGGCAGTCCTACTGCTGCATTCACTGAGCAAAGAAACACATTAAAAGCTGTTTTTGTGCTGCTGGCTCAGCCCGTAAAAAGCTTTTTTCATGTTGAAACACATCAATGTTAAAGCCGTTGATCTAAGCACAAGAAACAACAGAAATGACAAAGAAACCATCATTTCTAGAGAGCAAAAATAAATCTAAAAGTAAAATCTCAGACCAGTATCAGTGCTGATAAAAAGGTAGCAATATACTGGATGTTTTCTGAGGCGAAAAAAAATGAATTCAAAATCAGCAAGTGTTATCTGAGATAAATTGAACAGAGTCAAGAAAAATTTGTAGTCAAACAAATAATAGGTTGGAAACAAGCTAAAATAAAGCCATGTTATCTAGAGCACTCAATTTGAAGTTAAAACAGAAAGTTTTACATCAAATAATTTCTGCAATAATTCTGAGTGCACAGGAGGCAACTGCATCAGACAGAATGATCAACTTTGTTTCCATCAGTAAGCTGAACTCAGTGGAGTAAGATCCAGGCAACAACGATGAAAAATTCTACAAGTTTAATCAAAGCTATAAAAAATTATATATTACAGCAAAGATTTGAGATAGATTTTTATGTTGGATTCAGACTACACAAAACTTTTATAAGCCACAATAATCAGAAAGACAAAAAAAGAAAATAACCTTTTCCTTTGTTTCACAGCACCGATAACATCCTGCCTCTACAGTTGTGCAAGGAAAAATGCTGTGTGCTCCCATGGGAATTTATCATTGTAGGCTTTAAAAAACTCCCTTTTCTTTCAGTGGGGACTTTGTGAGATGGGAAAAAATGATCCCCACCAATCACTTTTTTGTTTTCAACACTCAACCTCTGTCAAGTTGAACTCTTACCGGTCTTGAAGTCTGAACCAGGCATCACAGTGCTTGCATGAACTAAACTGCCCATCAGTAATGGGAGACCGTTTTACTGTAACCTAGCTAAATAAAACATAGGTGTAAAACCTAAGCAGACGCAAACAATGTATTATAAAATGTACTGTAGTGGACCACAAAGCAATTGCTTCAGGCACCAACTGTTCTGTTGTTTTTTGTGTTGACAGGGATTCAGAGGTTTGATGTACTCAGAGAGTTCACACCTCCTGAGTGCTTGAGGGAGCAGTTACGAACTGACAAGTTAAGGTTGAGTCACGCACCCAAACAAGCTGCCTCTGTTGGGACAACAAGGCAGCAACTATCTCAGAAAGTGTCTCTTCTCTTCTACACCTACACTTTTAAAGAGCAGAGCAATCATTTCTACTGTGGCGCAATGTATCTGACCCTGTGTTTTGTCACCCTCCTTCTCTCTTTCTCGAACATGTACACACATGCAGGGGTAGCAAATGCCCATCATCGCTAAGAGCACCGAGCTGCATTGGTAACAGCATATAGTGTATAATAAGGTCTCTAATGCATTCAGCCACCGATGGAAAGTCCATTTCACATCCAGCCTGGTGCCAGCTCGGCTATCTGACTGCAACACGATACACCAGCAGGGCCGATTATTAGACTGCAGCTTACTCTGTAGATTAAAGATTAAAGATGCTTTTCTCTCACACAGCATTCAGCAACTCCTTTTTATTTTTTTTTTAGCTCTTTAGCTCTACAGCATGAACACACACCATTCAGATTGAAAATAATCCTCATTTCAACAGCTTCCAGGAAAAAAAAATAGGAAAGACTAGTTTTTCCAGCAAGTGATGGATACAAGAACTTCCAGGTACATTAGATAAACAACACTGAATAAACAATACTCTGGATAAATTTTAAACAAGGCTCTTTAAAAGAGAGTCAGAATGTCAGAGAGCATTTCCTGTGTTGGACTGAAGGCTTCATGTCCACCTGTAAGAACGAGAAGTGCTGAGCAGCAGCTGTGATGTTTGTAGGAAGTCAAAAATTACACAATATCACATGTAGATGGAGCAGAAAATTTCAATTGAATTCGTTTTTGATCTGTTTACTGTCAAAGCAAAATGTTCATATTAAATGTACAAAAAGTTTATTGTCAGCAAGTTTTACCTACCATATTCCCAAGGGCCAACTAAAACATATACAACAGCATGTATAAAACATTTTTGTGGTTTTGTTTATGCAACTCAAAGCACTTGATTAAAGTAAGGGTAACCAGCCAATGATAAAGTTTGCTTAAGTATTGGTGTTAGATTTGATTTGCTAAGTTATAGTTATACACACTACTTTTTAAAAAAATTGCTCTCCTGTAAAGCCTTACAGGGAAGATCTCTGTTTGTCCCAAGCACTTTTTCTGTCATCTCTAGCCGAGATGCCATTAGTCTTCAGCTCTGCCATGCTTTGGCATTTGAAAGGTGTGTGGAGAATTTGTCTTACATGCTTGCTTGTCTTGCCTCTATAGAGACCATCAATCAAACTCTTCTGTAGGAATATAGGACAATAATGGTCGGTGGCCAATCAAGTTTTGGTATTCATAGTTAGAAAAACCAATCAGTCATTTGTCTAAATCTGATCTACACGGATTGTAGGATGTGAAGGAGGTTTGAACTGAGAAGTCACACTCCTCCCTACATCGTCTTTGTGTTATGGAAACAATTTTTGCCTTGATAAAAACATCAGTGGTTGGTATAATCCCAGGAGGAAATATGTTTCCTTTGAACACATTTGGCTGAGAGAATTAGTCTGTACAGTTAGTGTATCTAATCCCTAAAGGATGATTACTAATTATTTGGTAAATCCTTGTGATTTATACCTTCCTTGCCTGCAGAAAGCCTATGTCTTATAAAGGGCTGCTCCAGCAGTTTAGTGTTGCACATGACAAACTTGAATGCTCGAATGTGAGGCAGCAGAAGCTGTGATATCCTGACTTTTTGTCTCTGTCTGGGCTAAGCTCCAAAACGCTGCATCATACATTTCCAATAATGCAACATGATAGTGTTTTTTATTAGACTCTCCCTGCCTGGTAAACATTCACATCTTTTGATCTCCTCATCTGCAGTTTGTAATGCAGGTTCTTTATCAGCAAAATTTCAATATCAAGCCCCAGCCGATAACATAAATGAGGTAACTATGACACCATCAGGGTTTTAATTGGTTCATAGACATAGACATAGGCTTAATGTTTACAATTACCCCTTACAACTCCACACCTCTGGTTTGTAATACAGTCTTTCTGTTTGAAATTTGTAGCGTCCAAGTCCAACCTGCAATTACTCAATTGATTTTCCATCTGCCTGTCTCTTCCTCCATCATCTATGACGAGATCAGATCTGAAAGCATTAGATCTGTCTAGTGGAAGAACAGCGTGCTCTTCTCTTTTCATGCAATTCAGCAGATCTTCCATTACACACAGAAATATGCACATTAAAGGCTGCCAGACACTTTTTATCTCCCTGTGTTTGATTTAGAGGACGCTGAATAGTACAAAGTCAGTATTCCATAGCAACAGAGTGACCTTTCCTATTAGCGATCTGTGATTGGGTCTTTTTTTGTGTGAATGTGTACGTGCACATGTACACTTTGTGTGACTGTGTAAATGATAGACAGCGAAATCCTCAGAGCAAATCCTGCATGCAGTTAAATCAGAAAGACATACACAAACACAAAGAAACCACAAACACACACTGTTACAGCAACTGTTGTCTGTTTGTTAGACACACTCTCACACACTCTTACTCTCAATGACATGTGAACCTACACACGCACATGCACACACACAGACAGACAGACAGATCGATCCTTTCTCCAACTTAGTCCCCTTGTAGGGAGTGACATGATATCTTAGCCAGCCATCTGACTACTACACAACACACACACGCACACACACAAGCACACACACACACACACACACCCACACACACATACACACACACACACACACACACACACACGCACACACAAACACACACACACCTCTGTCCCTATGCCTGCATGTCCCTCTTGCCTGCACCCATGGAAAAGTGTTAATACTGCACACTAAACAAACATTTAGCTGCCTCTCAAACAATGGACACTCCCACTGCAGTCTTCCTGCATGTAAAATGCAGCACGTTGGGGTGAGATGCCCTGCTTCAGGGCATATCATTGATTTGTGTTGCCACATTGCAGGTGAGGGTATAGCAGCATCATACCACTGCCACAAATATCTTTGGTTCATGGTGAGATGTATTGCTGAACGGAGAAAAAATAAATGAAGGAGTGAAAAGATGACAAAAGGGAAGTGCACCTGTCAGGTCCATGGTGATTGGCCCAGGAGCTTCATCACAAAGCAGGGTCAGTCTGGTCACCTGGACATTAGGCACAGAGGGATCTGAAGAGGAAAAACAGTGTGGTTATTACAGTAGTCATCCACTTATTTATGTATTTATTTGTCTGTTTATCATTTTGAAGGCATTGTGAGAAATTTCTTTCCTGGCCTTCTTGCAGAGTCGATGAGAATATGACACAATATCAATACCAATATGATATCTATCTTTTATGAAAACAAGAGATGATCAGCTTAGTTTAGCACAAAGACTGAAAGCAGGGGGAAACATCTAGTTGTGCATATTATAGAACATGCTATTGTTTGTTTAATGTATACTCAAAATATGTAAAAATACCAAATTGCGGTTTTAAGGGGAGGTTATGTGCTGAAATAATTCCTTAATCTATTTGGCCTATAAAACTCAAAAGATGGATCGAAGATAGTGATTAGGAGATCTGAGGATCAGTGAGCATAAACAAAAAAGGGTCTCCTGGAGACTAGCAGTTTTGTACTTATACGCAATTTTGGACCTGATGGCAACACTAGAAAATTAGTCAGAGGATCACCCAAATTATAACATCACCCTATGGGAGACAGTAAAATCTGTATAACAGTACTAAGTTATATTGTAATTCACTGAGTAGTTATTACTACATAATACTTGCGACGACAAATAGCGATGTCATTGTGGTCTGACATCAGGATTCAGTGTGGACAGGTTCAAAGATAAATGGCCTGTATTTAACAAAAAGGTTCTTCCTTCCCCTCACAGCCCCTCTCTGCTTTTACTTGCTCTTGTTACAGTCTTTTCCACTGCATTCAGTGTGTCAGAGCTATTTCACTGAAATCAGCTGTCATGGCCCAGCTGCTATATCAGAGATGCTGACACAAGCAGGTTTGTTTTAAGTCTGTGTGTATGTGTTTCCAATCAGATGTTGATGACTATGTGGAACTATGCACTCATATTTGGCGAATCCTATTACCACCAGGTTTTTCAGACGAACAATAAACACACACACTCACCTGTTGTCACTGGTATCAGCCCCAGCAGCGTCTGCTTGTACTTGACCAGACTCTCGTCATCTTTGTCCAGCTCCTGAATCTCCTCCAAAGACTTCTGGGCCGGAGGATTGTAGTTAAGGTTTCTCTCATCCTCTTCTTCTTCAATAGGCAAATCTTTCTTGTCAGCAATTAGACCTTGCAGAAAAACGTGAGAAGACAATAAAGAAACACTTTTAAATGTTGCAAAATTCGAAGGTATTTTTCTCGAGCCGACCCCAATGATTGAATGTAACTCCTACAGACTCACCCACTGAATTTACTTCAAATGAATCGACACTTAATGATTTAAAAGTCCAGTTTGCAGCTGAGCTCATCGGCATTGAATATTTCTGCTGTATTTCACTGACTGAAAACTCAACCAGCACGGACACAATTGCTTTGCTGTCTGGTATAAGATGCATATTACTCGATATAGGTCAGCTCCAGTCATCCGGGGTTTGATTTCACCAGGGATTTTGATTTAATATTGAGTTTTACCAACATTCCATTATGTGTTCTGCAAGCTAAAATTTTATTTTAGCATCTCCACGTCATCCACACCTGCAGAGGGTGTATGCTGGCACACTTGAATAAATTAAGGAATTTTACTTGACAAAATCACAGTTGAAACACAGCAGCTTTATGCATAGTGGTTGAAAAAAAAAGAATTTCAGCAAATACTTTTATATTCTATTAGAGGAAGGCTTTTATACAAAAGAGACAGGGTAAAAGTAGAATCTATTTTTACCTGGAAGACAATGAAAGACAGTGAAGTTGATGTGTGATTGGAAATTTTACCAAGGTATAAAATCAGCTTGAAAAGACATTTAAATTAAAAAATCCGGTTATCCAATAGAGTGAGCATCATGTCAGCATTTATTTTTGTCAAAGTTTAAGTGATCTTCTGGGTGATGATGAACTGACTCCATGACTGCATTATGAGCTTAGCTTTAGCAATAATACGACTTTGATCAAAACAAAAGCAGACAAGATGTTGAACTGTTCTCTCAATAATAAGGGGGGGGGGGGGGGCATTTGTTATCAACTTACAAGGACAACACTCGCATACACACAGCTGCGATGGGCATGAACCCGTTGAACATTCTCATGTTTTGTTGATCAGTACACTGAATGTACCTGTTTGTAAAATAAACATGAGCATTAGCTGCAGTATAACTCCTGTGAGAGTTAACAATGCTCACGCACCGTGTTTTTACTGCACCCTGCATGCTTAATACAACTGCCGGGGCAAATTCATGTGATGGTTTTAAGCAATTTTATGAACAAAAAGACAAATAGACAAATCACAAATGCACAGCTCACATTTTTATGCAAACTGTGGCTGCTTCTTCTGAAAATACTTGAATTTGAAACAATGCATTGAGTTGAGGTAACTGACCAGTCTTGGTATGTGAGTAAATTGTGGTCACAAGAAAACAATTAACAACAGGTAAGACCATGAGCCAACAGCAAGTTTCTTCACCTCTGTGAAAGGAAAACATTTCCTTTAAAATATTACATAGCATAATGCATACTTCTAGACTCTAATTATCCGGATAACAGGACACACAGGCACGGACTCTGCTGAGGACGTCTATTTACTGTGCTGTAACTGGTTTGTGTAATAGCCTCTGGTTCTGTTTTTACTGTTTATAATGAGACAGCTCGGTGTACATCAGCTCCGAGCCGTGTGTAGAGGTAATTGGATGGCAAAGAGAATACACAAATGCATATGCATGCAAACACACACACACACACACACACACACACAGAAATAGACAGAGCTACCAAGTACATTTAAATACAAATTCACATAGAGCTTTAAACATTAGTGGAAATCAAATGACTTAAACAGGAACATAATAACACAACACAGGAGCCAACACACACACACAAACAGATGTACATGTGTATCCCAAGCTTCTGTGTTTATAGGAGCACCCCACCCAGTCAGGGCCAAACTCTGCTGCCTTCGCCTGTCACCATGGCAACCCTTTTAACTCCCTTTGCAGTGACATCACCTTTGCTGTGTATCTGTTTTATATGACTGGATATACACAACGGAGCACTTATTTTCACTTGCAACAAGAGAGATCCACAGCATGTCAGTTTTTATACACCCTGCATTCACACACACAAATAGTACAGAAGTATGTTTTCATAATCTATATTTAATGGAACGGGATTTTGAATAGTCATAACCCTTTTTTTCTCACACTAATATTAAGCAAAAGTACATTTCCAGTTGGATTGCTTTTTATAAAAAAGGCTTTTTGGCTGCTCTACCATCACTTATCATGTATGTATGGTGAATTGTGAGCTTTGAGCACAACGGGTAATAATCTTTTCTAGTCTACACACGGATGATTTTTGCATCTGTAGTATGAAGTTATCCATTAAATTGTGACAAATGATAATGTTTTGATCACTCTTTCCCTTTTAAATCTGCATTAACAGGAGGATGGCATACAAGTTTATACCTGTGTCCCCAAATATTTGTCTATTTAACTGAACATTTTATGGAAAAATAGAGATATTGAACTGCCTCCATACATGTCTTTTCTGCATTTTTCTGCTCTACAGTAGGGATCTTCTCTACATTTTTTTAAAGTCTGTATGTGCATGAAAAATGGTTCCCAAAACACATGTCTATATAAGGACTAAGATGAGGCATGGGCAGACTAGTTTCCACACCTTCAACTTTCTTCCTTAGCCTTTCTAGCATATTAATTACTAATACACCCACACATTTCCTTTCTAATACAGTAAAAACAAAAAGATGTTCAGAAGATAAATGGAAGTTTCTCAAAAATTTTTCCTGTCTCCTTTAAGAGAGAAGGACTTTTTTGATGTTCTTTATAACAGTGAACATGATACATGTATATCATCTTGTAAAAGGCTAACTGCATAGGTGGAATATGGTCTATTTAACATGGCGATACATGTTTAAAATGACCAATACCCACGCCTACCCTAACCATTACCCTAACCTACAGTGGTTATTTTCACTATTTATTGCTATGTAGATTAAAGGCTTTTTAATTTTGCACAAATCTTCAAGTGTGCCTTGGGTGGATTTTGAAGGAGACTTACATTTCACTTTCTTTTTAGAGACTGTAACTCACAATTGGAATGACCCCTTCAAAAGCTGAAATAGGCACCATACACCTGGAGTATACAAAAAGCATCCATTTGTGTTCAACAAAAAGACCAAGGTGCAATTCTTCCTTACATGCTGTATATAAATATGTGTGTGTGTGTGTGTGTGTGTGTGTATACACTCAAGCAAAGTCCCTGAAAAAAGATATTGTAATTATGGTTTGAAATATTACCACAAAAATCTACACACACAAACACACACATTAAACTCTGCAGTATGTCAGATATTATACATGAATTCATAAATGATTAATTCGGCTGTATTTACATATCAAACTCTGCAGCCTCCCCCATGTGAGCCTGCGTGTGCACATGTTCACACACTGCAGCGTAAAATGTGTCTCTGAGCAGCTTTTAAAACAAGTTTCTTCTGACATCGGAAAGATCCTCTTTGATCTCCAACCTGCTGACCTGTTACAGTAACTGTATCAATTAATATTTATTTGAAAAGGCATGGTCTGGTAAGAGCTATAGTGCTTTTAGAACTGGGTATTTAAATATTGATTTATCTCAGAGAAACCATTAGCATCAGAGATTTGTTTTAATATCAGTTACACTGAGTCTGTATCAGTAAATCTCATCTAATGGCTGATTAATAGGCTATTTTTGAAATAGACAAACTGGTAAAAATATGAACATAAGGCACATTCATTCTCCTTATGTGACCATCTGAAATGGTTTCTGTTTACTTCTGTGTGTGGCATGCTCTATTGAGATGTTATCATAAAAAGTTTTATGAGAGCTGACTGGCTTCTAAGAGAAGTTTTTTCTAAAAAAAAAAAGTAAAAAATCTTCTTCTTGTCTTGCACAATTCATTAAGTGTCATCAATTATAAACAGAAAATGGGTAAAAAATAAAGTCTTTGTATTAACCAAACATGAAAAAGCAGATAAATTAAGCCTAAACATGCAGGGCTAAAACCCTCCATATTGTGTGAATCTTGTGTTAGAAATAAGCTAACACTAGCAAAAAGCCAGCAGTGTGTGTGCTTGTGTGTCTGCTCTTGTACATGTGTGGATGTGTGTGCGTGTGAGTCCTTCCAACTGTTTCAGCCCCCCATCTGTGATGTGATATAAACTGGTGGATTTTCTTTGATGCCTATAAAACTGCCTCATTACCCCAGTAGCTTCTGAAAGCATCTTCTGCATCATTACACACATGCCTGCTGTAAAATATGTGCTACAGGTGTAAATCTGCACACTGTGTTGTTGTAAAAGGATGATGAGGGTTTAAGTTTATTTATTTACACTTTTTACGTCAAAGAAAAGTGAGCTGGGACATTTGTCTGTGAAAGGATGCTAAAAAATCACAGGATAAAGACACCTGTCACTTTTAAATGACTTTTTTGCTTTTGCTTGCTTTTATGCCATTTTTGTGGATTTACTGGCAATTCTGTGTGCTGTGTGTGGAAAAACTTAACTATGAATTTATTGTTTTATTTGAGAATCCCAACTTAAAATTTAAAAATTTGAATGTTAAAATTGAAAATTTTATTTGATGTTTTGTAAAACTAATATGAAACATTAAATAATAATTTGCCAATCCTCTCTGGCATACAATCATGGAAACCAGAACCAAGAAATGTTTAAAGGGGTATTCTTTAGGTTTTGCAAAGCATCTAAACACTTTGAAACTTGTTTTTACTTTAGGAAATATGAAATGATTTCTTTTCTTTTTAAACCACAGACAGACTGTTTTGAATTGCAACTGACATTCACATGCTGCCTGCTAAGTTTTAACCATGTTGCCAAAACAAACAGCATTTCAAGCTTTTTTAGGACAACAAAACAGGGGATCCAGTCAGCATGTACAAAGCCTAAGACTCAGTGTTCATCTGTTGACATTTACAGCTAAACCAACACGCTCAGTGTAAACCAACACAGCAATCTGTTTGGCAAGGGAGAGGAGGCTTCAGGGGAAGAAGGAGGAGAAGGATTCCAGGACGACTGCTCACATGAGACCCCAAAACACACACACACACACACACACACGCACACACATGCACAGGCACACTTATTGAACATTTTCCTCTGTTGTTCTTTGTTTACATGAGCCATTCACAAATTTCTGTATCCAGAATATGATTAAATCTTTTGTAGGTGGGTACACTGTGCATCATTGAATTTAAAGTCCTAACAGTGACTCTGGAGAATCCACAGATATCATTGTCACCAGTGTGGCAGAATGAAATGCTAATTATACACACAGTTTGGAAATTTTGCTGTTGGTTGTTCGAAATGTAATATTTCAATGTTCTGCACATCAATTAAAAAAAAGGGTCCTTAACTTTTTTGTATTGTGGTAATGATCCCAGTTTAATATCTCAAAGACCTGCACCTTGAAGGCTCGCTCAGGTGACAAAAAATGTTACAATAACTTTAAATGCATGATTTTTTTTTAAAAAGTTGGTCAGCTTTTGTTGGGTAACCAGCCCTGTCTTCATTATTGACTTCTTTGCTTCTCCTGCTAAAAGTTAGATAAGATTGACACAACTCATATGTGTCACTGGTAAGAGCCTTCAGCCGGTTAGCTTAGCTTAGTACAAAAACTAAAAAAAGGGAGAAAATAGTAAGCCCATCAATGTAAATAAGATGAGTAAATAACATTTAAAAAGCAATCTGTTAATTTGTAATGGCATATAAAAAGGCATGCAGGCTGTGTCCCTTGTTTCTAGTCTTGATGCTAAGGTAAGCTAATTGGATGCCCACTGTAATTCTTTGCCCAAAAGCAAAAAAAATTAATTCCTTTGTTAAGTTTAAATGGATTGTTTTAGGATATTCAGATACAGCACTTATGAGGATGATGGAGGCTCTAAGATTAAAACCAAGTAACAAAAAGCATTTGTTTTGACATTTATTGAAAATACTGGGTCATTAATGGGGGATTATCTTACAATCTAAACAGGAAATGCTTAATTTCATCCGAAGTAATCAAAGTTAAACTGCTTTCCTTTGCCCCACAGCCTTCCTCCGTTTTAATAATCGCTTCCTGCCTGCCTCCTATGTCTTTAACCCAGATAACTGTTCACTGTGTCGGGAAAAACACTTCTATCTTACAATGTGTGTACACACTATGTGTGTATTACACATGTTTGTGAATGTGTGTGCCATAAGCGTTGATTTGCTGTTTTTTATAGTCCTCTGAGGCCGCTGTCACTGCTCTGTTCTAATACTATAACGAGACCTCTGGGACACTGAGACACATACACACTGTGGAAGATAAAAAGAAATCTTTCAGGGCTCTGCAAAGCAAATAACAGCTTTTACAATGAAGGAAGAGGCAGTAAAAGGAAGAATGAGCAACATAACAGCATTACAGTGGGCCAGGCGAGCAGGGTTTGCTTCCATCTGTGAGGCTGCTGTCAGCATGCGGCCTTTTCCACCACAACATGACCAGAAATCGATCTGTCACCTGCAAGATTTCCATGTAAGGCTGCGGACAACCTGTCAACACCGGAGACACTCATAACACTTCATCACGCTAACCAGCAAATTGTCAGAATCTCATTTCCAGTGTTTCCTTGTTGACAGAAAGGCTAGGATGACAAACAAATGATACCAGCTGCTGAGATTCACCCTTTCACTGTGAATCATGGCTGCAAATACAGCTTCACTAACACACTATTGAATATGCTTTTGCTCATACCATTACAGGACAAACCATGCAATCATGCCACCAATAAAACACACTCTGAATCAATTTAATGCCCTTCATTGCACTGGCTAATGTTAGCTAATGGTGGCAAACCTAGTAAAATGTGGACACACTGAAAGAATCATTGTGTACTGTATTAAACTTGTCTATTGAAAGTAGTAATGTTGAAAGTTTAGTCACAGATAGGGATTTCAATACCTTTTATCAAAAAGTCAAAGAAGAGGTAAACACACTGTACTTTACCAGATATAGGTGAAAATTCAATGTGTCATCTTGCAATTGCAAATAGTGGCCATACAGTTCAGCAAAATTCCACATTATTGCTACAGAAGTACGAAAAACTATTTTGGTTTTAGATAAACCATGATACATTTACTTTACCCAGTGATGTTTTGCCTCTTTGTATTTTGCTGTCATTAACATCATTAATCATTAATATTGCAGCATTTTAAGAGAAATCACTGAGACTGTACTTTTGCAGAGAGCCATAATGATAACCTGGTCTGAGTAGCTTTAATCACAAGGCAATAGCATTGTCTGTTTTGATGACAAGACAATAATGTTCGGCGTGTTTAAATCTTTCACAGTGTGGTGCAGTCTTTTTTCTGTTGGCAACCCCAAAACTCACTGGCTCAGTGCAGTAGGTTTAGTCATGATTAGAGTTGCAGGGAAACTTCCAGGTTCTGTTCCAGAAGAAGATAAAACCTCATTCAAAAACACAATTCTGTTGGATCAATGATAGTTACATAAAATTCAGCTTAGGAACAGATCATTCTGAACAGTAAATCATAGTTTACTCTGTATGTCTGTGGATAGGATGATGTTTTTCTTTTTCAAAGATCTAATGTATTTTTTTAATCCAATAGATCTGGTTTTTATTTGGCCTTTAACAAAAACCATTTCCCATAAGCATTGTGCCTTTGAGGACCAAACATCACAGCCTGACAAAAAAAGGAACCTGCATGGGTGAGTGGAGGGTCATGGTTAGTTCAGCCATAAGTGTGAAAACAGCAGGTCAGACAAGACAGAGTGATGTAGATTTTTCACAGCTCAACAACTTTGAATATTACTTTAGAAGAGAGCAAGAGTGAATCTTACAGATGTGAACAAAACTTAGTCACACCGACGTGAAAAACCTGCACTGCTGCACTAAAGAGGTTAGTGGGAGCTGAAGTTTTTAAGGTGCTAACAAAGTAATCATTGTTTCACTTTGTTGCATTTAATTACTAACGAGAACTGCTGAAGAGGAGGTTAATTTATCTGGAAACCAGGTGATCATGAGTCATTTTTTTGCCATAAAGCAGAGGAAAGAAATGCTGAATGACCCTTTGCATTGAGCTGCTCAAAGAACAGTGGCTAGTCCAAATGTGATGTCATGACTATGCAAAATGAATGCACATCAAACACACACACACACGCACACACATAGACTAATATGTCCCCAGCTGCTCCATCAGCCTTGTTGAGACAGCAGGTTGTCTAATTAACTGACTTGATTGGTCTCGTATGTGTCTGCGCTCCCGTACAACCTCATTTATCACTAGTGGGATGGAAAAAAATGAGGAGGGCTGATGTGAGAAGCAGATACAGTAGGGTTCCTTAAACACATCTGACAAGCCGACAGCATGATTGCGAGAGAGTGTGTCTGTGTGCGTTTGAATAAAAGAAGTGAGCAGGTAAAGAGAGAAGAGAGGGAATGAGACAAGCTGAAAGTGAGGAGGGAGGGAAGGAGAGGATTAGAGAGTGAAGGATGGAGCTTGTGTCAGTCAAACTGACAGTGGGAGGCAGAGAATGAGAATGGACAGACGGAGGACGAAAGATGGGAATCAAAAGTGAGGGAGGATGTGAGAGGGAGGCAGGAAGGAAGCAACAATCGTGTTCAGTTTCAAAAAATAAAAAATGAAAGACCGGGGGAGAGATGAGAGATGGAGAGAAGTTTCAAAAATAGAGAGAAAATGAAGATACAGAAACAGAGAAAAAGGAGGAGAGAAAAGGATTTCAATTAGCCTGCTTGAACGCTTGGTGCTGCTCACTGCTCTCACTGGTGTTTGCTGATTGACAGCCCATAAAGAGCGCTCCGCCACATGGGCCTCACCCACTCTCTCTCTCCATCACACACACACACACACACACTTTGTCAACCACCCTGAGCAGCTCTCCCTTCTTTCCTGGAAACAGCTGCTGACAGAACATGTCGATCTCGACCGCCAATGTTTCCCTTTGTTACCGTTTTTTCTTTCTTTTTTCCTTTCTTTCCTCACCCCCTCCTCCCCTTTTACTGGAGCAAGAAACCCTCTCCTCCTCCTTTCTTTTTTCTCTTCCACCTGCTCTTCTAACCATCTTCACGTATTCTCCTCCGTCTCTTCCTCCTCTCCTTACAACTTCACCTCCTCACTCCTCTCCCTCCTTCCCCATTTTTCTCTTTTTCATCTTCTCCAAACCTTTTTACCTCTCCAATCTTCCCCTCCTCCATCATCATCATTTTGCTCCCTTCTCTCACCATTTATCTTCCACTCAGTCTCTTCCCACGTTCATCAAAATCTCCTCCTCCTCCTCATTTTTTCAAAATTCAATCTCGGCCAAGTGTTTTTGACAAGATTTGATGTGTCATATCCACAGAAACCTGTACAGATACATTCCTATGTACAGTTTCTGCTTGATGCTGTTTTTATGTTTCTGTTTCTATGTTTCTGACAATAAAAAGTTGTGCAGAAAACAGTTATAATATAAGGAGTGATTGGATAACAGCCTCTTCAGCTTGTTCAAACTGGTTGCCTTTGATATTTCAGGAATGAATGTTTGAACTTTAGGGAGTCCGGACTGAAGTGGTGAATCCTTATCAGAAACAGATGGGAAGCTCAGCTGTGACATGAAGATCTACGGTTGGTGACTGTGGATCCTGACTGGAGCAGAGCGATCAATTCGAATTTCTCTTTGAAATTCATAGGGTTAATAGAGTAGATTATTCATGACCACCTTAGATCTTAAATCACATTTCACTTACAATTCAAAGAGCTTCACTTAAAGATAATCTCTCTTTTTTTTGCGGGTTTCTCCTTTGTAATTGTCAGTAGAGTTATTCTGCCTCTTTTCTCTCTCTGTCTTTTCCTTTCTGTCTTTCTCTCCCTTCTCTCTTTATCTCACAAAACACACACTCATTCACACACCTGTGTGAGGGGAAACCCCAGAACTGGTCTACCATCTGTAACTGTTCAGGTCTACTGCAGTGTGGTGAAGACACACACACACACACACACAAACACACACACACACAAAGGGAGAAGGAGAGAGAGAGAGGTAGCTTACTGGACAAACGTAATACTTTTGCAAATACAAGAGCATAAAATACAGTCTGAGGTAAAAGCAGACACTGGTAACATCATTTGACTCCTGCATACGCTGTGTCATCACACACACAAACATACACACAAAGATTCTTCAACCACTGCCAACATTTTCTAACAGACACACACCCATTTGCATGTGTGTGTCTGTGTTAATATGTGAGCAGAAACATAATTACAAAAGTAGGGAGTGCACGTGCACAGATGAAGACACACACACACAGACACAGAAACAAGCACAGATACACAGATACACACGCACACACACACACACAGGACATAGTGTAGGATGTGATCAATAGCTATTGATCTGCCACCTTTAGCTTGTCTTGGCAGCGCTTCATGTTGGACATAAAAATGTCCACACCCGTCAGAATGGAGACATATGGTGCACACACAATACACACGCACACATACACACACAGTAACAGATTTGAGCACACATGCAGATGTAATTTCATTTTTCATATATAATATCATCTTTGTATGAAGAATTTCTTAAAACAAACACAATTAAAAAGATATTTCAATGACAATAAGAACTTGGATCGCTAAAGTTATACTAATACACTAGAGCGAACACACACTCTTACACATTCATACCAACCCCCCCCCACACACCCACAAACACACACACCCACCCACAACACACACACCAACACACGCACAGTAGTCCATTGCCTCACCTCTGTAACACACAGTTAGCCACAGCAGCTCCAGCACCTGACCCCCAAACTCACACACGTCCAATCCCAGCATAGTGCCTCTCTGAGGGAGCTTCACCCTGTGTGATGGCTGGCAGGAGGAGAACCAGAGAATCAGGGAACCTCCACAGGTAGCAACAAAGTAGCAGAGCAGGGGTGGAATAGAGAGGGGAGCATCCACAAAAAAAAGTCTTGGTTTGGGAAGAAACAGGGGTCAAACGAGCATCTCCTCCCCAGAGGAAATGAAGAAATTGTAGTTGGAGGGGTTGAAGGGGAGGAGGAGAAGGTTTTGGCGTGAGAGAGAGACAGAGGCAGAGAGGCAGGGAGGGTATCCTTGGGTGTGGGTGTGGATGTGATGGGGATGTGTGAGCGCAAGAGAGAGAGAGAGAGGGAGAGAGAGAGATGATGGAGGGAGGGTGGGCGAGGGAGAAGCAGCAGACACAAGAAGCAGCCGGCTTTTCTTTCCACACTTCTTCTTCTTCTTCTTCTTCTTCTTCTCTGTTATAAACTAAAGCAAGAAAGAGAGAAATGTGAAGGCTAAACGCTAACTGTCAGCTGGTTGTTTTGCATGCAGCAGCGAGGATGCCGGAAGCTGACGATGGCAGGCAGACGCTGGTTCAGCTGGCAGAGCTTTTTGCAGCAGCATGTGTATGTGTGTGTGTGTGTGTGTATGTTTGGTACTCAGACGCTGGCTATCGATTCGCAGACGAGCAGCGAACCTCTCCCCAACTCTCCCTCCCCTGCATCCCTCCCTCCTTTCCTTTCCCTCCCTCCCCCTCCTTGTGTCATCAGCCCAGAGACTGCAATGAGCTCATCCTTTACCCCCTCCCTCTTTCTCCCTCCCTCATTCACTCTTCCTCACCTCCCCTCCTCTCTTTCTTCCACACCTCATTCCTTCTCACGCAAACCTCTTCAACTCTTTCATGCTTTTTTTAAAAAATCCTCTTCATTTTTT
>JAPZDY010000009.1:15517281-15539853 GCA_029783645.1 Ctenochaetus hawaiiensis | reverse complement strand
GACCTGGACTGGAAAGGTCTCCAGGTTTGTTGTGATAAATACTGAGGAAGAAGTTCAGGGTGAACGTCGAGATCATGGAGGCAAAGAACTGCAGATGGGAAACGAAAAGAGAGGGAAGTGGACAAAAACACAGAAACATTTGCCATTCTGTCTTTTAACCTTGACAAAACTACTTCATTTTTAATATTTGGTTTACGATGGCATTGCACAATGTGACTTACGATCCTCCAGGTCAGCATCTGGTTCCAGAACGAAGCTCCCTCCTCTAGAGAGAACAAAACTCCGCCTGCCGACCAAAGAGAAAGAAGTACAGTCATGACACTGACAGTGCATTGATTTGATTAGCATGCAGTAAAAATTTAACAGTTACTGGGTTCACATGAGTTAAACTGCAAGCACTCCCATGACCTGCACATGACGCCTGACAGTCTGAGGCACAGTGTAAAAAGCAATTCCACACTACTGATGAACATCTGTGCAGTAAAAAAAAACCTCTGTAGGTGCAAAGCAGCTTTTTCCTGGCAGCAATATACGTTAGTTAAGGTAGGTCAGGTGATGGCAGGGTTTCTGCAGTGTTCACCAGATTAATCTTATAAATGAATGATAATACCACAATTATTTTATAGTATTTGAAAAGCATTTACGTATATATCAGTATTAATGCAAGTAGACAGATATGTAAGTGATAAGTATATAAGATACATATAATACATATACATAAATAAACGTACATGCATTTGAACTTTATGAGATGGGAAGATTTTGACCCTCAGGGAGAATAAGGAACAGTTTGTGAAAAAATTGAGATTTTTGATTGCACAGTACGGTGTCCATGATCAAGAGTTAAGGCTTCGGACGCAACCACTTTAGCATTCATGTTGTATATCTTTTTTAAATTATTTAGGATTTTTTAATATCTTTAGGTGGCTTTTTGTTTTAAAAGAATGCATTCCATGTTTTTATTAATTTCCCTGGGTGATGGCGACAAAGGTCACTCTGAAACAAAACAGTGCACTTCTCTTTTAACTGGTCTCTTTGTTTCAGCTGTATCAAACTGTCTAAATAAGTAAAGCTTTACTTTTTCTCCATTTTACTCTTTTTCTCGCAGTTCTCACAGTCTTTAACCATTTTTCATTATCATTCATCACCATAAAACTGCCTGGCAAAAATATATTGTTATTCCTTTTCCTTGGGGGAAAAAAGAGATTTAGAGTTTCCTCACAGGCTTCTTTGTCTTTAGTTTGGGCATGCAGCCATACTGTTGGACTGCTGTCGACTAAGGCAGATTAATAACTAAGCACATGTTTATGTTGTGCTTTGGTGAGGTTGCTGGGTTTTTACCGACTGGTGCTCCAAAAGCAGCTGAAACTCCAGCAGCAGCTCCAGCAGACACAAAGTCCCGTTTTTCTGTGTCTCTGCGGAAGTATTCAAAGATCTACAAACACACAGACAAAAACAGACACACACCGATTCTTATTTAAAAAACATTTACTGAAGAAACCTAGCTGTGCAAAGCATTTTCAGCAAAACAAGTAAAAATGTTGTTTTTTTTTTAATGTAGACCTCCAATTAAAAGGGAAACTATGATGTTAACCGGTATTATAATTCTCACTGCTATTACCGGTAAAACCCACATAGGCTTTTTCCACCCACATGAAGTTGGCTCTGACTTGGTTCCCACACCTGACTTTGAACCGTTCACAACATATGGACCAAAAACAAATTAGGTTCCCAACCCAAAAAGTTTGTTCCTAACTGAATGAAAAAAATATCAAGTTTTTCTTGGGAACCAAAGTGGGTGTGCCAAATTCTACAGGCCGTTGCACATCGTGTTGTTACTTACATGTCCTTGATCACAAGATTCTGCATATAACTGCTTAAAAAAAAAGCTGCTTGATAGTGCCAAGGTTCTATCCCGAATGGAACCTGCTTAACCACAAGAGCTAATAAATATAGAAGAAAACCAACATATATCCAGGCACATGTTTACCTTGAAGTCTCTCTTTAAAGAGGTGCTCCTTCCCTGGGAAACTCCTGCAGCTACAACAGCACCAGAGTGAATCATGGGCCCTTCCTAAAAGGATTGTGGGTAAACAAGAGGACAACTATGAAAGGGAGATTTTTGCACGACCTGGCAGTTTTATTTAAGTGAGTCTACGTTGTGTGAATGGGAACTAACCAAATCTATCAAAAGATCAACATTTCCAACTGTGAAGGCACAAAAAAATCACTATGCCATCTACAGATGAGGAAATGTGTTAATGTTTTAAAGTTGCTTTTTGGGAAGTGAAAATTAATGTTAACCTTTCCAACAGCGAGGCCACCAACCACTGAGCAGATAACACCACACACTTTCACGACCAGTGTCTGTGGAGGAAAAACATACAACATGTTAACAAAGTGAAAGTACTTTCTCAAAAACAGGGCCTCAAGTACATTAACTGATATGTGTGTGTGTGTGTGTGTGTGTACCTTGAGTCGTACCACCCTGGGTATCTTGATTCCATTCAGGTAACATTTTATCTGGGGAATACCACTTCCAGCTGCTATGGGCTTGATGAGACAAAAGGGGGGGGGGTGACACACAATGTTATATTGAAAGGAAAAGAAAGAAGGAGGAAAATACAGAGAGCAACAGTGTTTGCGGTTATCCTTGGGATGTGATCAGAGAACAGTGGTGTTGTTATATTCATAAAGAAACTAAAAGCATTTACTAACTGCAATAACTGGCACTAACAGCTGACACAGATAGTTTTGTGGGAATAAAATTCATGACTGAACAGCTTTTATCATTCAGTCTGTTTCCAAAAGGAAATATGATGTTCCTTAAAAAAAAACACAGCTACCCCTGTTAGGCAGGGAGCAAACCACATTGGCAGGAATAGGGAAACATATTCATATTGACAAAATTCCAGTATTTCACACTACTGGGGTCAAACTGATGCCAAAATGTTGTTGCCTAATTAGTTTTCACTTCCATATCTTTTTGAATTGCCTTTAATTTATAGACTCTCTCTCTTGAGGAACACATGAAAGAGGAAGACAACTGAAGGACAAAAAGGAGTTGTATTTTTTTTAACCTGATGGTTTGTTACACAGACACATCTGTAAGGTGATCTTTAGGAAAAACGTTAGGAAAAGGACAGGCACGATCAAAAAGTACTCAGTACGTGATTCAATGAACTAACTGTCTATCCCAGTGTGATAGCAACCAATAGATAAACAAAGATAACAATACAGTATATAAAGACTCTTGTTGAAGTTAGTTTGGAGAAAAGCAAAAACATTTTTCCCATCCTGAGAAGCCCTCAAAGCTGTTGCGCTTCTTTCAGTGAGGAAATAACCTCCACTTCTAATATAACTGATGCTATGGGAGCATCTGGGCTAACCTCTTTGGGAGCCTCTATTGTTATCTTCAAACATTTTTTTTTTTGCCATCTTCGCACCTTTACCACGCCTTTAGCTGCAGCAGTTCCTCATATGATGCTCACTGTTGAAGGCATCATGTGAGGAACTACAGTGGTTTGGCCACAGCAAATAACTTAAAGCCTGACAAGATGGATTCACATCTCATGTGATCTTGTGTAATCCTTTGATGTAGCTGCCTCGCAAAGTAACTGATTATTAGGACATTTTTTTCTCCTCCAGCCTTACCTCAAAAAATGCAACTATAATGGCCCCAACCATGACAAAGGCAGAGTTAAAGGCGGCCCAGAGGATAAGAGAGATCGACAGGCCACCCACCTCTGTAAACTTCTCTATGTCTGTGAAAGGCCAGAGGTCAAGGAAAGCTCAGGGGTCCTTACAGAAAATGGCAGAAATTAAAGAACTGAATTTTATGAGCATCTAGTGGAACACTTTGTCTATTCCTGCAAACATTCAGATTTTTTGGAAGAAGGAAAATTATGAAAAAATGCACCAGTCCTGCAAAAGATGGCGAATTCTTAAGCTGTAGGCATCACCTGCTCAGTACAAAACTTGAACCCTGCAACAGTCTGTCAACATATGTGCTAGCAGATCTGCCCACTCACTTTTAAGTTGCATATACAAGGAAAGCATGGCAATACTAAAATAGATAACACATTCTTCCTGTCGGTGCAGTGTTTTTACTGTCCTGGTGCATTAAAGCCCAGCCATCTGATGCAAGCAAGTCACTCTGACAAGGTGTATCTTATACAAATCTTAAGGATACTCTCTTTCACCACTTGATATTTCATTCCAGCCAGCTGCTCCACAACAATGTCTATGAAACAGGCAATGAGGCCGGTCAGAAAGCCAATTAGACCACAGACCACCCAGCGACTGATCTCCAGACAGCGGAAACCCTGAAAGCACAAGATGGAGAGGATGAGTGAAAAGCAAGAAAAGCTAAAAACAAACACTGTAAGAGAGATGAGAGGAGGAAGGGAATCACATGAAGTTATACATAAGTAGGATATTTTCAAACTCCACTTACTATGTAACTCATCCTCCTCTCCTCTTCCAGAAACAGCTGGTTCTCAATGTTATCATAGTCCAGACTCTGGATACACACATAACAAAATGAATACAATAAATAAGGAAAAATAAGGTTATGGTAATAATTTTTGTCTCTGTTCCCTTATGCAGACTTTTTCTTCCTAATGCAAACAGACTCTGAAAATGTGACAAAACTGACTGTGTGTATTTACATCTTTAGACTGATGTCAGTAATCGTATAACCTCATAGCAAACCAAAGAAAAGTCAGTGCATGTTTTCAGTCCAGTTAAAAAGATTATTGCCCTCCTTGTTGCCCTAACATGTTTCTATTCCATGACATCAAGTGCATTTTCCATACTTGTGTTACTGACTCTCATTTATCTGTTTAAATTATCTCATTTATTTGGCAAAACAGATCTTTTCTCATGCTCCTCAGATTTAGTGAAGTATAAAAGATTTAGATTACACATACACATATACAGTAGTAGGGGCTTTAACTAAAACAATCTAAAAAGAATGAATCTGTTGTTTCCTGAATCAACTTATAATCAGTTTTCTGTTTGAGGAGAGGGCTGTTTTACCTCAAATTTAAGTGATAGCAATTTCTCATTGTGAGGGATCTCTTTAGGCCGCCCCCTAAAGGAGTCCTGCTGAGAAAAACACAAAAAAAAACAGAGGTCATCACACCAACACTGACCTATGATCTCCGCCCTCTCAAATCATGTGAGAGACTGCATGGAGCTAGACACTGAGCTAAGGACATTAGAGGAATGCAGCATTTTGGAAAACATCAAACATAGTACAATTTGCCATTTTTTTTATCTCAAAAACGTCACTTCAAAGGTCAAAGAGAGGACAGCTTTCACAAACTTTATCTAAAACACAGGGGTATAAATAATTAGACGGATGGAAGATGCAATGACAGTGCAAGATGCAGTGGTTCCTTCAGACTATTTAGCTGCAAGCATAAAAATCTGCAACAAAACCAATGCTATGAAAGAGAGAATTCTTGGAGGTGACACTTCAGTGTTAACGCAGACTAAAATAGGAATAATGGTGCAAAAGAGCGCATTCACATACAAGCCAGCTACAGGCAATGAAGAGTACTCCATTTCACATTTACATGCAAAATAAGGCGGGCCTCTGTCACATGACTGTAGCCCATCTGTAGAGCTACATGGCAACAAAGAGACAAACAAACGAGACAGCTGACATTCAGATAAACAGATTATAACATTGTGAAAATAAACTTTTGACCACAGCATACAACAATCAAGCACATCACATGCATGACATGACATTCCCATCAGTCAGTGCAAACAGAACTGAATCTGAATCTTTCTGTCAAAGGGAA
Source organism: Ctenochaetus hawaiiensis (assembly GCA_029783645.1). NCBI lineage: Eukaryota > Metazoa > Chordata > Actinopteri > Acanthuriformes > Acanthuridae > Ctenochaetus > Ctenochaetus hawaiiensis. Next base: position 15,534,040 of record JAPZDY010000009.1, on the reverse strand, counting down.
ACAGCTGTTTTCTCTTCACTCATATAGTCCCTGTTCCTTTTTTATTGTCTGGTTAAAAAGACTGTAATTCTCCAAACAGCTTTTTTAGTTGATTGGATGTGAATCTGGTGTGGGCTATTTCAACCACATTTACATGTTTTTGTCTTTACATTTACAGGGTTTTGTTAAGTTCTTTACTCAGCAGTCTGTTGCTCTGTACATAATCTTTTTTTTTAACATGTATATCGATGGACAGTAAGGGATCAATCTGTTTCTGAAAAATGGCTACTACGTGGTTGAGCAGTCAAGGTCAAGCACACTGTCCGCTTTAATTCATCATTTGCAATGCATCACAGTGGAAACCATCAGACAGTTTCCAAACACGTGTCTTTTATGCAGACTGGATGAGTCAACCACCTCTGTGCTGATCTGGTCTATCAGCAGGGCATTTCTGTGTCAGATTTCACAAATTAGGGTTTAAGCCTTATTCAGTAGGGAACAACTGAGGTTAAATTGAATTTATTACTGCCTAATGCCTTAACTTTATCTCAGACTGAATTTTAAAACTCTGGCCTAAAGGCTCCATGTGTACCAGATTATGGCTAAATCATATAAAGTCAACTGTAAATGCTCCTAAATGCTGCTTATTACTGTACAGTATGTATAATTTTAGCCCATATCTGTTTACTTTTCATTGGTCTGATTGTAGATAGGTGCGTTTTATTAGTATAATGGATGAACTGTTGACACTTCAGGAGTCTAAAAGAAAAGCTGCTACAAGTCTCTATGAAGAAAAGACCAACAGGAGCGACAAACAGAGAGAAAGAGTGCAATGACATTATGGGCTCGGACTTTACCTCATCTGATGTTATCTCCTCCTCCAAATCCACCGTGCTGAGTCTGCCTATCTGAAATAAACTGCGTCCTTCAGACAGCTACGGACATCACAGACAGTAAAAGAAATATATGGCTAAGAGCAGCATTTTCTAGGCTAATGTTTGAACATCACACAGATGTTGGTATAAATCTCAGAAAAATGGGGTCCAAGAAGTATAAGATAGGAACACTGGATGTATGACTGACCACTGTTCTGATCAAAGATTATAATAAAGTTGAACTAGAGTTTATATATTATATTTATCACTAGTGAAATTAAATGTACGGTTATAAAAATCTACTGTTAATTCTTTTAAATTATAAGGATTTTCTACATAATGACATGATGAATTTTTACATTTTTAAAAAGGGTAACTAGTTTACTTCCACCTATGATTACTAAAGGCAGGAAGTAACGGATCAGCCACCTCAGAGGAATAGGAAGACTGATTTTCTATACTTACTGGACAGGTGAACTAATTCAGTATAAACAGAGCACATCTGATATCTTACTCGTTATTCTTTGTAGGTTTAAGACTGACTTTTATGATATTCTGCCTTGTAGCAATATAAAGTTATTCCTAATTTGATCACTTCAGAAGTACAATGGATACTACACTCCATTCTGACAACTGTCATACTGACAAAAGTTACATTAGCAACATCAACAATAAATATGCCTTCAATGTTAACATGCTCCCTTTCTAGGATCCAAATAAGTCCAAATTAAAAAGCTATCTTTTACGAAATCTCTGTTACCTGACTGCTTTCTGGATAACTGAGTCTAATAATGTGCATCGTGTAAGTTATTACATTATAATTTATGTAATAACTTTCATGCAATTACATTCCGTGTCAGGCGAAGCTTGTACCGGCTTTGAAAACCCATAACACACCCCCAAAATGAACGCTAGGTATGAAGCAATGCATTACAACTTATCACAAGCATTCATTACCCATGCAGCTTTTAACGTAACCTTACAGTCATTAAAAACATAACACAGCACAACATGTTCCCAATAGTGCATCACAGCTGTCCGGCTAACTTGACCAACATGCTAGCTGTACCTGTCTGGAGTGTCTGGGCTGCTCGGAGCCGTTGAGCAGCGGCGTCCCCTCCCCGGTTACACCGGACTCGTCAGCTCGGCTAGACCACGATACTTTTTTGGTGATGTTGGCCATGGTGGCCTCCGGAAATTCGCTGAAAAGTGCCGCTAATTTATTTCTTTAATTGCGTTTGTTGGTGGCTAACTGCTGTTCTTCCGCGGCTCCCCATAATCACTTCAGTAACTCGTGACGTTTTGTAAGGCTCGCGTGCAGGGACAAAAATACCCGTTTGTTCTGCGGAATGCTGGGATTTGTAGTTAGAATGATTTGTGGCGAAAAACTGAAATTTTTTTGCAACATCAAGAGGCCCATGATCAAAAGTAGGGGAATAAGTACTCAGTTTCTTTATTTAATGGCAGTAACACTACTGCAATTAAAAATAATTCCTTCCTGTTTCTAATTCAGTAAATAAATGTCTCATACAGTGTTACAGCTGTTACCAATAAAAAATAATGCTATTAAGTTAGAATTACTGATGTACTAATGGATATGAAGCATTTTTGTTCTTTATAGATACTCAGGAAGGGCTAATATTAATGAGTACATACGGTTGCAATTTTAATGTATAGTGGTGCATGTTTTATAGGTTAATTGCATACTTTACGTAAACTTTTTGTTGTTATGTAACTAGTTACTACTGCTGTAAAAGAAAAGTTAGTGGAGTACAAAAAAGTTTTTTTTTCTAAACTGTCGTAGAGCATCATCAGACTTTAAAGCATGAAATGGGAATACTCAAGCAAAGCACAAATACTTCAACATGGTGGGTGGTTACTGTCCAACACTGATATTAACATGTAGCCCTACAAGCAATGGAAACATTAAATTTTCTTCCTAAGAAATAGATTAATAGACTTCGCTCACTAAACACTCAGTAAGCCTACTCTGACTTGTAATAGCAGGAAACAGTGCGGATTTATTTAACAGCATTAAAATTAAATCTGTTCCACTTACTGTTGCTATCTGAGTTTTAGGGGAATTTGGAAAAGTTAGAGGCTGAATACATATCAAACTTTGTATTTTTTAATGTGTTTTTAATCAAAGTCAAAAACAAAACCTGATGTATGCAAACATAAAAGAGGCATAAACAGAAAGGGACAAAATGACAGGAAGGAGCTTGAGTGAACTGTTCAGGTGGACACACACATACTACATACTATATAATCTTCAAAAAAAAAAAAAAAATTATTTTGGTCTGCCTACTGCTTTTTTTGAACTAATGACGCGACCCTATGGTGGACAAAACATTTTCAACATGTTCCCCAAGAAATATCAAACTGAGTATTCATAGATGTATTTAATTTTGTTTTACAGTTTATTTACACAATTTAGATTCCATTGGACATGTGTTTGCACCCAAATGAAGAACATTATAAAAGTATGTTGATTTTCCTAAATGTATTCATATAAAAACTGGAATTCTAAGTTTCAAATAACAATTCAATAAAGATATAACTATCTGCAGTTTTACAGTGGCTATTAATTTAAAAAAAAAAGTTATAGACACATCTAGCTAAGACAGAAAGTGCTACAAAAACAAACAAACCACAAAATAGTCAGAGGGTAGCCCTGTAACTCTGAGCCAAATACTATTAAAAATATAAGCAGTTTTATCACATAACATATACATCTTGCAGGCCAAAAAGAATATGCTTTAGAAATGAGCCTTCACAGAGCTGAAAACTGGGCTTTTATACCTCATGAAAAGCTGACTTTTTGGAACATGCAGTTCTCACAGGACAACAATGCAACAAACACGATGATCTAGATACAGAACATGATGCACTGCTGTAAATTAAACCAAACAGTCTTTTGAAGAGTTAAAGAGTTAAAGTGAGCTCAGCCTTAAATACCTACAGTTCTACAGTGCAGCAGCAATTTTGATTCTAAACTTCAGATATAACAATAAAACACTGACAGGAACCGTTTTTGCTTAATTTTAATTTTGCTACTTTAAATAAACTTTGCTGATAATACTTGTTAACTTTTACTTGTAATGGAGTATTTATACTGGGTTACTACTACTTGTGGTCATCTGAAGGATATGAATATGTCTTCCACCACTGCTATCTTAAGTCCAATAAGAAAAAACAAGTGTGTTCATCCTGGGAAAATGAAACATTGAAAACAAAGAACAAAAAAGTTCTTATTTTCTCTTTAACATGGCAGATAACTATAAGACAGCTAATAGTCTCTGCAGAAACTATTTTTTGGAATGAAACTCACACACAGTGCTCTAAACATTCACATGCCACCTGCTGCACCTCCCCATGTACCTCCTTTATGTCCTCCATGCCAAGCACCACCCCTCTCGGCACGCCTCTTCCTTCTGCCAACCCTTCAACCTCTGAGGGACTCAGCACCCGGTTCCACACCCTAAACCCCGCCAGCTGCCCAGCAAAACCCTCTGCAGGGTCAAACGCTCCACCAACATCATCTTGCTCCTGGCCCAGCACCACTGATCCACCTCCGGGAATCTCCCAGCCCTTTCTGAAGTTGGAGCCTGAGGAAGTGAGGCGTCGGTCACTGTAGTGCCAGAAACGACCCTGGATGGAGGACCAGACTATGCAGAGGTGGTGCCAGTGGGCGTCAAGGAGTGATGACACAGGGAGACGGCGATAGACAGGGTCTCCTATGACAAAGTCCAAGGAGGGGGAAGAAGAAGCTAAAGATGGAGAGGAGGAGTACCAGTGGTGGGAGGATGAGGAAGAAGTCAGTAAGGATGAAGATGAGGCAGAAGAGTTGCGTCCATACAGAACCAACTGGTTGTCATTGTCTTCTGTGGCATAGGAGAGTAGTGTGCCAATGTGTGAGGCCTCCACACGGAGCCACAAACACACAGAGAGCTCAGGAAGGTCGGGGAGACTCAGCGAGAAGGTGACATAGTTCTCTGCTGAGGCCGAAGGGAAGAACAGCACAGAGTCCACATTACAGACTGCAGACAGAGGGGGAGAAAAGAAAAGGTTTAACAAAACCCTAGTGCTAATATATGAAAAATGACAAGATGTTATACCTTTTGGAAATTTTCTAATTAGGGTTGAGTTACAGTTTAGGGTTATGAAGTGAATTTTAATCACAGGCCTTTCTACTTCAAAGAGATAGTTTAACAGTTTGTAAATGGTAACACTAAAATGTTTTTAATGAAGGAAGGAATGCACCATCAAACCCACAAAACCCTGCAATCCATTGTAGAGTTACTAACTTTTACTCACTGGTTGCATCCTTTTTAGGAATAGGTCTTGTGGGGATCTTTTGCCTCACAGGAAGCTGGAGGAGGTTGTGGATCACCTTAGTGTCACTCTTTTCCTCCTGTCCTTCATCCCTTCCACTCACTCTGGGCTTATGAGACTCAGACTGAAGCAGAGGGAGAACACCTGCAGGGTGAGGCTGTGGAGCCTGCGGGCGAGTCCTGCTCTGTCTGTCTTTGGCGTGCTCAGGATGGGACAGGGGCTGGGGCCAAGTAGGGAAGCTAATGTTTTGCATCTGATGGCCTCTTTGATGATATAGTTGTTGATTGTGGATTGAGGCAGTCTGGCGAGATTGAACTTGCTCCTGCCGGACAGGGTAAAGCCTAGTTTGGGTTCCTACTTGGATCTGTGACTGGGGTTGGTAAGGGTCGAGCTGTGGCAGATAATCTGTGGATGTCTGCTTGTGGGCCTTTGAAGGTTTAGGCTGGTTAGGTGTTGCCTGATATTGATGGGGCTGTTGGGGGTTTCTGCTTTGGGCTGTGGCCTGTGAGTAATCAGTCTGGGAGTAGCTGATACCTTCTGGTCTGGGTTGGGCATGTCCATCCAGAACCCTACCAGGCTTCCCTCCTCTATGTGTCTGGCTTCTCCTGCGTGGTTCATAGTATCCCTGAGGTGTGATATTGGAGCTGAGAGGCTCTCCTGCCCTCCACAATCCTCTGGTTTTGCCTCCTTCATTAAACTGCAGGAACTCATCGAGCCGACGCTCAAGCCGGGTCACACGCAGTGCCTGGTTCTTCAAGGATTCTTGCAACCCTTTTAGTCCAACCAGCAGCTCATCACGCTGAGTCTGAAGGGCAGCCAGTCTTTCCTCTTGGCTTTGAAGCTCCTGAGTTAGGTTGAAGAAATCCTGGTATGGATCAGGCTTCTGTTTCTGGGCCTGTCGGCGATTCTCTCTCATGTTTCTCTCCATCAAAGCCAGACGACCCTCCATGCGCTTGCTCTTCTTCTCAAGCTTCCGACTCCACTCTCTGGGATGATGATAAACACGAAAACTTCTTCGTTAAAAATTTGCATTACTACTATCAGGCCTGATCCAAATTAAAACTTTTGATCATTTTGACTAAACTTAAAGGCTAGACGGTGAAGTTTGTTAATCATTATTATAACTAAATTGTGTAGTTTATAGGTAATTACTGCAAATTTACTGATCTGAAGAAAATATTCAATAACAAAATTTAAAATATTTCAACATATTCACAAAGATATTTTTCAGATATTTTTTATATACATTCCAAATTGTTTCCATTCTTTTCACATAAATATTTTAAAAAAAATGTCACTAACCCTTTTTATATATATTTTTAAGTATAAACTGATAAATAAATGTTCCTTATCTTGTATGATAACAATATGAAAAATTAATCACAATATATTTTATAATATACAAAATAACAATAACTGATCACATCTGACTTTCAATGCATTTTTAATTTTTTTTACACTGTTTTTTCATATTCCACAATCCCTTGCAGACATAGTTTTAATTGTTTGTCAGTGAATTAGATTTAGATTTAAATTAGATTTAGATTTAAATGTGGAAAATATTTATTACTTCCTACTCTCCCAACAGGAAACAGATAGTAAAAGGAAAGACACCCTCTTACATCTTATTTGACAAAATCTTGACAATCTAATTCCTTTCATCCTCTGCAGTGACTTATTATAAAATCTCCCTTCTCTTATCCTTTCTGCTCTCTCTATATTTAGAGCCACTATGTCAACCTATGTTTGTTTTCATTAGACTTTGTTTATACCCAAGCTCTAACCTGAGACCCTCTAGTTCCTGTGTTGTACTCTGCTTGAGGTGTTCCAGGTCCTGTGACATGTGTTGCCATTGGTCACTCAGGGATTGAACACGATTCTCCAGCCACTCCGAGGAGTTTCTGTTCTGGTTCAGGGACAACATGTCCAAACGGGCCTTTGTCAGCGCCTTGAACTGCTGGAACTAATGGAAAACAAATGACTTTACATAAGCTTCTCTGCATGTGTTTGGTAACTAAATCGAAGGTCAAGAAAATAATCAAAACCTCCTAAAGATGGAAAAAAACCTTTTGTCACAGTTTTTTTTCTGCTGCATTTACCTGCAAAGGCTACTTCTACAAAATGACCAATAAAAATCAGACTGACTGAAAATATTTCATTATGTTTCCTAAAGCTCTTAGCTGAACTGTATGACACATGTAGGCTAAGCTGTAAAATTATTGACTTATTGTCACAGACTGTGAAAATACATCAAAGAGCACATTTAAATAATGAATCTATATAAAACATCAATACGATACAATATCAAAATGATGACAGCATGACTTTCCTGTAAATGTTATGAAAAGTTTGCTACCATTATTCTTTTTCTACACACAGACATTCACAGTTTGATTTAAAGCTGACCTGCTCGTTGAGTCGACGTAGTTTCTGGGATAAAGAATCAACTCCCTGCAACTTAACAGGCTGAATTTGCAGCAGAAGCATGTAGACAAGGATCAGGGACCAGTGGCCAGGCCTGAGGTTGCCCATGGTGAGCTGGAGCTGGGACAGCTGAAGCCTGGATGTTCTGGAGGTGACGTTACAAATAGGCTAGAGGAGAGAAAAATTAAGCTGATGAAAAGGGCTCCTCTTGAAACACACTGTATATAAACATGCATGCGCAAGTACAATTGATAAAAAGCACACCCACTAGCTGGGACAAGAACACACTTTCCATTTTCCACAATATCACTGGGGACTGCAGCGGAAATGCAAATGGATTTAACAGGTAGTCGGATTCTCTCTGCCTCTCTCTCACTCTCCTACACAACAAACTCAGAGAAAAGAAAACCTTAAAATAAACTACTCCCAACTACAATGAAATGTAGAATAATGAAGGCACATTTATGAAGACTGTTTAGAAGTGTTAAAGCCAAAGTTTTTCATGATGCCTTTTTGCAATGCACTTATGCATGTGTGTTTTTTTGTGTGTGTGTTTGTGTGTATGGTGATAATAACCTTGTATATCTCATGATGCGTGGGTTGTTGGAGAAGTAGCCTGTACATTTTTCTTCCCCCTGACTCAACTGTGAGGGGATCTGGCTCTGTTCTTCTTCTTCTGCTTTTTTCTTTGAATGGCCCAATCCAGGAATCATGATGTAGATCCCATCCTTCTGCTTTCCAGTCATGACCAGGTTGCAACACTCCAGCTTCATCTGCCCTGGGCTGTAAAAAAGAGACACCAAAGATATGACAAATATGTTTTTTAAAAGTCAATGTAGATGCATTTTAATATGTGAGCCAACATTTTAAGTTAGTGCACTAAAGCTCTAAGTGTTATTCAGTTCCTGATTGCAACTTTCCCAAAATGGTGAGTAACTGACAGCAAAATAAACCAGTTTAATATCACATGTGAAAGTCCAACGTGACCACAGTTTTCAGTTTCAGTTTCTGTATGACAACTTCTCTTTGATTGGTCCCTGTGCGTCAGTTCGCCAATTGGTAGAAGCCTTCAATCACATGCTGTCTGCACGCCGATCAAGATACGATTTGAAACAAGTTTTCTTTATATTTTATCAGCTTGCTTTCATTTAATTACCTCATCTGTCTGGAAGGACTATTTTTGTTGAAGGGGTCCTAGGAGCTTTATAGACATGGATGAAGAGACCTCCCTGCTGAACAAAAGACCAACATCAGCTAAATCCAAGGTAGGGAACATTTTACCTATTTTAATTCATTCTCAAACCTCAAAAGTATCTTTAGATTTAATCTGTGATTTCTTGATTCCATAAATTTGAATAATGTTTGGGGAGTGCCAGAATGCAGAAGTAATGTGCAAACAGTTTAAATGCTGCACTTGCAATATGGAGCACTGCTGAATCGGAGGTTTTCAGTGGAGTTAAACTGAACTAAAGTAACCTGGCATTAGTCATTTTGGATATCTGTTATCACACATTATGGCTCTCTTTCTCTCTTTATCATGTAAAATTTTAAATATTTGTTGCTCCGAAGTGTTGACTACAGTTTCCAGAGATAATCTGCCCAAAGATGTCAATCCATCAGGCATCATATGTCTGTTCTTATTAATCTGTTAATCTGTTTATTATTTAGAGGATTTAATGATAACTTATATTTCAAAGAAAGCATCCTAAACCTCCCTTTAAGCTGAAAACTCTGACTATGTGACTGTTCAGCTGTCAATAATAAAGTAGAAATTTCCATTGCTTTCAGTATCTGTGAACAGTAAACAGTTTATCTTCTGAGTTTTAACTGGTCCACATTCTTCCATCCTAGATCAACAACTCCAAACTGTTCCTGGCTGTCTTCACAGCTGTCCTAGGGAACTTCAACTTTGGGTACTCCCTGGTCTACCCTTCCCCAGTACTGCCAAAGCTCAGGAGCCCCGATGTAGACCCCCGGCTCAGGATGGACACAGAGCAGGCTGCCTGGTTCGGCTCCATCTACTCACTGGGAGCAGCAGCCGGGGGGCTGGGGGCCATGCTGCTCAACGACATGATTGGACGGAAACTGAGTATCATGATGTCAGCAGTACCGTCGTCTATTGGGTGGGTTGCTGAAGTAACACAGAGTCACCAAACTGAGGTGGAAAGTAACTGAGTACATTTACTTAGGTGTTGTTCTTCTGGACTTTTCTTTTGTTTAAAGTACTTTTATATTTTCTTACTTCCACTTCACTATATTTCAGAGAGAAATGTGACACTTTTTTACTCCACTACATTCATGTGACATCCACAGTAACAATGATCACACCCATACAGTTGTTTGACATGACTCTGAAAGACTTCGAGTGAGAAGTCAGTATTCTGGGAATGACATGCCATTTAACCCTCATGGGTACAGTACAGCAAAACAAACAGAGGGATGAGGGAGATGTCAATCAAACATGGTGCTTTGTGCATCACACAGTCCTGAGCAGAAACCTAATTGAAAAAGAAGGAATGCAGAAGAGATCTATACAAAAATATAGATAAATCATTCATTAAATGATTAGAATAATACATAGCTTAACAGTATAATAGGTAGAAAGAATTTGCAACCAGCTTCTTATGCTTTAATGCATCTATAGTAACAAAAATACTAGTATGCACTTTTCTTTTAATACTTCAAGAACATGTTTCTGGTAATACTTACTTTTTTAGAAGAAATAATTCAAATTGAGGACTTTACTCCATAGTTTCACTTCTTTTACGCAAGTAAGCAACTAAATTATTACCACAGCTTACTTTTATTTTATTATATGTATTGAATAATCATGATATATTAATATATTATATTCTACAACATAGGCTATCTATTAATCATATCTATTGTTCTCCCACAATTTTGGGTAATAATATGATCTAAACTTAAGGTGTTAATCAGTGTCACTTATTTTAGTCAGATGCACATTCTTGTTTATAAAACTTTATTCAGACTTATTTTTATTTCTCTGTACATAAATGCACTATAATTGTGTCCAACATGAAGTGAGAAAACCCAGACAACAGAACTGTATGTCTAACATAGAAACTGCTGTGCAAAAATTGACATGGTACCCTGCATAACTTTTGTGTGCATTCCCTTTTTTCTAAATGACCTGAAATCCAAACATGCTGTTTTGTTTTGGTTTTTTGCTTGAAAAATTCCCTTTTGTGTGTACAAAGTATGATTTCTAAAGTATGACACTTGCTAAAAAACAGTAAATGGAAACCTTGTCCTAACTTTGACTCTGTGTGTATGTGTCTTAGATACATGCTGCTTGGAGGAGCTGTGGACTTGTGGATGCTTCATTTGGGACGTTTTCTAACAGGCGTTGCCGGGGGGATGACTGCAGCATCTATTCCTGTAGGTCACCATGGTCATTAAACCTTTTTTTTAAAAAAGCCTGTTTGTTTATTTTATCCCACAAAAAAACACCCTTAGTTTTTGTGGTTTCGTGGTAGTGTTTGATTATAGTTTGATATGACAATTCTGGTGATAGTTACGTAGATAAAAAGTTATCATATTTGTTGTTTATTGTTTTGTCTTTTTTGTGTTTATGTCACAGGTTTACATCTCAGAGATCTCTCACAAATCAGTGAGAGGAGCTCTGGGCTCCTGCCCTCAGATCACTGCTGTGTTTGGGGCCCTGTCCCTCTATGCCCTGGGTAGGAACCTGCCAATATTGCTGTTTAAATGTGAAATATATAATATCTTTTTTCATATATTTAGCTGTAAATTTCATGCAGACCAGCTTACAATTCCTGAGAATGTAAGAATTCCTGAGAGGAGGTTCAGTGTCTTGCTTAAAGACTTACTGACTGCAAAAGTCAGGCATTTAAAAAACACCACTTGTAATGTATCTTGCATTTCTAGGCATATTTTGCCATTTATACAAATGCTGTTAATGTCATTGCACAAGTACAGCAAAATTGAATGCAACAAAATTCAATTTGGTTGTTTGTTTTGTTTTTCTGTTTGAGAGCTGACCTAATGTAGATAATACTCGGCCATGTTGTGGTATTTTAAATGATGCATTGAAGACACACGACAGCGGTTCAGCTTCCATGTAAATCAACAGAAAAAACATTTTTTCATTTTGTCTGTTCAATGAGCATTAAGGAGGAAATTTATCACAACACAAATGCCAGACTGCAATGTAGACACACGTCAAGTACAGAGGCAGGTTCACTTTCCTGCCCTTTATCTCTCTTACTGTTATAATCTCAGTGTCCTGTTTGATGCACAGGTCTGGTGGTACCATGGCGTTGGCTGGCGGTGGCAGGGGAGCTGCCAGCTGTGCTGATGGTTGTGTTGCTGGTGTTCATGCCCCGCTCTCCCAGGAGGCTCCTTTCTCAGGGCAAAGAGCAGCAGGCCGAGAAGGCCCTCCGCTGGCTGAGGGGAAAACACTACGATACACACACTGAGCTGCTTGACATACAGGTACGAGGCACATAAGTGCTTTAAAGTGTTTCTAAAAAACTTAGGGGGCAGTTAAGTGGACCACCGGGGATAAATAGCTCAGATAAGGAGACACACTGATGTAAGTTAAAGATAGGAGAGATGAATTAAAATACACTGATGATTTTCCTTTATATATAACATAATTTAACAGTAGTCTAATAATCAAGCCGTTGGATTAGCACAGCTTCTTGAAAATAGCCTTAAAGACAACAAAAAGAGGTGCTCCTAAGTAAAGTGTATGTATTTTTCTGGACAATACCATTGGATACATCTGAGTCTTATTCTTTATGATGATTAAACGCTTCCATCATGCTCTTCATATAAAACCATGCCATTGTAATAAAATTAAAGACATTTTGACCCTTTATTAAAGTTGAGTGCCTTGGTTGTGCTTCATTTTTCCACAAATTGTTTACTAATAAAAAAAGAAAAGTATTTTAAGTCTTCCTCCTGATATCAGCTGCATCCAGTGACAATCCATTATGTAGAAATTAAACAAATAGCTTCATATTATACCTGGGTGTTATGACAAGTTCCCCTCTTTTGTAAACTCCTCACTTCGTACAATTTGTAAAAAGATACAGAAGTGCATCTTTACTTTCTTTGTAGCCTCTGATGTTTTGGAGCCAGCAGCCAGATTATGTGCAGCCTGGCTTGGCAGAGTATCTCTCGAACTTGAAAATAAACTATATAAGCATGATCAAGTTCAAAATCCTGACCAATTGACATTCAGGCCACTACACAGCAAGAGCATGCTCAGATGGCTAACAGTATCTCTCCTGACACTTCACCCTTGCAATAGGTGATTTGTGTCCAAAATTGTGCAAGGTCGACTTAACTAAAAATGAAGTTGTTACACATTGTATTGTATAATGAAGTTAGTGTAAGTCACACAACACATGTATGTTTCTGTGTCTCCCTACACAGCGCAGCATTGACACACAGGGTAAGATCACATGGTCGCAGCTGGGCTCACCTGTCTACTACAAGCCAATCCTCATCTCAGTAGTGATGCGTTTCTTGCAGCAGATGACGGGCATCACGCCCATCCTGGTCTACATGGAACTCATCTTTTCCCAAAGCAAAGTCGCTATAGAGCCCAGGTAGAGTATCCACTCTATTTTTTCTTTAACCATCCTTTATGTATTTATTTAGTTTTTCCTCATGTTATTTCTCATGTAAATTTTGCTGTTTTTTAATTGATAATGATGCAAAGCTATTATTTATCTATGTGTCAAGTCATTAGCATTGTGTTACATGCAATATAAGTGTTAGCTGATCCCTCGATGCTTCAAACATGACCCATTCTTGTTCTGTGTCTGTCAGGTTCGGTGCTGCCCTTGTGGGTGCAGTCCGCCTCTTTTCTGTCGCCACAGCAGCCTGTTTAATGGACAAGGCGGGACGTAAAGCCCTGCTGTACACATCAAGTCTGCTCATGTTCCTGGCCTCTCTGACTCTGACCATGATCTCCCACAACACAGCTTGTCCTCCAGGCCCCACCCCTCCTAATGCCACAGTGAGTTTGGACTTCAGCTCCCATAATGATGTTGGACACACTGCAGCAGGCTTCATTCCTATCATCAGCACCATGGTGTTTATATTTGGTGAGTGTTTTTAACTCTAACTCATTTTGTAAGTCACTTTAGATAAAGGATCACTGAAATATTTTAGTCTGGTCTACTATTGGACAAACTGCCTTGAAATTTGCTTTACAATTTGAGGCCTCTCGTGCATACATTTTAAAGGGATAGTTCATCCAAAATTAAAATTTCACACAATTTCCACTCACCACTATGTCAACGGAGGCTCTGGTGACATTTTCTTATCCACACAGCCCTTCTGGAGTTTCACAGAGGGAAAGAATTCCACGCCATGCCGATACAATGGAAACCTATGGTGGCAAAAGACTCAAACAAAAAAAAAAACAACAAATGAAAAACATAACGCGCCTCCATACTGCTTGCATAGAGTCATCCATGTGTCCCAAAGAATCAGCCTTCCAATTTGACTTGAAAAAGCAACAATACTGTGTTTCTAGCCATAATATACTCTGTAGCCTTCTATGTATTAGCGCACACACAGTTCAAAAACTCATGCAACACACAAGATCAGCAGGAATACAGCTGCAGCTGTGTGTCTTTTGCGTGAACTATCCCTTTAATGACTTTGGTGATCATCATGAATTCTCATCTAGCGCCCCCATTAGGTAAAAAAATAATAATAATTTGCTCAATACTTAGGTGTATGACATAAAAATTATATTTTTAAAGAGGTTTATTATTGTTTTAGAAGTCCTGAACAAGTCATTTTAACAACAAGGCCTAACCGATCTCTGCGCAACTTCCAATGTGAAATGTAGCAGTAAGTTCTTGAGACAGCTTTTTTAAACCTAAACATTTTGCATAATAAATTGCATTTGCTTTTGAATAGCATTAAGGTTAGCTGATTCAGCAAATTAAGTCAAACATTTGATTCTGGGTCACTTTTTAATTACACGCCTTTTAAACATTGGGCTTTATAAAAGGTTTCAGGTATTTTCAAGTCCAAAGGCTCAACTCCAAGTGAAATTTCAATTCCTGGGAGTTTATTGTTTTTTTTACAGTTCTCTTCCCTGCTGCAAGCAAACTAGCACTTGTAAACACAAGTGTACAGCTAGCTCGTTTGTTGGACAAAGATTTAAAAACCTGTCAGGCATGTCTTTGTGCTAATGAAGCATTAGCTTTTTGTTGCAAAATTTCTGTGTACCTTGTTCCAACAAGTTAAGAACTGTTATGTCCTCAGGTCATTTTGTTATAAACAGCTTTTGAAGAGTGATTAACTCCTGTCTATTATTTATTAGACAATCTCTTTGTGCTCACTGAAAACCTGTTGTTTTTACTTGTTTAGTTAAATTGGTTTTAAATATGTTCTCATGTCATACTAAACTGAGAAACCTTTTCAACCTCACAGCGTGATTATGTGATGCAGATCAATTTCAAGGATTCTGAGGGCAAATCATGTGTAGCCTTTTCATGTGACATGGTTGGCACAACACAACTGTCGCCTGACAAAAAGCTACGACGTTTGTTCTTTTATTGTAATGTGACATCTCCTGCATTATTATGAGCCATTTGCTTTGTAATCCAATTGACGGTTGTTTCCTAGGATACGCCATGGGATGGGGCCCAATCACATGGTTGCTGATGTCAGAGGTGTTGCCGCTGGTTGCCAGGGGTGTGGCTTCAGGTCTGTGTGTGACTGTCAGCTGGTTGACAGCCTTTATGCTCACACACGCCTTCACACACCTGATGGACAAGTACGGCCTGTATGTGCCCTATCTGTGTTTTACAGTGGTATGTGTGCTCTGTCTGCTATTCAATGCTGTGTGCATCCCAGAGACTCGCAGCCGCTCACTGGAGGAAATCGAGAACTATTTCAGGACAGGACGTACGTTTACCATTAACCGAAGTCATTCCACTGTACAGTCGAGCTGAAACCTGAAGACCCCTTTTATCAAAGCATGAGTTTTTTTTTCATGATGTATCTCTAAAGCAGAGCTAGTTATTTTAAATTTAAAATGCAACAATTAGCATTAAATGATAGAGACAAGCTAGAACCACCAATGTAAGCGAAAGAATACCAAGGCTAAGTTTTGTAGACTAAAATCACTGTTATCATTAGGTCAGGAAGCAAGGGCCTCACTGCAGAAAAAAATTCCCAGTCCAGGTCCTGGAGTTTCAAAGATCTAAAGAAATCTTGTCTTTCTAGAACAAAAACAATTGCTAAACTATCTCAGACCTCATATAAACCTAAGAAATCCTAACTAGAACTGTTACTTGATTTTCTTAACTGACTCTTGTCCTGTCATACCTGTACCTGTTAAAGAATGTATACTGAACTGCCTGTGTTCATTACAAATACTGTCTCATGTCTATCTCCCATCCTAAGATAGGATATTTTTTTCCTAAATGCAGTTAGGGAATAGATATCTTTTAAACAGAGGGGAAGCTCATTTGTCACTTTAAGTTTTTGATCTGTAAACTGAGTGTCTCATAAATGGTGTACTCATATGTTTAATGGGATTCATTCTGAAAAACACTGCACAATGTTTGAACGGTGGGATCCAGTGCACACAAAATGATTTCTTCTGTTAAGACAAGTTATTACAAATTATTAAAGAGGAGCAATCAAGAGACAAACAAAAATGTCACATGCAATACTTAAACTCAGTGATTACAAAATCCAAAATCTATTTACAGAAGACCCCACAGTGATGTTGTCTGTTTCACTGGCATATGGTCATGGAGATGTGCACAACAGGAAGCCCACAGCTGTTTCAGTTGGGTTGATCATTTTTATATGAAAACTTTATCAGGGCTTGGAAAAACAGTCTAATTGCCAATAAATCAATCAAAGTTGAATAATCATACTGTAAATGTTAAACTGATTGACACTGGACTTTTAACAAGTTGCCAACTGTCTGGAAAATAAACAGCAGGTTCATCACCTTCTCTGACCTAAAGCAGTGTACAGGAAGTTATGTTGCTGGCATACACTGGTGACTCAGCAGGCGAGGTCACATGTCCCACTGCGCTCTCAGTGTTGGAGCTTTGAGTCTGACTCACAGTCAGTGATGCGCATAAAGGCCAAACATTCTCCAAGTTTTT
>JAPZDY010000009.1:15500495-15515934 GCA_029783645.1 Ctenochaetus hawaiiensis | reverse complement strand
TGGAGATCTTGATCAACTTTAATGGTAAGGTATGAATTAAGGATAGGTCAAGTAGTGTCAGGCATAACCAAGTTATCGATGGTTAAGGTAAAGTTAAGATTTAGGCTGTATGTGTGAAAGAGAAGAGAGAGAGAGAATGAGAGAGAGAGAGAGACAGAGAGAGAGAGAAAGAGAGAGAGAGAGAGAGAGAGAGAGAGAGACAAAAAGAGAGCATCCTACCAAAGCAGAATATTGATTAATGTCAAGCAAGAGAAATCTGCAGTACAAACATATGCAGAAATGTGTACAGGAATGTTTAATTAATAAAAGCTCTGTGCCCTTGCATGGTGAATGAAATGAATTGTTGCTTGTACATTTCATCAGAATAAGGACCTGTAAGTATGAAACAATAGGTAAAGGAATGTGACAGTTTATTTCTGTGTTCAGATGATTACATTGTGTAATTTTATAATTGAACTAATTGTCACAGATGGTTATCAATTGATAAAACTTCAGGAATCTAATAGGCTAGATAATCAGTAAGATAATTTGAGTTTAATAATGTAAACCATTTTTAAGCCAATACACTGTTTTGCCAAGGCGAATGGAAAAAGTTACACTCAGTTGAACTTGTCCTTTAACAGGAAACAATTAATTAGCTTGTAAGACAGGACACATTCCCGAAATAATTAGTTTGTTTGCAGTAATAACCGAGGGTGACAGTCACAAGAGAGGTCTCTTAAATAACAAGGTGCACCACAGGGCACTGTCCTTGGACCAATTCATTTCTCACCTACACTCTATTGTTATACCTTTAAATGAACTTATATGATTAAATTCTTTTCTGTAAATGTATTTTGATTTTAATTCAACATGAGTACAACACTTACTTACTATTTATGATACTAAAATTTTGTGTCATGTTTTCTCATTTCAAGTGCTGTTACCTATATTAGATTTATTCTTTTTCTCACTAAAGCAGAGAGAAGCAGAAAGACTAATAAGTGGTTTGACTATGTTATTAATGACACATCATACTCTTCAGGGATTCAATCTGGCAATATTTCACATTTTAAGAACCTTTTTCATATTACTGAGAAGCTTTAGGGCCTCAGGCTTCTTTCTGGAGGCCTAATAAAAAGAGGGAAAAGAAAAAAAGCTTAAAAATGACAGAAAACCTTGTGACCATCTTCGCTGAACAAAAAAAAAGTCTTTTTGCATTTTTCATACTAAATTGAATCAGTTTATTATCCTCTCATTGTAAGTATGTATGTGTTTTGGCTATTGTTTGTATTTTTATGAGTACTTGTTATTTCAAAAGTGCCATATGGATAAAACTTAATATAATCACTATTACTTGGTTTAGTAGCTATAACTAAAATATATTTCTATGTTTTTTCCTCTTTGTGAGAGGAAAGATGGAATAAGGAAAATGCATGAATTATTATTATAGCATTTACATTAATATTGCCTTTAATATAATTGCAGGGTTATTAAAGATCAGTTGGGATTAAGTGCCATCTGTCATTGAAAGTGCAAAGTGTAACAAACTAAATATTCCTCTACTCACCTTCTCCTTCCAAGTGTGTAGGAAAACCTACTGTGGCTGGAGAACCCATTAAAAACACACAGAAGGCCCTCTTTAGATCAAGTGATTGGTTTGTCCAATCTGGGCTAATGTAAAAACATAGCAGCACATGATGGACTCAAAAGAAAGAGGAAGAGGACCCATCCTCAGTAGGTATTAAAGGCTCATTCTAAAGTTATGAAAACACAATGGTTCTTATTTGCAGGTGCTTATACACTAATAAAAAAACATACTTGAATAATGAATTAATGATCATTATATTCATATATTTATTATTACGAATACATCCACCTTAATCCTTCACAGTGGACCTTTAAGGGTAAAGTTAATTAACCGCTGCCCTGTCATTACCCAAAAATGTCCCAGTTGATACAAAACATTGTGACAAATGCATACACTCACACACCTCAGTCTTTTTACTGAATTTAAAACTCTGAAGGGATGGGTCTATTCTCTGGAATGTTGTTCATCAGGCCGAGCGAAACACACATTTACAGACTAACATACACACACAAGCACTATCGCCTCACCCAGTTGACATCATGAGCAGAGGCAACACCCACACACTCACACACACCTTTACTGTAGCTCCTCCAGCTGAGGTGTTTTGAGGAATAGACTGCGTTTACATATCAAGGACAGAAAATGTAAAATACTTTGAGATGAAAATGTAACTTGTAACATTCATTACCAAGATACATTGAAAAATATACCAAATTTATGGGAATAAAACACAGAATGTTACAAATTTGTTTTCAGTACACCAGTCCTCATATATGCATCTTTACACTTAATTATACCTGAAATGCAGGACAAGGTTTTTGTAACATTTGTAAACTCTGGGGTCTTTAATCACGGAAAATTAATAATTAAATTATTCCTTGTTTTGAATGTCAAGACATCATGGTCATCAAGTCAGTCCATATATGTAGCAATTATTGTAATTATTCAGTCTCCCTCAGCATTCATGTAGGCTCAGGTATGTTTGGGCAAGGCACTGAACCCCTCAGCAGTGCTCTCTGATCCAGTGATCAACAGTAGAAAAATGTGGTTGAACTGGCCTGCTCCCTGCTGACTGAAAGAAAGGACGGATCTTCCCAGGCATTATTTTAGCTAAATTTCAGTGTCGCTAACATAAAACATGAAACAGGTTTGTATAAATGAAAAATGCCATGTTTACACTGGAAAAATGCACCCAAAACATGGAATCAAGAGGAAATCTCAACAGTTTATCAATAAGCATATTATACTTTTATTAATTTGTATAGAACCCTACGTTTAAATACATTGTTATATGGTTTATATGGTGACAGGGACAAGTTGGCTGGTCAAAAAAAAAATAGCCGGCATATAATCCCTGAGACACTACAGATATATAAAAACAACATTTAATGTGTTAGTCTGTGAGCTTGGAGGTGGTGTGAGGTGGATTTTATTACTTCTGGCACAGGGCCAGATTAGCTTAGTTTCTAGCCTTTATGCTAAGCTAAGCTAACATCCAGCTTAGCCTTAATATCAATAACTAGATCCAATAGTGGTATTGATTATCTTATTAAATTCTCTACAAAAAAGCAAAGATATGCCAAAACAAGGTTTTCTTGTTCAGGGATAACTGGTCTTTTTCAGTCATTACTTACAGAAAGACTAAGTTGTGTGATAAGGAGGACACAAGCAGGACACAAGGTTCACTTTTGCTACAGTAAGACACTGACAGGATATTCTTCACTGAATTGTAAATGCTGGGACAAAAGCTTTTGTCAAAGACAAATCTTTCTTAGATGTTTGGTTAGTCCATTGTATTTCTGTTCTGGATGTTGAAGATGAGAAATTCTGGCAACCTTTGCTCAAGGCCACCACTAGTCTCGCGGGACTTCAGCCTTTTAGACTGTGCTTTTCACATGAATACAGATGTGAGGTCATGTTCACTTCCTTTCAGTTACGAAAACCTGATTAAATTTTTTATTTTACATCTTGTTCAAGTCATGTTATTGTTTAGTTGTCAATCGATCCCTCATTGAAAGACCACAGCCTAATGATTTCCAGTGTGTTACCTTCTAATCAACTGGCGTACTGGATCAAGGATTTAATTTTTCTCTGTGGTTAGTTTAGCATCTGAAAACCCTCTTATGAACAACACTGAGTTCTTACATTTTTGGGATATATGAGGATTTTCAGCGTACGTTGATGCACGTAAACTTGTGTCGCTCAAACTTTATCTCAATGGCCCTCTGGTCACATTCCTGGACAAATACTTTGAGCGCCTCCAGTCTGTGCTACGTAAAAATACTTTGCTATAGGAAAACAAGTCAGCAGAAGGGAAACAGGTTATTCTCACTTAGCAGGGACACACACTCACAGACATACACTCCCTGAAAATGTCCTATAAACAAAGAACAATATCAAAAAAAAAACAGCAAAGCCTTTGAAAGCTACACCTAAACACAGTGACTCATTCCCTGTGCATATTCACATCTTTGTGGATGAGGGCGGCGCTGTGGGCGGGTCCGGGGAGAGTCCTGTACAGGTACAGGTGAGACAAGTGGAGCTCTCAGCTACAACGTTTGGACTCTTCATCAGCAGCAACTTTCTTTCACACGCACACATACACCTTTGCCTACTGACTGCAACACCTGACAAAGGTAAGACCATCAGAAATGAATGTGATTTACAGAAAGGTGGTTAGATTGTACAGGTTCTGATTTAGTTTGTTAGTTGTAATACAAGATCTAAAACGGGAGATTAATATTTATGTCTATGAGGTTTATCGTTTGTGTCAATAAGGTGGCTGTGAGGATTAAAACTCTTTACTGTCTATGAAAAAACAGGCTTTATGACAGAAAAACACACGGTGCATAGCAAGTTTTGGCCAGCTGATTGTGAACTAATTCTGCAAAAAAAGAAGAAAATCACAAGAGTGAAAAATAAGAGGAATAAGAGGAAATGCTGAAGCAAATAAAAAGTGTTGATTAGTATTAGAAAAGAAGGAAAAGTGTCATTCAAGAATAATATATTTTGTTTGTCAAGAACACAATCATCTTTAGCTTCAAATCTTACATTCAATCAGTGTCACTCAATCTGTGACCTAAATCTGTTGTCTCTTTACTGTTGGAACGCCATCAGAGATAAATTATGTTTTATAAGCTTCAGCTCAGCCTGCAGGAATGTTTCAGGCAAGAAATTGTTTAATGTGTATTCCTGCTCACTTTGTTGTCCTCAGCCTTCTCTCCCTTGCTGTTTTGTTTTGTTTTTGTTTTATGAATTGTGGGTTCATTTTCAGGGTCTTGAACAAAGGTTGTGGGTGTAGCTCGGGGTGCATACAGCTGTGGAAATAGCCCAGCTCCTCCTCAGTAGCTTAGACTACAGCTTGTCTAGATTTTAAAAAAAAAACCTGTTATTCAGCCGAACTATGCATCTAACATCTTAAGTGAAGCTGTACTTAAAAGAGTGTTAAAGTATCTTTACACAAAACCTCAAAAAGGGGAGATTTTAGATAATTCTTTAGTGGACTTCTAAATGAAATGTAATCTGTAGATTTGCTGATATTGTTGTAAGTTTTTCAAGTTTCTGTTGCTTTCTGAACTAATCTGCAGTTTACATCTTGATGGTAACTATAAATATGATAGCAGGAGAGGATATAATAACTGGCTAGCAGGAGGCCATGCAGCTGTGAAACATTGGGATCAGTAGCAAAAATGATAGATGTGACAATAAGAAACACTGAGAAAACAGGACATATGTTTCCCATTTCCTACTTGTCGGTTTATTTGATGCTGTCAGATTTAGAGAGAAATGTTTAGCTCTGAGGTTTATCTGACCCATTGTGATGCTTACGTAAGACCAGTGACGCATGAAAAGTGGCTCTGATATTATCCTGATATGCTGGATGGCTTCATGTGAAAGAATAAATAAAATAAAGAGAATGCACAAGCTTAAATACAATAATTTTTGATAAGGAAAAAGATGGGACTGACATAACTAAATAGAAAAGTTGGAACAATTGTTGAAAAATTATAGAAAAGAGGTCCTCAGTATTAGGGATTAAGAAAAACTCTTCAGAAAGACTTCTCGAAAGTTCCACTGGACAGATTCTGAGATCTGAATCAGTTCAGTTCTGTGTGACTGTTGTGTAATCTACTTACTTAATGAATGCTAATGAGCTTCATTATATCTTAAGTTGTTGTCATACTTAAAATTAGCTAACAAAATGTGAAAGTGAATGCATCTAATAGTAGGTATTTCAATTTCCCAGATGTTTGGATGGTTTGCCTTAGATACACTGCCAAATATATATTTCTATAAAAAAAATATATATTTCTCTGATGTGGATTGATTAATACTCCCTACTTTGTCAGCTGACAAGTAAAATTCTTCATTAAGGCAGACAGCAAACAGTCCTCTGTCTCTCTCTCTCTCTCTCTCACACACACACACACACACACACACACACACATACACACACATATATAGTCAGGTTTGACCAGCACAGATGCCACATACAGTAAAGCCACACCCGTGGATCAGATGTGTTTCAGGGTGTCAGCTCAAAGCAAGTTTCACTGAGCTCCACAGAGCAGATTGGAGACTGTTGGCTCTCTTTAGTGCAGTGGGGAATGACTGACTGATCTGATAATATGATAGCCAAAAACATCTAAATGGCTGGTTTTATATTTTTAACTAATCTATTTGTTTTAGGATGTTTCTTAAATAGCAGAATAAGATTGATGGGCTTTCATAAATGCCTCATCAAGGTCAGTTTTTCTCAATAAGTCACACCCAAATCTCCCTCTTTTAAAGCACTCCCAGGCACCTGTTTCTGTGATGAAGCCTCAGAGAGTGTAAACTGCATCTGAGCTGAGGTTTTTTTGCCTCAAACTTCACTCACAGAGGATGTATTGTTTGATTAGCAGCCTCCAGTGTCCCCCTTTGAGGTTTTAAAGTATTTCTGCAATGTGGCAGATTAATTTTTCAGAAGCCGCACCCATTTGCTGCCTCCATCAGCAGCCCCACGTTCTGTCTGATGACAGAAACATCACCATGGCTGCTGTTTGGCTTTTGAAAATATTTGTCTATCCGCAGATATTGTTTTTCTTGTTGTTTTGCTTTTGTATTGATTTATTCATTGTTGGACACCCACTTAGCTTAATACATTTTTATATTTAATCTTGAACACATCATGATTACAGCAGCCACTTTGCAAGCTGCTTTTAGTGTTATTTTTTATGTAGGAGATTAAAAAAAAACATGTCACATAAGTCATACTCTGTAAAAAAAAAAAAAAAAAGAAGAAGAAAAACAGGGCTCTGAGGCTGCTGGAACATCTTTAGAAAACTTTACCTGCCTAACCTGAACCCAACACGCCCTTAACTTTCCAATCAATGTTGCAGCAGCTGCTCATAAAGCAGTTCAAGGGAGACAGTGAGTGAAGGAGCAGATCACAATAGATGACTGACAACAGGCCTCCTCTGTCACTTTTTTTAAAAACACACGTGTGTCAGGTTGCTTTGGAGAATCAGACCTAAAGGAATGAACCTTAGATCTATAGAAAAACACAGATTTTTTTTTTTTCAGAAATCCATTTAAGCTTTCATTCATGCCCTCCAGGGACTTTTAAGACAGTTCCTGGGGTGAGGTGTTTAATTAATTCTCAGGTATTTAAGTCACCCCTTTTTAAATGACGACTGTCATTCACACAACTGAGGGACTGAGTTTTTTTTTTTTTTTATCTTGCCTCAGATGAGCTCACTCGACAGATTTAAGATTTAGTCTGCAGAACACACCCTCAGTCTGTGACAGACAGAGAGAAGCACGCAGCTCGGTCACATTCCTGCACTGATAAATGGATGTGTGCATCCTTTTGTGTGTGTGTGTCATCTCATCAGGGCCCAGTCTAAGAGATATATATTCAGGGAGGATGCAACATGGTAATCAGACACTATGTGTCTGTGTGTGTGTGTGTGTGTGTGTGTGTGAGAGAGAGACAGAGAGAGACAGAGAGAGAGAAAGAGAGAATGCTTAGTCATGCAGTGTTTTGTAGGCTTATATCATGCAGAAAGAAAAAAAACAATGTTAAGGAGAATAAAGAATAACAATTTTTCCTGTGCGAGGTTGTTTCATAAAACTGGTCAGGTGATTTTTGAGTGCAGCAGATCAGCATTAAACAAAACACACTTCGCCAAAGCTCTTGATTTCAATCTGTTAATATGTAAACAGCTTATAGACAATTAGCAATAAACAATGCATTTTATTTTACAAACTCAAATGCTTCAGTAGGGAGATAACTGCACTTTATGAATCCATCAAAATCTCCAAAATGATGTATTGTGCTAGTGACTTAAAACTTTAGCCTACTTGAGAAAATGTGCTTTGCTACTCTCGACTTCTATTTACAATATTAAAAACAGAAGGACAAAAAGTTCCTCACAATCATGACCCATATAGTTGACTAATTATCAAGTTTTAACAAGCCAGTGTTCTGTCCTTTGTGGGTCAGACTGGTCTCACATGACAAGAGCACTAATTATGTTTTAACGAGGCCACATCGCACTTGGAGAGATTTGGTTCAGCTAAGTCCTGAGCCGCAGAGTTATAACAGTAATTACTGGAGATCTCCTGGACTGACATCACCAACATTTAGCCTTTCATTTGACCTTGAATCAAACTTAATTCATGTTTACTTGATTCCCTCTCTTTTTGACTGCTGTATTTTGTGGATGATCTGTCTTCTTTTTGTGGCTCACATTCCCTATATGTTTGTCAGTGGAGCTTCATTGGGCATTTTCAGCCTGCCAGCAGTGTGCTTAAGTCATACAAGCAGTGTATATAGCATATATTAATGTTCTAACCATCAGTGTAAAGCAGGAGAAACAACTGGAAATGACCATATTAATCTCTGACATGTTAAGGACTTATGGGAAGTTTATTTTTGGAGTTTGGTGCTCTAAATACCATGATTATCAGTACACATCTTTTACTTTCTAGCAAGTAGACCCAAACCAAGGTGTGGCAGCCTCTTCACAGAGAACTAGGAGCTTGCAGAGAGGCTGCTGAAGTTGATACAATACAAACTTTACAATTCTGTTTATTTGTGAAGCCGTGTGTTGACCAAGAAGTGAACTTTTCATTTGCAAGATTCAGTCTTAGAGTTACAACCTATTTAGTGTATATATATCTGTCTGTAAAAAAAGATTGCATTCTTGGTGGTGGGGTAAACCATTGCACAATCACAGAGATTCACAGATAAGGTGCAGCATGTAATCCAGAATACATCAGTTTTATATTATCAGTACAGGCCTTGGTGTTTAAAACTAAGAAACTGTCTTTTTAAATATCAAATCATTATTTCCTACTGATGCTGCTTCAAATATGAATAGAATTAGTTTTGTTTTCCTTCCACTGTTTGATGATATAAAATGCAGTTAAGATTTCTGACATCATTTAAAGGGGATATTTGTAACATTTTAGCACTATTTGCAGTAATATTCTGGCAAAGAAGTCAAGAAGTTGTGCTGTTTATTGTAATTACAAGATTCATGTATATTTTAAACTGTGCTATGGAAGTACAAGAGTTTATGGCATCACAATGAATGTTGACTGAAAAACGTGAAATTGTCCTCATACCAGAAGCTGAACTCATGTTGTCTGACTAACTTTATATTGTTCTTTATATTGTGATCCATCAATCAAGCATGGACTAGATAATTTGAAGTGGATTTGATTACCCTTTTCTAGCCACACAACTAGAAACATTAGTCAAAAAGTCATCATTTTTTGAAAAATTGTGCTAAATTTGATGCTAATATGTTACATAAAACATTTTAAAAAGTTGTATATCCAGTTTTACAAGTATTATCAAAATTCTTTTGTAAAAGGGAAGTCTGCCTTTAGATCAACCTCATTATTAACTCACAGGAAGTATGAGGAAAAAGGCAGTTCAGGATGAATCAATCAATCAGTTATTACCATGGCATATCGATGACAATTTGCTTTTCTGATAAATCTTCCCTTTCAAGTTTCACGTTTCAAATCCTCTGGACTCGAAATTAGCTAGATTATCTGTGCAAACATATAGAGACCATTTTGTTCAGCAACTACAACTTCAACATGTCAGCTATCACGCCTCAGACAGACAGTCCCTCCCAGGCGTTTCCCAAAGGGCCAGCTGACAAAAAAACATCCAAAAAATGTAGTATGTCCGCTCTGTGCTAACATTTTATTCATCCATTCAGGCTCAGGAAGTGTTAGTGGGAGATGACAGATTTTTCCATCAGAGTCTGACAGATGTGTTTAGTTCCATCAGTCAGGCTCTGGCTCCACCTGATGGTGGAAAGCAGCATCACAGTGTATCAAGAGGAATGGCACTAGGATGGGAAAATATTGTTACAGTACTGAGACAGTCCTTAATTATGTTTAATGGGCTATTAGTGTATTTTGTCTTTGCATCCAATGAAAACAAGCACATTTTGTAATAATCCCACATCTCTGTGCAGAACAATGAGTACAGATGGACAAAAAGAGCTCCCCCCCTACACCACACCAGGTAAACCCAAACACACATATCATCATCAACATCATCAATATGGATGTGCTCATCAATATTTTTTTGCTTATGTCTCACCTCATCTGTTTTTTAGAAACTAAGGTTTACAAAGTCCACCCTCCATTCTCCTATTCACAGGAAACCTCAAATGTCACACCAGGTAAACTCACACTTGGATTTCCTTGTACATTAAAAAGATTAGGCAAATTTTATTTTAGCACACAGCTTTCCATAATAAACTTTCCTGCGTCTGCCCCTCTTTTCTTTCTTGTCCGTCATTTATTGTCCTCTACTCCCCTCCATCAGTGTACACCAGTGGGGGAGGCAACTCCAATTCAGGCCTCGATAGTGGAGATGGCAGAAGGAAGTTTGTGAGCTACGACACACAGCTGGGGACTTCTCCTGGCATGACGACCTGTACTGCTTGCCAGCAGCAGGTCATGACAAACGTCACCTACAAAGCAGGGACATATGCCTGGCTGATGTGCCTACTCTTCATCTGCTGTGGGTGAGTGTTTGGTTCAGGTTGTGTTTCATACTTTGCGTGGTTAAACTGACTTGCTTGGAGGCTCCAGAGCAAAAATTTGTTATTGGGTCCCTACAAACCACTTAATACAAAAAAAGGATGCATCTCTGTAACTCCAAGTCCACTTTAAGTGCAGTGTATATATTGAGACCAGAGCCTACCTATTGCAGGCCCAAGACACAGCAAAACTGTAGCCAATAATGCGGGATGATAGCCGACATTCAGTTACCCTATATAGCTTCAGTGTCTCTGCCATTTCCCTGCATTAAAATCAAGTTCGAGAGGCTTGTGTCCACACATTTAGCATGATGTGATTGTGTTCCAAAAGTTCTTTAAGTGTGCATATAGAAAACTGTTGCAAAAAATGTATTACATGTGTGCGTTTGTGTGTTGCAGGTTAGTCCTGTGCTGCTGCCTGATCCCTTTCTTCATGAATAAATTTAAGGACGCATACCACACCTGCCCCCGCTGTGAAAGAGTCCTGCACGTTGAGAAGAGAAAATGCTGTAAATGATGAGCATGAGTGCTGAAATGGACCCACAGAAATATTAACACTCTGTCACCATTATCTGTGTTTGGGATGTAGTCTATTTCTATGGATGAGCCGCTGCATTATCTGAGGTACAACCCTCGCTGCTCACTTTTAAAGCTCTGGCACGTTAAATCAAGCACAGTCCATACACTTTTCGGACGCTGTTTCATTTTGTCCAAGCTGAAAATACTTTCCCTATTTCCTTCTAAAAAGCTTTTGCATTCTTTCTGTTGATGAAATGAAGGCTTGTACATAAACTTTATTAAATACTTTATGTTTTGTGGGGCTGTGCATTTGATATTTAAAAAGACAGGCTGTCCATTTGAGGGATTGACACGACTTTTGTATAAATAATAGCACCATAAATTGTAAAACAAGCCAATCCAATATTCATTCAAAGCAGAGCAGGGGGCAAACATGTCACGCACTGACAAAAAAAAAGAATATTTGCTCATCTGCAGTTGTTGCACAATAAATTGTGATGGCATTGTTTTGCAACCCTCCAAAACAGATTTAGACCTATGTGGCCTATATGTGTTATAATTTATAGGTTTTCAGAAATGAAAATCACACTGATAAATCTATTACGAAGGGATGAGGGAGCGAGCATGAAGTTAAAAAAAAGCTAAACATCATAAAACAGCAGCTGGCTGTAAATGTAATTTTAAATTGTGTTTAAATCAATCAAATTTTACATCTAAACAGAGATGTTTCATGTTAATTTTTTTACTATGCAAAGGACAACGCAAACTTAAAGCAATACTAAACCCTGATGTGACTTGTTCACATTTAACTCCTGATTTTAATAGCTAAGAATAACAGAAAATGGGTAAAATGTAGATGTGAGGATCCCTCTTCAACTCCTCTCACATTGTCCCCTGGATGGAGAATGCTTAGATTCTAATATGTACTATTATTAATTATATTATAAAATTATTTCTCTCATAAAAGTTATCTACATAGACCATATATTGTGGCCTACTGTGTTCATTTCTGTCTTTTCTTGTGTCCTCTTCTAGCTAGATCAGAGATCAGAGGTCAACTGCCTGAACTGCTTGATTAGTCAGAAGTTTGTTTCGATAAACTCTGGATTGTAACTAACAACAGGTGGGGGAGTCAGATCTTTTACTGAAAGAAGCACTGTGAAAATATTTATCCACAACAAAAGGGAGCGCATTTAAAAACTTAAGTAAAAGCATGTTGGTATTCTGAGGTTAGCCTGTAGCTCTAGAATCAGTAAGCCTAAACAGCATGGCTGTAATCTGACTTAAGGTAAAACTTAACTACATAATGTCATCTATACACTGTTAAACACTAAGTAGCTCATCATTGAACACCACATTACTTTTAACTCCAGCCTGCATTGTTTCTATACAGACTGACCTCTGACCTCACTTGGAAGATCCCCTCTCTGAAAATATTAGGAACATTCCCTGAAAGGCCTTTTCCACAAACATGGAATTGGTTCTGTTAAGCTTTGCACATCAATTTTGAACCATTTGTAGCTTTCTGACCAAAGATAAATTTGTTTGGAAATTAAAAAAGTTGGTTTCCATATGGGACCAAAAACAAGAGTTTTTCTTTTGGACCTGAAATGAAGAAGATGTGTCAAAATCTACACGTCATTATGCATTGATGCCCTCTGTTGATGATGTATCCTTTATTACAATGATTTGGGTTTTCTAGACACCACCCAGTTTCTAATAATCATGAATGGAACCACTTAAAGAACCATGGGTAATATGGTGGAAAGACAGCCTGGATGCTGCCTGGATGCATGTTAACAAACAGACTTCTTGGAAATCACACTTAGCTCTCTGCCAAGAGTTGAATAAGGCTCAACATCACCATGTGGTAACAATCTTTTAGTCTAACCCTCTACCAAAAAAAAAAACAAAACAATAAACAAAACAAACAAACAAACAAAAAAAACAAATAAAAGTATTTCCCAAATTTTGAAACTACTCCTTTAATAGTGTTATGGGTCGAGCATTGGTATGGACAAGCAGCTGTGTTTTTTGTTTTTATAGAAAATTTTATTCAACATACATTTTCCAGCAAAAAGGCAATATACAGGAATAGTTGTCGTACACTGCTGCTACACTGAGGATTTTAAACTGGAAAAGATCAAATTAAGGTGTGATTCTGCAGGTCATCTTTGTACTGCACTTTTTAACAAGACAAAACCAATGCAGTTAGTTTTGAAAAGAAAAATAAATCCAAATGTAACAGAAAAAAATCGTCAATGGTACATCAGGAACGCAAAGAAAGAGAAAACCCTACACACAAGAAATATGGACACCTGGCTCCTTCTGTACCCAACAACAAAGGCGTGTTTCTCTTAAATTTTACACGTTCATATTTTTAAATATACAATTCTTAAATGTTGTCTTTACAGAGCCAGCTATGCGCTATTAGGGGAGCATTCCATCTGTGCTTTAAAAGGAAACAAACAAACAAAAATTCATAGGGCTTAAAGTGTTTCTTACAATGCTGGTTTTGTCTCTACACAGTCCTCAGCCCTGTGGGCTCGAAGTGTCTGCAGCTCCCTACCAAGCATAGCGCAGTTACTGCTTTCAGTCACCTGGAGGCGACAGTTTCAATCAAGAGAGAAGATGACGAAGCTTGTGTGTATTTGCATTCAGAGGAATGACTGAGAAAGACATTACAAACCCCCTGAAAAACAAAAATGGAAAAGAAAGTCAGGGAGGGGGGGGTAATGTCCATGCATGTGTGTGTGTTCCTTTAAAGTCACTGAGCAAATCAAAACCACAACCAAAATGTACATTTGCCAGTCCTGAGAAACCTCTGACATTAAGTGCCAACGTGCAAGATGAAATACAGACAAATTTCCTCCTTATTTTTTTCCCGCATTTATTTTTTAACAGATGCTGTGGATTTTTATTTAATTATACAAGATCTGCAGAAAGACAAAAAATTAATTTCATTTTTCCTCCAACCAAACTAAGTGAGAAAGAAATGTGTGTAAACTTGGAAATACTTGTTTTGTTGCACTAAAGGGTGGGAGCAGAAAATATAAAGAACCACATCAGGGCAACTAGTGAGCCACAGGATGGACCCTATTTTGCAGCCAGTTTTTGCAAAAAAAAAAAAAGGGCATACACCCCTCCCTCTCTTTTTCTGTCAGTTAGTCCTCGCAATCATCCTTCCATTAAACCCATTAAACTCTCCACACAGCAGTGCGATGCCTCTTCAAACAAGTCTTTATTAAAAACAACCCCCAAAAAGTCTGAAGAGAAAAAAGAGTGGTGAGTGGGGTAGGACAACAGAGAAAAGTCTATAAGTTTATATACATATATATGTGTATGTATATATGTATTAAATATATACACACACACATATATATATAAATATTATAAAGACAAACGCACTCACACATACACACATACTGCGCCCCACTTCCTCTGCTTATTTGATATTAAAATCCAATTTTGTGTCTCCCACATCCAGACAGGCAACAAAAACAGGCAGTCAACAAGTAAAGAAGCCAGGGGGGGAAAAAAAAACCAAAAACAAAAACGATATTTACTCAATTGTAGAGGGAGGCGATTAAAAAAACTAAATATAATTAACAACAAAATCAACAGTCAGGAGGTGGTTGGTGCAGTTTATTTTGTGGTTGAAGGATAATCCGTCAGCTGCAGCAAGATCCATTTCGCTGAAGACATAGTGCCAGTGTTGAGCTGTAGAGGTGTCCAGGCGGGGTGTTAAAAGTGATGAACACACACACACACATACGAGCGCGCGCACACACACACACGCACGCACACAGTCACTCTTACACAAACACACACATGGTTGGTTACAGTCTGTGGTTATGGTGTGTTAAAGTAGGTAGGGAGGAAGGCGGAGCAGGAGGAGGATGAGGAGGACAAAGAGGAAGGGCAGGCTGCTTTAGTTGTGGATCTTGATTGCTTTCTCCAGGTAGGTGTAGCGACCTCTCTTTGGAGCTTTGTTGAAATGATCCAACCCTAGCCAGGGGCGCGGGTGGGACATGTTACCTGGGGGGAAAAAAAGATTTAAAAAAAGAGTCAAGAAAGTGTTAATCAGTAATAGTAATTGCAGTGGTGGTAGTAATCTTATCTCAGAGAGAAATATATATATATATATATATATATATATATAATAAATGCTTCAACTGAACTCCTACTCTGGTAGTGAGTGTTGAACTCCTGCCTGCCCAAATGTCAACACTCTGACTACAAGAGTAAACCGCAAGAGGATGAGGAGAGACCCTTTTTTTTTTTTTTTTTTGTA
>JAPZDY010000009.1:15457114-15485368 GCA_029783645.1 Ctenochaetus hawaiiensis | reverse complement strand
ACGTCAGTCATTGGCTGGAGCACTTCACCTAGCATACAGGAAGAGATGCAAGTGAGAATTTAAAAGTGGATGGGGTGTGATACAGTACCATTTTATTTTAGTTTCGCTTTACTATCATCGCACTCCTCTTACATTCCTTATATTATGCAGTACGTTGCACTTTAAGACATATTAGATCTAGTGTTTGAAGGGAATCATTTATGTGTTTACGGGTCTCTCAAGTATTGGTGTTTCAATGTTTTAATAATAGCCAGAGAGGCTAAATGAGAGGTTACTTACTGAGCTTGGACTCACGAATGTACACCAACATGTATGCGTTGGTGCAGTGGCGCACTGAGAGGTCATCATCATGTCCACCATAGTTGTGCTCAATTGCCTCCTCTTTGGTGCACCGCGACACCACATCATCATCGAATTTGCACCACTGGAGAAAGAAGAATAAAAGACGAGGGGGGAGGTGACGGGTAGATGAGGAGGTCAGGGGAGCAAGAGTGGAGCAGAAAGGAAGGTAAAGACAAGAAAGGAGAAGGGAGGAAAACAAGAAACCAGAGATCACTTAAGACGACCACTCATGTCAAATCATCCTGACATGTGTTCAATCAACACCAAAACCAACATGCAAATTTTCTAATACTAAAAAAACCAACACTCATTAAGAACATCCATAGACGTCCCATTATTCTCCTCTTAT
Source organism: Ctenochaetus hawaiiensis (assembly GCA_029783645.1). Taxonomy (NCBI): domain Eukaryota; kingdom Metazoa; phylum Chordata; class Actinopteri; order Acanthuriformes; family Acanthuridae; genus Ctenochaetus; species Ctenochaetus hawaiiensis. The sequence goes on along the minus strand of JAPZDY010000009.1, from coordinate 15,484,677 downwards.
TGCAGGAGTGCTCAACCTATTGACATTGTTGTCAATTACAAGATGAACAACAACATGTCACACAAAAGTATGTGTGGGCGCAAGAAGGTTTTGGACAAATTACTACTTTTGATTGATTTTACATTGTGTGGAAAAAAAAAACAATACAAGGACTGAGCTTAAATTATGTCACATGCACTGTCAGCAACAGAAGCTGGACTCTGGTCAGATACACTCCATTCCAGACAGGCAACATTTATCATACTATATGGCTAGTTCAACACTGGTCTGTTCTTTTGACATTAAGTGGTGAAACACACTTCAGTAGAGGGGCTTATTTTACCATTAATGGTCAAGTAGGCAGCACAGCGAATGCTTCACCCTGTTTTTATCCTCCTCGCACATTTTTGGAATAATGTGTCAACAAAGAAATTAATATTTTATCATGGCTTTGGAATTTTTTCATGCCTTCACAACAGGCTTTTTAACAATCTTTTATAGACATAAATTAATGCAAATAATTACTGTAAGTATACTTCGAGTTAGACACTATTCTTTAACATCAATGGTTTCTGCTTGTCCATAATTTTAGTTCTTACCTTCAAGGATTTTACAATAACTTTATACAAAAAGTACAGAGTTATAGTGTGGTAAAAATAACAGTTATATTCAAAGATGATTTTTTTTTTATTGCATTCAATGTCTAATCTTAAGTAGACCAGTGCAGAACTCCACCATATCGAATTATTTTGTACTCACTGTAAAAAGTAGATCTCGTATCTAAAGAGGTTGAGCATCTCAAGTAAACAGGCAATATTCTTATCTTACTACAAGTGTTTCTTTAAATTACATCTAGCAGTGCAGACACCCCAACCATGTCCACAGAATTTTTGGGTGAAAGGTGCATAAAAAAAAATGTTCTCACTATTGGTTCCTTGACACTCACTTTGCCGTCCCCTTTTGGGTTAAGATAGACGACGTAGTGACCGCCATGGTTGTCCCCGCTGTGCACAAGCACTGCATGCAGGATGTAGTTGGCTGGGTCCTTGGAGTCTGGCTTCTGAAGAAACTCATCCAGAGGCAACTGATCTGGAAACTCAAACCTATTGAGGGGAGAGCAGGAGGGAGGAGCAGAGAGGACGGACAGGCAAATGATGGCGATGGGAGTCAGGAGCCATTGAGAGGAAGATGGAGAAGGGGAAAATGGAAATCAAGGACAAGAGAGGCAGAAAGGGACAGATTGGCGAAAATGAAAAACAAAGGCATGGGGACAAAAAAGAAGAGAGGAAGTTGAAAGGAGAAGAGTCACATGTTGAGAGAGGCAGTGATATATATTAATGCAAAAGAAAAATGAAAAGCAGTAGTTTAATGTATGTGTGAAAATATATATAAAAAGCCCCAGAAAGCAGGGTGCTGATGGCAGTGTCAAAAGGATGACTCAGAGCCCTTTGAGACGCTTCAAGAGGAAATTAGCTAGTCTGGATGGCTGCACACGTGTGCGTGTTCTGAAAGTGTTGCATTATCCTGGTGGATTGTTAAAACACCATTAGCTCCCACAAAGCTTTACACAGAATGATACGGCCTAAAGGAAAAAGGAGCCTTTCAATGACTCACTTTCACACTCTCTTAGTGCAGTAGGTCAAGGCATGCTGTCCAGAGAGAGCAGGCTCAAGAGCCGTTTCTGGAAATAGGCCGCTCCTTAATTTATGTGAAGATGGACCAAGAGTATCTCTGAAATGTCTGTGCACCAGCCACTGGCTCATTGTTTTCATGCATGTGTGAGAGTGACTTCTGAAGTCTTTCTTGTACCTGTCGTTAATCTTGATGTTTTGATCGGTCTGTGGGTCATACATGAACCTCATCAACTGCAGATGAAGGATTGGAGGAAAGGTAAGAAACTTCACTCCCTTTTCTGCTTCCTGCAAGACAAACATACATCCAATTGATTAACATTCTCCAGTGCTGAAAGTGAACAATACTAAGTTATTTACTTTGAGCAGACTTTTCATCCAAACGTTTTTTTTTTTTAATCTTTAGTGCACTCTGGTCAGATATTTCTCTTTATTTAGTCTTTAATCGTGGACCACGTATGCATGTAGTTCCCAGTCATTTTCCAGATTTTACAGGAATGTAAATGTTACAGTGTTATGGCAACTGCAGCACAAGTTGGTATAGCGGCCAGTAGCCCAAAACTGGCTTCAGTTTTTATCTGCTGTTTTTTCAGCTTTAGTTCTTAAACACATTTGACTTATGAGAGAATTACACAACAGTGGGTTTTGCCTCACATGGCAGGGTTAGGCTATGTTTGAGAAAAAATGGTCATAAATAAAGTTGCAAGAACAATACCACTCATACTTAGGATGGTTTGCTTTGAAACTAACTGTGGTAGGTGCCACTAAACACCTCCTGGTCTTTCATCTGTGTCTTTGCTTCTATCTTTGCCATGGTGATTAAATGAATTACATTAACAAGTTACGTTATGTCCAATTCTGGAAGGAAGGATACATTATGTTGTCTCTTCCGATAAAGAGAGAAAAGACTGATTAAGTGTGAGAAATTGAGTTTAAATGGCCTAAAAACATTTCTTCTCTGGGTGCACAAACATGATCTTGCTAGCAGAGGCTGTGACAAGTGCGAGCTCCACCCTTGAATGCTTACAGCTGTTTAACACTCACTCATCAAGCTTCTTTTTGAGACTCCTGAGTTGGAGAAAGTGGCTGATATCTCCCCTTCTGTGTCTCTCATAATTCTCAGTGTTAGACCCATAGTTAAAATATGAGTTAAATATTCAAATAAATAATGACCACAAGTTTAAGGCTTGTGTTGCCCCCAACCCAATGACATAATAGAAACAGTTGGTACTGACTCATTTGAAAGTGCAACAGCCAGTGGGGGGGGGGGGATGACACTTGACTATCTGACCATAGCTAAACTTAGTCACTCATCTACTCAGTCATGGAAGACTGTGTCTCTAGGGCTCACCGCTCTTGAGGTCCAGCCAATAACAAAGACACAAAAGAAATAATTAAGATCCAGTCATTGCGGAGCCTCACCTGCAGGCCATGCTCTCCTGCATCATATTTGTTGTCTCCATCTAACTGCTCGGTTGCAACATAGTCTTTGAATGACTCGAAGACTGGAAATGAGCACAAAACAGAGAGCAGAGATGATCTTTGTTGGTCATTTTAAAATCAACAACTAATGGGCAAGAATGTAAAATATTCACACACACACAAATGCAGTCCATGTCACAAGAGGGTCTTGTATACTGTAAATTACAGTGAACAGACTCTTCTTGCAGCAGGACATGCAACAGCTTTCCAATTTATTAAAACATATCATGGAAAAGCCCATATAAAACAACAAAATCTATTGCAATGAACAGATAAACTGATACACCACATCACTGCTCAGTTGTAAGAGAAAAACCATGAAATTGTGCTAATGATAATACTCACTGTTCTTCTTTCCTTTTATGCTAAGCTGGATGTCATAGTAGTCCTCTATCCGTTCTGACCGGTAGTCCACATGCTTACACTGGATGTATGACTGGAGAGTAAAACACACACACAAGGGTCAGACTGTATGATACAACTGGAAGCTTAAAAATATATTTTCTAAGAGGGCCACTTCTTGATTTAACCACATTCTATTCTTAAACTGACCTTGTTCCAGGCTACATCCTGTGCCAAGTTAGACTACTTACCATCATCTTTATGTTAACAAAATCTGCAGCAGTATTTACATAATGCGTGCTAGGCTGACATTAGTCTGCAAAATAAGACTGAACACCTCTACTTTTAAGAAATAAACAGGATAAGTCTCACTCCTAAGTCATTTATCTGTCTGCAGCACATCTCAGGTTAGAAAGGAGTTGCATAGCTTCACAAAAATGTGAATGCTGCCACAAAAATAAGTCAGACAGGATGAGGAGAGAGAGATTACGTACCACCATCTTTCCTCTGAAGAGCTTGGGGATGGTTCCCTCAACACAAGTGCCTTTCATTTTGTTTTCCACATTGTCCAGGAGCTGACATATACACACATACACATCAGTAATTATTCAGCATGCATACATTTACACACCCACATTCTTTAAGAGACTATGAGAGAACTTACCACTCTGCACAGTTCCTGTACATCATGTTGCATGAAGCTATCTAGTGTTTCCCATCTACACATACAAAAACACAGTCAGACAGCAAGATCCAGTTTGTGGCTGGTAAACACTTCAAATTCCCAGTAACCGTGACCCAGTGGAGCTAACATAAAAGCAGCAAACGTCATATAGTTCATAATAATTTCTCTGGTACAATTACACCACTGACCCATAAACACTAAGTACTACGTCTCTTCTACTATTTACTTCTCATTCTAACTTCCATCTGTTTCATCATAATGTTAAAGACAGGTGAACTATCAACAACAAAAATGTCTACACTACCCAAAGGACTTGGTGAGTTTCTTGGTGCCGACAGGTTTGTCACTGTGTTGCAGCTCATAGAAAACCCTCTGCAGTGCCAGAGGAACGCTCTTGGAAGAGTCATCTCCCTCTGTGGGCATCATGTACACCGCCTGGGAAGAGAGCGAGTAAGATTCACACCAGGATTGAGGGTTTTACAAAGTAACACTATGAGATAGAAGTTTTCACTGTTTTCTAAGGACATCTTGCTAAATTTAAATTTTTTTTTTTTTTCATGACAAATTAAATGAACATTTTTAGAGCTCCTGCTGGAAAATACTATTATATGAAATAAGACTATTTTCAAGGGTCTCAGTGAAGCCAGATGACAGTAAGAGCAGTGTAGCAAGAAGTACAAGCAGTACAAGAGACAGAACATTACTAAAAAAAACACAACCAGCACTCAAACTGATATGAGAGAGAGAGAAAACCTACACACAAGCAGGTTGTTAGATTTACCATATATCATAATGGTTAGCCTACTGGAGATATTTTAGTTTTAGGACATATCAACATGTGAACAACAAAAACAAACACACACAAACACTGAAAAGATATCACATTAAATACACATTATTATTGGGTCAGCTTAGGCCAGTGGACACACATCTAAAGATAAAACCATACCCGTCTTAGCTGGTTGGTGAAGAAGAGAGTCTGTAGCAGGCTGTTCATGTAGCAAGTAGCTCCCTGGTTCTTCAGCCCTACATAGCCTGTGTGTTTCTTAGAGTCCCAGCTGGTTACACAGAAAAAGCTCATGTTTGTGGGATATAGTACACAAAACCTAAACAGGTATATTACCGTTGGAATATTACTGAAAACCTCAGAGAAAATTAAGAGCTACATACGCCACTCCGTGTGGAGCATCTGCTTGGACGTAGACTTCAAAAGTGACTTTGTCGTCATCGATAAAGCCCCTCTCTGGATCTGTCACATCCTGAAACACATCACCGCCAAAGAAGTTAGTATCTATCACAAGATTCATTAACTTATACTTTCACATTTATTTATGACAAATAACCAGCACACATAGATCCAAATAGAACAAAATAAATGAACAACTGCACAGAAATTTAACAGCCCTTCCAGTACAGTCGCTTTTAAGCCATTTTGCGCCTAAATGAAAAAATATGTGAAGGTGTTTTAAACGTGGGTTAACAGGCTAAAAGTAACCCATGCAAGTAGATGAGTTTGCTTTTTGATATTTTTTGTTCACTGGTGCATCATGTACAACTTCATGATTGCATTGTACAAGAAACAGTAGAGAGGTTCACAGAGGCCAGTGACAATGTACTAGCAGTTTCTTTTTTTAATACATCTTTTACCTCTTGTACTATTATTCAAACTCAAATTCAAATGAACAATGTTTGAGTGCTGCTCGAATGTAATGGAGGTTGGAATATGGAATGTTTTTGAAACTGCTGTACGTCTTACAGTGCCATTATCCTGTCTCTTAATTTCCTCTTGTCCTAAAATAAGGAAAGGCTCTCTCATCTTGCTATCTTGCCAGTGTTGCGTCTTGAACGATACATTAACAGAATTACTGTTCCATCTTGTTCTCGGACTATAAAAAGCAGTACATGGCATTTAAAGACATCATGCATCATATTATTTCATTGGAAAGGGGCAAAAACTAGCATGTCCAATCAGATGTCAAGTTTGCATCAGTGCTGATCAGATAATCTTCAGTAAAGACAGGTTACTACTGCAGAGTCATTTGACACAGGAATGAATGTCTGTTATGAGCATTCCATCTGCAGAAAAAAGCCAGATGTTGGTGGGTTTTTTTGTCCAATATTATCCAGAGATTATTCACCTTATTAACAAAAGAAGGAAAAATTCAGTATTTGCCTGTCTCCTCTGTGTGTCAACTCTACCAGCATCTTCATTACAAAGCCACTGTTTCTTTGGTGGCTCTTGTTCCATTATTTAACTAATCTGCAATCAATCAATGTCACTTGCTGTACTTACACTCCAGGACATGAAGTTGGAGAAGCCCCAGTCATTCTCTTTGTGGAAGAACAAGTGACTGATCCTGCGGCTGAAGGACTTCTCATCGTCTTTGTAGTTGATGATTTTCAGCATGGCCTGTGCATGGCATGACCATGACCTGAAACACCAAGAAAAGGATTCAAAGATTTTTAAAAGATGTCTTTACTGATGTCTAAAAGATGTCTGGTTGCAATTAATGTGCTTCCGGATCAAGAAAATTTGAAGCCAGCAAGTTTTGAACATATTTCAGCAACACATCAAGATAGAGATAATTTTCTTGAAAACGAAACTTCTTTTGCTAAAGGAAATAAAAGAAAGAAAAAAAAGACCATGCAGCAAACTGTAAGCTTCATTTGTTGTTTTCATATAAAATACTAAACAATGACTGTGGTAGATAGAAACTAAAGTAAAGAAATTTAACACAGTTAACACACTAATGGGATTCATAAAGTGATGGACCTCAAAAACCAATTTCACTTCCTTTAAAGTGTTTTTATGCCAACTTTGAAGAGCGTGCTTTGACTTAAGAGCCACTGTTATCTGACTAGAAGATCAGAACATCAGGAATGCTGTCAGCAATGAAACCAAAGCATGGTTTCAGAAAAAATTTTCAGAGAGACGAACGTTTCTACATACCGATGTCAATTAAAGACAAATTTTAAGTATTCACCCCCTTTATTCGAACACTCGCCATGCCTGTTAAGTGTTGCAGGGTCCCATGGGTAAGAAAACGTTTCTGTGGTGCTTCACTGGTTGCATCAAACAAAGACATTGGTACAAAAACTTGCTGACCTAAATGCACCATGGCTAGAGACTACAACAATTTGGAAAATGGTTTGGCGGTTGAAAGTTGAGTGTTCTGCCAATCGCACTATATGCTACATTTGATATAACCTAGACACGACCTAGAAGCACATGTAAAGCCTGATGATCGTATCTTTAATGGGGCCTAGTGGGCCTTTCTAACTAAAGAATGCAAACAGAGATACTTGGAGTGAGGAATGATGGAATTATTTCTTGTTTTTAAGATCTGTTTTTAATCACCAACTTGCAGAGACCATCTCACTGACATGAAAGAGTCATTGTCAAAGAAAGCTGAATTACGTCAACTGTGATTCAACATTATAAAACACAGAAAAGTGGGCATCTGTGGGGGCCAGCAATTTATATGAGTAAACATTATGTCAGTATTTTACTGTACAAACCCTAAATGTGTTCCTAAATATACACAAAGTGTCGTGCAAGTCTGTGAGTGGGTATATCGCTGTCAGATATTGTAAATTCATATTTAGTTACTTATGCCTTCACTAGTTTGAACATTAGTTTTTAGAAAGGTGGCCTTTTAAAAATCTTTTAGAGCTATGCAAACTGTTTATTTATTGTCATCTGAAAAATATATTTGCATATGTGTACCAGGACTTTCAGTTGTTTCTGTTGTGTGTCTGTGTCTCTGCTATGTCCCCCAAAGCCTGTGTCCCACCAAAACACCTACGTGGAGTCTGACTCTGCGTTACACTGCAGGAAGAAGCCCACACTCTTCTGGTGTGGCCGGTCAGGATAGAAGCGTGGCATCACCATTATCTTCCATGGAAGGTTCCGGACAAAGCAGGACGGGCTGAGCACAGACTCACTAAGACGGCTGAAGCGTTCCACCACGAAGCGGAAAGTGGCCTCTGACCGCCAGCTGGTATCTGTGAAAAAGACAGAGAAGGGCAGGAAAAAGGAGAACAAGTGAGCGGAGAAAAGGTTTACTCCAATTTTGTCTGACAAGACCTAACATTAATGTTCAGAAGGTATAAAGAAGTTTTCAAAACCTAATGTAAAATTAAGAACTTCACAGTTCATTAAATTGAGTCATTTATAGGACAATGTTAAATCTAAATGATTACTTAGGTCAATTTTATGACATAGCACTGGCTCTGAAACAAGATAAGGTATTACATGTCTCTGATCATGTTTGTGTGAAGTGCATATTTTACTCACCATCCTCCATGTCCTCCTCTGTGTTGTTGTGTCCATCTGCCATGGCCACATTACCATTGATCACTGGGTTGGCAGGGATTCTTGGAGGGTCGTCTGTGTCCCCAGCTGTAAAGAGAGAGAAACCATATGATAACACTGTATGGAAAGCAATGCACTAGCAAAAACATGGGGGGGGCAAAATGTTAACTAATTAATTAATGTATTTTTAATAAATCAAGGGTAACTTAGATGACGCCTCTATATTGTTTACTATGCAACCTCAGCAGGTCAGAAACAATGTCAAAATGCCAAAAATGTATTTCACAGTATACATAGCAATGTAAACAAACTAATTAGGACAACTTGAAGATTTATTTAATTACAATACTTTGACAGTTTGTTGTATTCAGTGTAGAAATGATGGAAAATAAGGGGAGATTATCAATTTCTTGAACCTCATATTTTGCCAAATTGCTTTGAATATATGTATCCTTTGATATAATACAAACTAATACAAATAAATATATAAATGAAAAGGCATACAGGCAGGTTTTTAAAAGGGAGGGGAGGGGTGTCTGCAACTACTGTTTTCATCTTTTCTCTTGCATCTTCCCACAGTAATCCTTCCTTTTCATATATTTCACTGGGAAAACCCTGCTGAGACAGCATGACAAACTTTCTTTTCCGGGCTGTGTGTCAGAGTGAGGGCAAAGGAGAAAGTAACTGTGTGTGTGTGTGTGTGTCTGTGAGACCAAGACCATGCAACATTACAGTGGACTGGGTAATTATGGACACAATTAAAGATTAGGCTACAAGTTACTTCCACAAAACAAAATAAAAAAAAACAAAAAACAATACAAAACAAATTAAAGAACAAAAAAAGGCACACACTCTCATACAGAACATTTTTCCCTGACAAATAATGAGAAGGCATGATGCACTGTAATATATACAACATACTGATGACTGAAACAGAGGAGCTTGGATTTGACGACGTGAATGAAATCTGGCTAGATCCTGTGATGATGACAATGATGCTGTTCAAGAAAGACAACACTGACAGTTACACTCTGGCATATGTTTCATATGTGTATGTCTCATATCTCTCAAGTGTGTTGATGTGTCAGTCTGTCTACGTTGCTTTTTTATGTGTATCTATGTCTCTTGCCTTCCTCTGAAGCAAAGGACAAGGTGGTTTCAGTTGTATGTGTTTCAAAGTAACTTTACTGATCAAGTCCTCCAGGAGCCTGACCTCATTTCCCCAAGTGGATTACACCCTGCTAATGGGGTCTGTCAGTCAACTCCATGACAACTACTTGTCCCGCCCACTGTGTCAAGTCTATCCTAAAACCCCTAAGAAGTACACACTAATCAGACACCAAAATCTACATGAGCTGAAGCTGGATCTCATATTTTAACAAAAGGCCACAAAGTTCAGACCTTACTCTCACTCACACTACAAAGATGTATGACGGGTGAAATTACAACCATCTCACAGAATGAATTTAAATTTATAAACATACCTTACAAAAATATATATCTCCAAAAGCATTACAGTAACTGATCTAAATCCATCTTTGTTAGATACTTATAATTGTTGTTTATAACATCCATGGCTTTGGTCTTGTGACAGTAAGTGGCAGAGAAAAAGTAAACAGAACAGTACAGTATGGATTTCAAGTGAGTTAACCAGTCCATTTAATTATCAAACTGGGGAGGTAGCAGCCATACCCGGACAAACTTAGTAAGGTTACAAGGAACTGTTTTTTGATATGCTGTCATCTACTGAAAACATAGTTCATACAACATGACAGAAGAAGTTGGTATGCTGACCCCATGTTGCTTCATCCAACATTGTATTTGGCAATACATCTTTCTTGTTTACCTTAAGTGTGTGTATCTGCAAACAGTTCAAAAACTATAAATTCCATGAGTTCGCGGATGTTTCATCAATGGCTGTGTGCAACAATACAGTGTTGACAGCAAAAGTACTCTGTGATCCAGGAAAAATGTGCTTAGCATAGCAGCCTTCACTTTTTTTTCCTACCCCCCCCCCCCCATTTAAGTGAGGTATTATAAACACAGTACAAATTAAGGCTGCAATATGCCAATGTGTTAAACTGTGTATCATTAGAATTGGACAATGGTTTGCTTTTCTTTATTTCTGATCATGAAAACATAACATGTTCAAACAGGAATAGTAGGAAGTATTAAATTTCATATGTATTGATATATTTAGCATTGATATGCCATGTTTTTTTATAATAATAAATCAACCTCAATTACTGATTTTAACAATGGTAGTCAGCTGTTGCTACTACATGTTTTTATTTAGTTTAATGCACAAAAATATCAATGCATGGCAGAAAATGCCATAAATTTCACCTGCTCTTAAAAATCACTTGCTTTTGAAAATGTTAACAGTTTAAAATGTCTTTTAGATTACATATGCAAATTTCTTAGACAATGAGCATCCTTACAGATTGAACTGTGCTCAATTGAGACTGCTTTCTAAGTGTTTTCTTACTTTAGGTACAAATTTCCATTTCAACAACAGGGAAATAAGTCACTAGGGACATCCTTAAGTCTATCTCTTTTGCATACAACACACATCATTATTACAAAATATAGCGCCTTGTGTAGTCCTAACGATAAACAAAATAAATAAATAAATAAAATCCTTCCGTGTGACTACAATATAGACTCTATCTGCTGATTGGACTCCAACAGTAACTATATATAAAGCATAAACACAGATTTCCATCCATGTACTAAGTTCACACAAGTTATTCTAACTTGCCCTAATTTTCCAAAGCCTCCAGATTAAAAAGAGCAACAAAGTTTTTAATACTTAAGAAAAAAAATCCCTTGATGAAACAACTGTATGCTGGGTAGAAAAACAATTCCAGATGTGTGTTTAACCTACAGCAACAAGGTTTAGACAGCACAGCTGATCATGATACAATGATCTGGCATCAAGACAATGAAAGACCGTTTAATACATAACATCACACTACATTGAGTTTTTCTACATTATGAAGGTAATCAATGTAGTATAAGTACAAATAGCCACTAAAGCAATATCATAAAGTACAAATAATATCATAAAATGAAACACTGACCTTAAAACCACTGTTTTCTAGGATGGTAATCTTATTCCTCACTGTTGTCTTATTGCAGAAATGATCATATATATATACATTTACATAGACTTTTTATTAACACAACTATCTTTCGAGAAATAGCATGCTTGTTTTCTATAAATTTACATGAGTTCCTTTTTTTTGGAGAGCCACCACATAGACATCAAACTAATTCTGTGGCAACAAAAGTCTGGCATCCTAGTAACATTGTTAATGGCAAAACAGAAAAAAAATGATGTAGATAAAAAGAACATATGGTGGATTAACCAAGTTGCAACTGTATGAAGCCTAATACCTTAAATTGGTTCATCATTACAACTGATGCACGTTATTTATTAGTGCCTTTAAATTATCAGGAGGATAACTATGACAATATGAATGGAAACAGTAATATGATGCAAAATTGCCACTCTCTTAACAAAGGCAGCATCTTAACTTTCCAATACAGTAGGTGGCAATACGTCTTTGAAGTTAGTTTGTGATCAATTTATACATCCAGAATAAGAAGAAGCAGGAGGAGGGTGAGGAGGAAAAGACAAAGTAGGGCTTAAGTAGTGCACTGTTATCATGTTAATGACATTAAAGAGATGCACCTAGGTAGAGTCAAACACTGTGGTCTAGAGAGCTAAGCATGTCATGGCTGGTGTGCACATTTTTTTTTACAGTGCCAGAGGAAGACAACATTGACACATTGTAGTTTGCATTAGATGCTCTGCAAGGTTCACAAAGAAAGGAAAAGTAGTGATGTCGGTGTAGATCAGAGCTTCGGAAAACTGAATCAACCATCTTTTCTCTCTACATCATACCTGTGGTGCATAAACTGCAAGTTTTAAACTGATTTTAAAATACTAAAATGTGAAATTATCTGTTATCTACTGGCCATGAAAAGTAGGTAATTACTGCTTATCTGTATCAGCTGAAAAAAAATCCTTCCAGTGCATCCTTAACATTAACTTGATTGTAACCTCTTTCAAAGCTGCAGTCACTGGGAAAGAACCCAACAAAGATCAAAGTATGGAGTGAGGATTCCAGTAAATCCACCTGCTACTAGTAAGACTCATATTAAAATTATTGAGAAATGTATATGTCACCTTGGCCTTTTTCTACTTGCTTATACCTGTCATTAAATATGATGCGAGAAATATGCTGTATGCGTGTGCATGAGAACAGATAATAAAATCACTTGGACTAAATGACGCAGTGATGCTGGGGGCACCCATGAGCCTCTCCTCTGCCCAAAGTTGACATTACAAAAATAAAACTTAAAATAAAAGCTAGTAGGGCGTGTGTTTAGTGTGGTAAACGCGTATTAACCACTAGCACAGGCGGCCCTGACTCCAAACCTTACTAACAAAAACACACATCATTAAAAATGGCGAGCTCCATGCCGTTTGGTCTTCCATACAATGAAGCAGCAAATCCCCGCGCTGCTTCAATACGGGCCTGGCTTACCGCAGCGGCGACTACCGTTACTTGCCAGCGCTGTCAAACGTTTCACATATCATACTGTCTAATATTAACATATATACAGTGAAAAAACTAAACTAAAGCCTAATTTACATTCGGTAGTTCAGACTGACATCTACTCTGCATATAAGGCTAAACTCGTTATACCAGTCAATTTAGCAAATCACGACTGACGCATCTGCGTTAGCGTTAACTAGCTACCAGGCTATCTGGCAAGTGCTAACCCTAACCCTAGCCAGACATTCATCTGCAGGCCGTTATTAGCTAACATTAGCTAGAATAACTAGTAACAGCTAACAAACTAGAATTCGCTGGACATATAAAAATAAACTCGCAATAGTTAAATTATACTGTTTGGTAGCAATAGGAAACAAATAAAAATTTCTAGTCAGATTTCGTGAGTCATTTTGCAAGGCCTAACATTCGTGCAATAGCCAAAGCGAACGTTGCAAAATACAAGCCACCATTTTGGAACACCACACACCCCCTCCATGAGCATTAGCTGATAGGCTAACTAGCATGCTAGCCAGCGAATGAACATAAAGAAGTGGGCCTTCGAGGCTAATTGCCTAGCTTACAATTATCTATCCCGCTAGCAATATACATTACGTTTTACGAGCTAAATGTACACACAGGGTAATTAGACATATAACTGGCACTGGCGACACTATGCATGCTAAGAAGCATTACCACCTGGTCAATTGCATTGACTTAAATGGAGCAGACTTATTTTTTATCTTACAGTTCACCGATATCGTTACTTTAGAGGCCCACATTTAATGTACAAGCCATCAGACACGAAGCTAACACATTATCTTTTAGAGATGCTAGCGTAACGTTACATGTCGAACGTTTGTTAACGGGCTACGTTTTAACGCTATCATTAAGAATTGCGAAGCAAATGTCACGGAATAAACATACTTAAACATGTGCCGGCTACTGTCAAAATTGCCCAGAGTAGCAATATTAATTTACCTAGCGATGGGTCCATGTGAATTGCGAGACATACAGGGAGACTGTTTACAAACATTTTTGTTATCAACAGTCTGAAGGCCTAGAATTTAGGTATGGATTCTAAACGGCAATGGTTTTACACAGTGCATCTGATTACTTGTTACAGCAAACGAACGTGCACAAAACTGATCAGTTTATTTACAAATACAATGACCGATCTGAATGAATGATTTGAGTGGCTAATGTCTTACATTAAGGATAAACAGCTATTTTAGCTTTCCTATGAGTTGTTCAACATTGCATACAATCGGAGAGCAGTGAAAGCTTCATTCGCTAATAACGCAAAATGAGGTCAGCTCCACACAAGTATGCTGCAACGGACGCACAATCAGCAAAAATGCAGCCGGCTATCCTAGCTAGCTTCAGGCCTTCGTGTTTACTATACACTTTAGCTCAGTTTGCACGAATAAAACTTAAGCATGTAACGTTATCTTGCAGCAGATTATTTGCAAGGAAAAAACGTATAAAGTGTCCGTTCACCCTTCAGGAGACCATAGCTCACCTTCCATCTCCATGTCCTCTGGTTCGCTGAGCTGCTGCTCGCCGGCTTTCTGTTGCTGCTGCTGTTGCGTGTGGTGATGATGGTGGTTCATGTTGGCTGTTGTTGTTGTTGTGATTCGGGGCTCCCTGCTGTCTCTGTTACCCTCGACCTTGTCCAGGGTCGGCTCGACGGGGAACCGGGTTCTGGACTGCTGCTGAGGTGTGGTAGGATGCGGAGGAGGGGTGGACAGGTCGAGCCTCGGCGGCCGGGCCTGCTCTATTGCGACCTCGGCCTTGTCCGCTGTCAGCGCCGGGGAGTGAGGAGGGGAGGTCGGCGGGGGAGCGGGTAGAGAAACGCGGACGTATTTGCTCGCTATTCGCCCAATCTCGGCGCCTTTGGTGGGTGCGAGTCGCTGGCTGACGGCAGGGGCTGGGATGGATGGCCCGGGGCTCCGAGGGGGAGGCCCGCTGAAATTAGCTAAATCAATCCGGCTTTACCCCGGGAAATGTGGGGTAATACGACAACGCACAGCAAGACCTGCACCTAGATGAACAAATACCCTGTTTATAGCTAGCGTTAAGCTACCTGACACTAGGCAGCCAACTACTAATATAGGTACAACAACAATGAAAACAAAGGCTCATTTGATAAAGACACACATTCAACAACTTTGCCTGTGATATCCCCAGTCCGTGCGTTCCTCCGATTGTCCCTCGTCTGGGGAAGAGCGGAGGAAAAAGCTATCCATTCAAAGCAGTTTCCAATACGGAATAGCACGGATGTTGATTTGGAAGTTCGCGGAGATGAGAGTTGCCACGGACCGACATAAACCAATTCCTCCAAAAAAGCCCCTAACACGATAAACGACAAAACGCGGCACGTCGTTGCATTTCTAAGATAACCTCTTGTTTATAATGAGGAATGTACCCGGTCATACAACGTTAGCCTGAGCTGTATAGCTCCCAACCCGCTCCTCCCGTGGTTTGTGATGTGTTGAGTCTGAGGTAAAGCTCAAAATGGCGGTCGCGCTCTTCTCTGAAATGTCACATCCGCATGGAGATCCAAACACTGGCCCAGCCCCGGCCAGGTTCACATGCATGTTAAATGATAGGGATCAGGCGTTTGTACACAGTGAAAATCAGATGTAAGTACTAACAATTTTCAGAAAAAAATATAATAAATAGTGCTGACAAACGCATGTTTCACCAGGGCCCCAATCACTCTTTATAAAGACTGGAGCAGGAAAATAATGTTAAGTTAATTTAGTTTTTTTCATATTATATATGTAGTTTATCTCTTCAGTGAAATAATAAAATCGCTTTTAATCGAGCAGTGTGGAACGGTTGTACTTATGCCTATAAATATTTGTATGTAAAAATATCAGCATATTCCCCTTGAAAAAGTAAACCTGACACCCGCTCTAGTAAATATGGTAACATTTAATGAAAGAATTAATAAATAAATAAAAGCACATCGTTTCCACTTCGAGTGGTAGGGTATCTTTTAAAAATGGTCTTCATTTTCTTCTGGCCTCCCTCCTTCAAGTAAAACAGCAATGTAGAATTTTTTTTTGTCAATTCGGTAATTTTACATTGTGCTATAGCATTTCAATGGACCAGGCCTACTCTAAGGCCTTCTCTGGCCTAGGGGGAACTGCATTCTATGTGGCATGTATAATTTTCTTAAACCCTTAATTTATCCACCACATTTACTACTTTCACTTGTATTCAATCAATTACTTCTTTTTCATAAATTGATTTGACAGTTCACTGTATTGTCATACTGCCTCATCTTGTAGTGCTCTCCATGTTAGTCTGAAAAAACTTTTCAAAAGTTTTCAAGAGATTGCTTGCATCATTATCCCTCTGTTTTGTTTTTTCTACAGTATTGTTTTTTCAAGGGTTCTTCTGCAAAACACCGTGTCACTCAAGATCCAATTAAAGCACCAAAAGAAGACTAAAAGAAGAACAAAAGAAGGCTAAAAAAGGCCAAAAGGTGGACTCACAAAACTGGGTACTAATTTCCATCCAAAATTCCTGACTTATATCCATCCACCTAAGCATGTAACAACAAGACAGACGAAGAAATCTATAATCATAAATGTTTTTTGTCAAGTATACGCATGTAGTCTACATATTAACTCAAATAATAAATGGCCATTATAACATAGATAACTGCGACTGTAGGCCCACCAACTTTCATGAAAATTGGTTACAACTCTACTGTCTTAAATTTACAAATTGTTTGAACGCATGCCTCCAGTTCTAATATCACTGTGTATGACCACTGTGCGAGAAAACATTTTCAGTAAAGAAATGTCCCTTAATCAGTGTCTGTAGATGTTATGGACTTAGTTGATCCATAACTGCAGTGGAACTAGACGTTCCGTGGCTGAAACTGGTGAACCTTCGGATTTTGAGTAAATGGCCCCATCCAGTGGAGAAAATAATACTACACCAGGGTCTGGCCATAGACATCGTCGTAGTTGGGATGGGGTTTTTTTTCATTACAATTGACTTTCGTTAAATATATTTCATTTTATACAAGTATTAAACCGTTTTCTTTAATCTAACATATCAATAAACCCTAGCCTTAAGGGGGAAATATCTTATATGAGTCATGTATGAGCTTATGTATTGTTCATGTGTGTCTCCGATAAAATGGGGCAGTTCTTCTATTGTTGAAAATCCTTAGTTTAAATGATCAGTTGAGTCCTTTTCTAGCACACAGGCCTATGCACTGCATTAATTATAGAGGGTGATAAATGAGCTAATAGAAGATTATATGACCATGAAATTATATTCTCAGTACGTCCAAAAATATAATGTCATGCTTTATTTTTGTACTAATGAAGGGTTAAAAAAAATTATATTCTAGCCGAAATTCTAATAGCAATTTTCATGATAAACCTGTACTCTCATGCAAGCTTAAGTAATGGGGTATTTTCGCTGAGGTTCTTTTGTGTCAGTGCTGCGATAGAAGTGTTAAAGAGCCAATGAAACGCTTAGAAGAGCCCTCGACCTCACTCCGCAGTTCCTATGTTGCCAATAGTTGGTGACATTTAGTGTGGTGGGCGGGTTATAATGCAAACAAGGGTAATGTGCGCTCTATAAATACTAGCGTCGGCAACTAGGAAAAATAGTTAGCCAAGCTTACCCTCATAGATGGTAGGGAAAAAGAGCAGCGTAGTGAGACATAGTAAAACGCAAGCAATATTCATGAATTCGTTCACATAATTCTATACAAGTGTGTTGATAATAATCTTTCAACATTAAAATCGCATTTTATCGCTTTTTGCTGCATTAAATGGAGGAGAAGAAGGAAGACGGAGACTCGGAGATACAAGAACACGGACCCGAGCACTGGTTCTCAAAATGGGAGCGGCAGTGTTTGGCCGAAGCGGAGCAAAGGGAGCCGAGCGAAGAGGAGGCCGACAACGACCAGGATAAACTGTGGCATCTCTTCCAGAACTCCGCCACTGCTGTGGCACAGTTATACAAAGGTTCATACCAACGTTATCTATTTGTCTGTTGTTCTTCTAACGCACTAATTTTTCCAATTACCTTTGGCTTGGAGTTTAACAACCTGGGTAACGTTACTGTGAACTAACGTTAGCGTCAGTATCGTAGAACGCTAACGAGCTCGCTAACGAACTCGCTGGCCAGTACTGGGTAACGTTTACAGCTGATTTTGCAATGCTAAATTTAGCTAGCTTGTGTTAGACAGTGACATGAAATTGGTATGAACTCGAATCCGATGTTTTATACCTCATTTGGTTGTTCAGCAACTCTAGCCAGTTTGACAGATGTAATAGAAGTATCTTAAGTTAACAAGAATCGCTTTGTCAATAAGCTAGCTTGTTGACACCAAGTTAGACAGCATCCGATAGCTAACGTAACGTTAGCAAGGCTAGTTACAAAATGGCGATGGTAACAACAACCGTAGCTACGCGACATTCCCAGATGACAGTTTGCTGTCAGTGTAGCCATCTGTTAGACACACGCTATTAGCTTTTGAAATGATCTAAACAGAAATACAGTTACAGGCATAGAAGTTTGTACTTGAATTTTATCTCCCAGTTTGCTGCTGAGTGAGCAGTTTGTTTAGCAACGCATACCCAGCGTTATATTCACAAAATGGCGAGTATAGTATTGGTTCGCTGTTGAAATATTAGTTTGTCTACAATCTGATACGGCCGTGGTATTCTCCGACATCATAACGGAATATTCCCGTCCCACATGATAGAGTTTGATGTGTTAAATCTAGCCATGTTTGGTATGTATGTTTGACATGGCTTTGCAACTTTACTGCTGAGAGGGCAGTTAAGTTGGTGTGTCGGTGCTTTCTTGCTTTAACAAGCTGCTGCCAAGCTGGCCATCTAGCGCTGGCTGACAGTTATTTTTATGCCAAACCCTGTTCGTGCAATTGTAGATGCAAGACAAAATGGCGAAAGAAAATGATCCTCACCTCAACCCTGAAATCACTAAGCAGTTGTGCCTCTCAGACGTTTTGTTGTCTTTTGGTCACATTCATCAGGGGTCTTTCTCTCCAGTGTCATGTACAGAAACAAACATATGTCTGCCCTTTTCTTCCACAGACAGAGTATGCCACCAGCAGGGCCTGTCATTGTGGGTGCCATTTCAGAATTCTGCTACAGCAGTTACCAACCTCTACAAAGGTATCTAAACACAAGAGTCTCCTCTCCACAACATTACTTTAGAGTTTGATTTATGATCTGCCAACTACAGTACCTGTACTTGTTTTTGTTGTTCATTACATCAGTATGGACTAGATTTGGCAATTAGAGAAGATGTATCTGTAGATATGTTTTTGACAGACTCATCCAGCAAGTTGTAAACAGACCTCGTCATTATCGCTCTTATCAGCTCCATATTGATCAGTCTGTCACAGGGCTTGGAGGTTTAGACATGCTCATTGTGGGGTAAAACTATACAGACTGCACTTTGAAACTGGTTTTGACAATGTTAAGGATTCGCCAGTGAAAGTGATTTGTTGCGCTAACAGCAAGCTTGTGCTTAATTCTAAAATTTGAACTCAACTTTCCAAAAAAAAGGCAAAAGATTCTAAAGAAGAACAGTGCTAACAAAGTGGGAAGTGGTTGTCACCCTCTGGGAGTAAATAACTCTTGATTTTAAAGCTGCCAGTCATGTGGTTCACTGGCACTATTCACATTTGCTTGGCTTTAGACTACATGATAAAGAACAGTGATTATTATTTTTCTGATGTATTCCACCATCACAGAGAGTGTGGAGGCCCATCAGAGAAGCTTTGATCGGGGCATCCAGATAGGCCACCAACGCCGTAACAAGGTGGGGTTCATTACTCTGTTAGCTCTTGTGAAAAATATCTGTTCTCCAATTGGGATATAACACCTGCCTTTTGTGCTTTTTAGCATTATGGAACTGGGTGCTTATCGACTACATTAACATAACAGGGGTGCTGAACAGGAATGCATCAATGATTAGCAATAAAATTAAACTGTGGCATATTGACTGATGGATTACTCTTGTATTGGATTTCAGGACATGTTGGCCTGGGTGAAAAAGCGCAGGAGAACCATCCGTAGAGAAGATCTTATCAGCTTTCTATGTGGCAAAGCTCCACCACATAGGAGTAGCAGGGCTAACCCTCGACTGGCTATGGTGGCCCCCAGTCGTGCTAACTCACCAGCTGAAACTGGCTCATCTGTGGAAGCAGACCTCCAGCCCTTCAGGGAGGCTATAGCACTGCATGGTGAGGATACTTAATGCCTGGCTACCAGTTCACACAACAGTGGTCTTTATTGCCATCAGAAATACAGTTTTTAGCCCAACATCGTTGGACAGAAAATCTTTGATACTGTGGACCTCTAAAGATCTAGTGTGAAGGATTTAGTTGTAACTAGTGGTGAGGTTGCAGATTGCTACCAGCGGCAACCAACCTGTTTTCATCTTCCTCTCTCTAGCCTGTATGGGCACATATAGGCAATAAAAAACACAAAAGGCCTTCTGTAGTCAGTGTTTGGTTTGACTGGTCTGAGCTACTGTAGAAACATGGCAAAGCAACGTGGCAGAGAATGTGAAGGAAGACAAAATAACAAAAGCAAGACAATTGTTGTTTTCATGTGTTAATATTTAACTTAAAGGTAAATATGAAAATTATGCTCAATTTCTGCCTAAAAATTCCTAAAGTAAGGCCACTGATGTTGTATATTTGTTGCTGTCTATGGTCACACTCACACACACAGATTCTTGACTGTGTGTGTGAGTGTGACTTACTGATTCCACAATCAAATAGGTTGAGAGTTTGGCAGGTGTAGTGAAAGAGTAGTTATGAGATAAGAGTTTTGTTATGAAAGAAAAAAGTATTAATGGGATCATTTTACATATGTTCAAGCACTAATTTACAGTATTGTAGTTTGTTAGAGGGTAATTACGTGTGTACAGGCACATGTGTGAGAAAGCACACTTGTCCTTCAGCCGTCTTGCTCTGCCACATGTGGCTCAGAGATAAGCCTATGTTGTGCACGGGTGTGTGAGTATTGGCCTATGGTAAAACAGTGCCTCACTTGGCTAGCCCCTCCTCTGTGTGTGTGTGTGTGTTTGTGCAAGGGAGTCACTGAAACTAAAAGTAAAGTTGTTCTTTTTATAACGATCCTTGTTTTAGAATATGCAGATGTGATTGTTTCTATTTGTAATTCAGTTACAATACAGTATATTGGTGTTTTTGAGCTGTCAGTGCAATTAAATACTCAGAACTTTATCTGATTGTCTCCATGTTTAAAGAGCCATTTTAGGGAGTAGCTGAGGTTAGGGTGAATGATGTTAGGCATCTGGTGGTTTAGGTTACAGACACACAAGTTCAGGCTGTGTCAGGAGGTCTCAGTGTGTCTCCTTTCTCAGTTATCAGATATCTTTTGCATTTCACTGTAGGCATTTATGTGTTGGGGCCAAAATGTCATTTTGTTTACATGAAAAAAAAAGTCGCATTCCTGTCCACTTCATTCTTGACTCTTAGACAATCAGATTCACAGATTTTTGTTCAGTGTTGTAACGCAAACATATACTGATGTATTTTTAACAACTGTGTCACTCAGAACCACTTGCTTTGTATTTTCATAACTTCATTGCTGTGGTGAAGACCAGTGTGAACAGCTTGTTGTCTGTTGGATTACAATCAGGAAAGCTGCATCTCAAAAAGAGTACATAGTGTACTTGACCATTGAGACAGTATTTTCATCTTATAGTTGGCTGATAGAAACAGTTCTTGATCATTTTTACCACACTGTGGTTTTAAGTGACAGTTGTCACCTCCTCTTGTACAGTCATTGAAATCTTAGTGTAGCTTTGTATGTTCTTCTTGGTATGGGAGTTATTATGTTTAGTTTTGTTAAAGTTTAGGCATTAAGTGATGACCTGTTGAAATGCTGTTTAGTTGCAAACATGCTAACAAAGCCTCTCTGATAAAGCTTGAACCTGACCCTTTGGATAGATGTTTCTGATTTGGTTACTTGTTTGCAATTAATGTTGACGACTCAAAAGTCCACACTGATTTACTTGAATCTATCATTTAGAAATGGTTGCAGTTGCATCTAAACTAAATGCTGAATTGCAGCAAAGAGGATAGAAAGGGCCTTCTTCCTTTCTTGTTTTTTTTTTTTTTTTTACAAGTTTTAAGTTTTTCATACAAGATATCAAGCTTGTCATTTAGTAGTTAATTTATCTCTTATTTCTCTGTCCAGTGACTCACTTTGTTGCTGTTTTCTCCTCTGTACCATGTCTCTTCCTCTTTCAACAGGTCTGAGTGGAGCCATGGCAAGTATCAGTGTGCGCTCTGGTGCTCCAGGGTCCCCCACACATGTGAGCGGGAGCAGCAGCAACGGAGGTGGTGCTGGTGGAGGTGGATCTTCTGGCTCAGGCCCAGTGTGCCGCAGCAGACGTAACGGGCTCCAAGATGTCGACCTGAACACTTTCATCTCAGAGGAGATGGCACTGCATCTGGACTCCACAGGCTCTGCCTCTGCTGGAGGGGGAGGAACCAGGAAACGAAACTCCACCCAGTGTAGTGATGTCATCACAGACTCCCCCACACACAAACGCAACAGAATGATCTGATCTGCTGCCTGCTTATGTGTGAGGGGGTGGGTGGGTGGGGGGGCTTATAAGCCAAGGCTAGGAGAGGGGAGGGTGGATGGGCTTATGTGGGGCGGATGCACAGATGGACAGACAGACATTTGGATGCGTGGCTGTGCGAAAGAACCCGGGCTGAACACAAGAACAGACTGAAGGTCTCTGCAGATGTAGAATGAATTCTGTTCCTTGTCTCCTTTCCTGACGCTATCACGTCAAATCATCGATCTGCAATCAGAACACTTGATGAGAATGTGTGCGGGTGAAACTGGAAGGTCCTGGAGGACATCACACACACTGCCCTGGAAAAGAGACATTGAAGGAAGCCACCAACTCATCCTGGATATGCAGAACGTTCTTAAAAGGGTGAAAATGTACTGTGCTGCTTGACAAGTAAAAGCCACTTGATCCTTGACACATTTGTGCCCTTTCCTCCCTTAACCTCTCTCATTCTCACCCACCACCTTAATAAGGAAGTGAGGGCCATGATCAAATCACTCAGTGAATTGAGTTGCTCGCCAAATGTCAGACCCAACTCTGCGTCAAACAACCGGCACCTGTTCTTTCTGTTACTTTACCATTGCAGCTCCTTGTTGACATCGTCCGTGCTGGAGCTAAATTGCCCAGTAGGAGTACACCCGTGGCACCATCCTGCCTCGTCTGCCTCGTTACCAGTTACATTTCTCTGGCTTGTAGTTTGATGCTGTGTAACTACAAGAAGCAGGCCATTCATGTTTGAGAATTTAGGTGTTATTCTCTGCTAACTACTCTGCATCAGCGGTGGCTTGATTTAGTTCAGCCAGGTGCCCTTTTTGTTTTTAGTTCTTCAACAGCCAGTGTTAAAATACTAGGTTTGTTGCCACTGTTTGCAGCATTTGATAGCCAAGTTAATTTTGCATTTTTTCTCCACCTTGTTTTTTTTTGTTGTTGTTGTTCTTTTTTGAGGACAATGGAAAGGAAAACCCTTTTTTGTGTGTATACAGCTTCCCAGACAGCCCATTTGCTGACTGTGGCGCCCTAGTCTTATTACAAAAGCAGCTGCTGTTTTATGTGATCTTGTGAATATTCAAATGAGTTGCAATAAGGATTTTTGCACTTAGCTTTCACCTCTAACTCATGCAATCGAATCGGCTCTTCCTTTGTATCCCGGTTGTAGCCTTGTTTAACTGTATGTAGGCCCTCTTGTGGTCAGTCCACACATTACTTACTGGTTGGTGCTTAGAAAAAGTAAACACTTGGTGTGACTAGAAATGGGGCTCTCGCACACCCCTGATTCCAGCAACACTTGAAGAGTATTTGATCAAGTTGCGGAGCTTTTGGCGCTTGAGCTCTACTTGTATTCAGACACTCAGAGTCCCTCCCTTTCTGACAAATGATTAAACTTATTGGAAGATAATCTGTGCTGTAGAAAAAGCGTAAATCACAGAAATGTTCTTAAAAAAGGTAGCATTTCTCAACAGATCCACCAAACATGCGCGTCAGTGCACACAAAGCACTGGATAATTTGGCGAGCGTGTTGGATCGGGTGTTGGAACACTGTCTGCTTTTTTTTGTGTAAGGGGTGTGTGCATTAATAAGACATGGATGGGTTTGATTTTGCTTGGTACAATATGATGCAACTTGGGACTGGTTTCATTCTTGAAATGGTCGTTGCCTTCCATCCTTCCATAAGGAAGTTGAGTAGGAGACACTGATATCACATTAGTCAGAAATTATATATAAATATAAATATTTAACAGTTTGTAAAGTAATGTAAATTGGTACAATACTGATGTTTTGCTTATTTGGGGGCTAAATGGAAGATCATTGTAGTTAAATATAAGCCTGTGGGCATAATTAACTCAATTGTTGGAATATGCTTTTCGAAGAAGCTTACAAAGTGTAAATAATTAAAACTTTTAAGTTGTCTGGTTACAAAAGCAATTATGAATGTTTCTAGTAATGCCCTGCCATAGTAATGATAAAGTAAGTTGTGATTTGGCTGGGGTCTAAACCCTTCAACTTTACCTGTACTACCAACAGTACCTGACTCGTGGGATGTCAATGTTTCCTTCTCCTTTCCACATTTTTGTTGACTTGTTCACTCCCCTTCACCTTTATGACCTGGAACGTGGGTTTTCTTTTGTTGTATAAAGCATGCCAGTTTTTAACTTCTGTTACATTTTGGTCACAGATTTCATTTTTTTGCATTATAGTTTGGCTTTTATATTCATACAGAATTACTGGCTTGTCAGTGAAAGAAAAGAACCAGGCAGAGCTTTGTTAAAATCTGCCAAAATGAACGAAGAGTTCTATGTTAAAAGTTTGCTCTTACATACAAGTGAAACCACTGAATTAGACTGATGAAAATGTAACACATGTATTGGAAAAGGGAGAATAGATTTGCTTCAAGTGAGCCTCTGATTACTGTGAAGGAGGGCCAACAAGTAATAGATGTTGAGGCTATGTTGATCTTGGTTTAAATATGTATCTTTTGCAAAAAAAAAAAAAAGAAAGCAAACAATGTCTTGTCAGTTTAGTTAGCTTCAGCTATCACAGGTCTAATGAATAATGTAACATAGGAAGGATCAATGTTTCTTGAATAGGAACTTTGCCCTAAAAGTCATCTCTGTCGTAGACTCTGGGACCTTGCAGAGTGCTCATGGTGGGATGTGGTGTTTGGGGCCAACAGATGATTGGAGATGGAGTGAATCCTGAGGACTGACCTGACTGCCTGTTCACGCGCTCTTCATTAAATCAGAGGAATGCATTTAGAATATTTAGTTGTTTTTCTTTCTCCAGACACTTAACTCACTCTTGTGTGTCTAACACTCCACATTGGTAGCATTCATGGCTGAAACCAAATGGCGCATAGATACAAATGAGTAGTTAAAGCCTGCTGGTTTTTGTTGCATGAAAACATCTCAGTGAAAGGGAAGATGTCAAGTGTCTGTTGACAGAAAAAGGCTTGACTACAAAAGATGGCTATGAGCAGGGTTGTGCCGTCTTTCCAATCCCACTGTTCAACCGGCAGCATTGACCCTGGTTGAGTAGCCTGGTTATAATACAGGGGGGCACTCTGTGTTTTTCTTTTCTTCCCCTGAGCCAGTCACCGGCCTTCATCCACATTGTTTCAGAAGGCTGACTCATGCCACGTGTCTCTGGAGCCAACACTATTATCAACCGTTTCTTGATACTTATTTGTTTAAAAAGTAATAAATGGCTAATCTATATACTTAACATTAATTGTTGGTATGATATATGTGGTTCACATTGTAAAAGAAATAAAACCCATTAAGTTGCAATTGGATGGACTATGTTTCATTAAAAAAGAAAAGAAAAGAAAATGGAGAGTTGTTTTGTTTATTTGCTTTAAAAAGTTATTTTCTTAGTTCTGAATGTATAAGCGTTCTTTATTAACACATACACAAGTACTTTATCTACAGCTCTAAATATTTTGGAAAAGAATTAGGGCAAGTTACATTTGCTCAAGTGATCGGTTGACAGTGAGTCAACAAATTGATAGACTTTCACAGTCAAATCAAGGAATCCTCCATGTTTGCACAGTATTTTGTAAATTCAAGAACTTACACCACTGTTCCTACTATAAAATGGAAAAATGTTTGGATTTTGCAGACAAGTGACATAAAAAATGAGCAGTACGCAAGAATTACAGACTATTGTATACTTGAGGTAAAGGAAATATTTTGGCCTTTTTTATACAAGAAACCAGTCATAAATAAACCACTAAAAGATGATATTTTTTATGTTAAACCAATGAGCCTTTGGATCATCAAAGTTGTGGTTTCTGAGTTATGGTGTCCTCTGTCCAGCGATGAAAACCAGTATTTCTCACAAACTAAAATCCTGCTTTACGTCACCAGGTGGTGCCAAAGGACCGCATTCGAAAAACATCCTTTTTCAACATGCAAAGTGTCAGCGACATGAACGTTCAGGGGCACAAGCCATAGAAAAATAAATGTTGCCTTGTTGTGTTACAGTAGTATTTACAAAGTTTACCTCTAACTGTAATATTATTTAATAATAAGTGCTCCTAAGTTTGTCTCTAAGCGTCGTAACTGGTATTGATATGAAGTAGGTTTTATTGTGAGTCGGCTTCCGCCCTAATTTGTTTGTATTTTACAAATTGCACGTGTGACATTCAGCCACTGGTTTCACTCAACTCCGTTGACCAGCAGGTGGCAGTTTTGCGCCAAAATACAAAATAATGCTACAACAAAGGTAAAGAAGACGAAGAAGACAGCAGCGAGCGCACAAACATCCCAGTCTGAGATGTATTATGGGGCAAATCGGCTTTACAGCTGTTTAATGTGGAAAGAAATGCATTCACGGTTGAACTCCAGTTATACAAATAATGAGTTTTTTCAGTGACGCTGATTGCAAACAACTTTCGTTAGTCTACAGAAAACCTCCTTAGAGCACAAACAGGTGCTAGCCATCGTTCCTAGCTCAGAGGTGCCCTGTTATTTTCATATAAACAAAAGTTGTGTTTACATTTATTTTTTATACTATCACTACACCATGTTACCTCGACACCTGACAAACGCAGAGAAAGCATTTTCTTCATCTCTGCAAAGCGGACTCTCGAAATTTGTTCATGTTACATTTATCACATTCAGGTGTTAAATTTCCTTGCGGTCGCCTTCTTCCCTGCCTTTGTCAGCACTTCGCAGCTCTTAGCTTTTTACCACCTCCAGCTGACGATCAGCGGAACAACATGAAACCAGTGACAGTAACAAGTGTGTATCCAATCGTGATGTTACAAACGGTTACACTCGTTAAGAAAGTGGTCCATGCAGCACGTCAATTATGACCATTTCAAAATAATCAGACACAGTCTGGAGTTGTTACAATGGTGTCGCAGATAAAAAAAAGTTAGCAAGGTTACTGAGGGGGGAAAGGGTACAAAGGTTAGCGTTGAAACTTTATGAACA
>JAPZDY010000009.1:15446244-15457014 GCA_029783645.1 Ctenochaetus hawaiiensis | reverse complement strand
AATGATGCACTGTTAAAGATGATGCCTTTTGTTTTTTTGGTTACTCACAGAACATAAGGAAGGCAAAGCACAGACTACTGTCTTGCTCACATCAACATAACTGATGTGGCAGCTGATCATTTCAGCTGTAATGAAATAAAAATCAGCACAGTATTAAATAAGTCTTATGACAAATGACGTAAGCCAGTATAGGAGAAAGCAAAGAAACACATTTTTCAACAATAAAAATAAAATAGACTAAAACAACAGTATTTCA
Organism: Ctenochaetus hawaiiensis; assembly: GCA_029783645.1. NCBI lineage: Eukaryota > Metazoa > Chordata > Actinopteri > Acanthuriformes > Acanthuridae > Ctenochaetus > Ctenochaetus hawaiiensis. The sequence goes on along the minus strand of JAPZDY010000009.1, from coordinate 15,456,758 downwards.
CAAATAAGTGATATGAGTGATCTGCTCTGTTGCCTTAATGAACTGCAAACATGAATAATGCATATGTACTACCAACATCCTGAAGCGCGACTGTTGTTACTATCGTTTTGGTCCATAGTCGGTATTTTACAAGCTGTCCAACATTCTTCTAACACCTCCACCCTTCAGCTCCTTTGTCTCAAAGCTCCTCCACCTCATCATCACATACGGCTGCTGTCAGAGAGTAAAGCCAGCCACACAGAGGTCCATGAGTTTCTCCACAGCACGATGACCAGTCTACATGAACCTTATGAGAAAATCAAAACTTAAAAAATATCTTAAACTGATTGCTTATGGATGAAAGCTTGTTACTTATCCCACTTCAAGGCAATCAAGACAAGCAGGGATAGTAAAACGTGAGGTGCCTTCTAGGATTTCTGAGCTTTAAGATTTTAAATGTAATTTGGACCTAAAAATCTACAAAACTGCCTTCAGCAACTCTAATACACCAATCATTAGTTGAAGAGAAAGAATCACAAAATAGATCTAACTAGGAACAAATGGGTTTTCTTGGGCAGAGAAACTCAGGAGCTCTGGGTGTAGAAAGATAGGAGGTGAATTCTCAGAGTCCATTTCAGTCTGATGGGAGACCCTGATCCTGACCTGGAAGTGGCAGGAAAGGGTCTGGATCCTGCTAAAGGTTTTGGGGCAGGACTCAGATCTGGCTCAGGGGCAGGAACTTCTGGTAGTAACTCTTAGTTACATCAATCATCAGGTCCTGCGTGCACTCTGGGAGGTCTCCTGAATACAGACCTGAGAGAGACAAAGGTGAAAACAGATAAAGATTTGATTAATGAAAGGAAAGTGGGAGAAATGGGTGGAAAAAGGAGAGCGCTTGTGTGGTGTTACTCACCTGGGCACCCAGAGAAGACAGTAAAAGGTGGCACCACAGTCTCAGGAGGGAGCACGGTGTTGTCTAGGATCTTACAACAGTCCTTTAACACACAGCGACGACCCTTTCCCAATACACAAAAACATACATATAAAAAACCCCTTCTCAGATTTCCATTCATTCAGCTGTTTAGCTGCAATAAGACAAGAAAATGTCATTAAAGGTTTTTTTAAATTCATTTCCCATCCAGTGCTTGTGAGCAAAGGTGCCTGATAGCAGTTTGCTGTTGCGATCAGTTCATCTAAACATGACCACCATGTGACTGCCTCACCACAGGCAAGAGGAGACAAGGCCTCTGTTTATGTCCTCTCTCACTGGGACAGAGTTTTGTCTCTTTCAGCATGGTGCCTTGTTCTGTGGATCAGATTATTTGTTTGTGTGTGTTTGTTATGGGCTATAATCTCTAGGCACCTCAGGATTATTATTATTATTATTATTATCTCATTATTAGATAAATCAATTAATTAGAGAGAATCTTATAGTCTTATTCCTCTATGTGAATAACAAAAAGAGGGGGAGCTCTCTGCTGGAATATTTAAGCTACATCTCAAGCAGTTCAGAGCAGCCTCTCTACTGCAAGGTAGCACCAGGGAGAGCCATCTTTGGAAAAGATACAAAGCAAAGGGTTTTTTAAAGTGAGACAGACTGTTTAGGAGCTGACATGATTGTTTTAGTTGTTCACCCTTGCAGTGTGTGCTGATCTGGTTTGTTACCACCGATCGCTGCCTGGCTTTGTTAATAATTGTCACTGAGTGATGGCATGGAAATTCTCAATATACTTTGCATGACTTTTGTCTTACAACACAATTATTAAGGCATTCAGTCGAAACATGCTTGCAGCTGTGGCTTTTTTGAAGTTCAAAACATTAAGATACAAGATAACGTCAGTTTGTGCGTGCTGTAGATTATCCCATTGCTATATTGCTCCTGTAGCTAAGTGCCTCCCTTTTCAATCTATAAACACTGCATTATAAACTTACAGTTAAAAAATCTTTTTTCCCTTTAAATATGAATTGATTTTGAATCTTCCACATCCAAAACGTGATCATCAACGACCAACGTCCAAGTCATCATCAACGACCCAGAAAAGCTTGACCAGATCAGACAGAGAGAATCTGACATCACTAAGGAGAGGATTCAGAAGATTCTGGCATCAGGCGCCATCGTTATTCTGACCACTGGTGGCATTGATGATATCAGCAACTTGGTTAAATCTTTTTTTTCTTTAAATATTTATTGATTTTGAATCTTCCACATCCGAAACGTGATGCAATTAAGATTTTTTTTTTTATCAACCCCCTGTTACGTGTTTGTGTATGTGTGCTCTCATCACACTCACTATGACACAGTTCTTGCCAATATGGACATAGGAACCAATCTGTGCTGCATTGACCACGCAGTCCTCCTCAATGAAGACATGGTCTCCGATGTGCAGCGGAAAGAATGCCACTCTGGAGGAAGACAGTGAGGGTGGACAATGATGTGGTAGGAATGTTAGTTTTACAGTATACTGTTGTGAACAAGCTGAAATGGTTCGATGAGTCCGTAAAAATCTGACTGATTCACTGATAAGTTAAATGACAGAAAATAAATATGCTGTTTTAAAATTCTACTGTTACAGTAATTTTGCAAGGAAAATGGCAAATTGGGTTGTTCTTCTTGGAGGATTTGCTTCTTTTCCTTGTTGCATATGACGGACAAACAGCTGATTTGACAGTCAGTTGATAGACATTTTTATCACATAACAGAAAATGTATTTAAGCACCATCAGTCATGAACAAGTCATATTCACATGAAAGCATCGATAAATATTAATATTAAATGTCTGATTTTGATCATTTGAGCCAGCCCTAGTTTGAGTTTTTACAATATGATTGAATATGATTATAATTAAAAATAATTTACCCTTTGCTGAACTTTTTGAAAGGTGGTCGAATGACGCTCCGGCTCTTCACCACACAGTGTCTGCCCACTCTGACATTAGCCAGGTCACCTCTGATGATGCAGTCATTCATAACAATAGTCTGCATTACAAAACACACACACAAACACACAATTTAAGCTTTATCACACTCGAACAGGGCACACGGATCACTGCCCTGACAGAAAGCTGTACAGTTCACCTGCAGGCAGGTGTATTTTTCCTTACTTTGCCATTGAGGACGATGTTTTGACTCCCACACAGCACTGACTGCCTGCTCACTTTGTTACCAGAAGCCTGAAATAAATCGACAGAAACTATTAATAATTATATTAAAGTGTGCGTCTGTCTTGTCTTTCTAATCTGAGAACAAACAATAGTACAAGTGGTCCAACGCCCAACGCCCCGTTCAGCTTCGGTTAGCCAAACAGCAAGCGACTAGCTAACGTTGGCTAACAACGGCTTTAAAGTCGAATACATTACCGTCTCAATATATTCCGCCTTGTTGTACAATATTTCGGACAACTCCATGGCTGTGAACTTGGTTAAATTTTCAAGGCAGTGGGGATAATTTCGTGTTGATAACTAAAGCATCTATGTGTCTGTGCTCTCTGCTTTGCTGTCAGCACTCTCTGCTTCTCTTCTTCTGCCGACCCTGATGAATGGACTCTCAGACAATATGAGTTGACTGCCAAATCATTGAGCGTTTTCGCGAAGACGAACGACTGAAACCGTCCATTGGTATTTTGAAAATTGAGTTTTATCATATGAGCGTTTGATTGCTGATGAAATTCTCAATTAATTAATTAATGTTCTTTTCCTTTGGCAATTTATCTTGAAAATTATTGGGCAACTAGTCCGTGTGATGATGTTGTGATTGATTGCACTTCCCTGATTGGAATCTAGCTCTTTTTATGTTATCATTTGCAAGAGACAGTGTTTATGAGTTTGTATTTGATTCAGTGATAATTATTATTATTTAACAAAGCATTAAAAATAAAGAAAACACTCAAAATAAAGCTAGCGTTAGCACAGCTAATGTTGTGCGCATGCGCACTGAGGAGCCCTTGACCCTGCTTCTTCTTCGCCTTGCACGCTGGGAGCCACTAGTCACTTCTCTCCGTCATGGCGGCCCGTGTCCTGCAGCAGTGTGTCCGTTCGCTCGCCCGGCCTTCGCTTAGGCTTTCCTCCGGTAACCTGGCAGTCAGAGCTGCTGCCGCTCCAGCAGCAGCCGTCCACCGACCTCTCTCCTTCGCCGCAGACAGCCGACGGACGCGGTGGCTCGGACAGAGCCAGGTGAGTCTTCTGTAACATTGAAGAGTCGTGGCCTAGCGTTCGCTGCTGTGACCTACCGACGCCTTTCAAAAGTGTCAGGCTAACCTAGCCTGCATTAAGTTCACGATGGCATGGAAACAGTACAGTTTACCACGAGTGATAGTCTGTGGGTATGATATGTTGCCTGAAACCCTCAAAACCTTGTAACGTCATATTTTTGATTACACAACCGCCATGTTTTGCTTGTTGGCTAGCTAGCTAGTTAGCAAAATTGGTAAGTTCATTGACACACATTTGTGTTGTTACGTCTCTCTTGAAGTCAGGAGCCATATGGATCCGACTATTTACCCTAAGCGCCCTTTCCCTTCACGTAGGTAGTTCTAACAAAGTTATGGCTTGTGATACTTTGTCACATAAGCATGTCCTCGAAATAAAAAAAGCTGCTGCAGATCAGAAGTGGTGTTATATAGTGTGTGATTTTGTTCGTGTTTTGTTTTCCTAAATGCCATGTTTAAATATTTGAAACCATTACAATTGAGAAAGGAATACAAGAAAACACCTAGCCATCTAAAGAGAGTAATAAACTCAACATCCTCACACAAATGGACACACAGTAACTAATAAAAAGCTTTTAAAAAAAGCTAGAAAAGTATTTATTCTTTAAATGTGGACACTGGTGGTAAAGATCACTGGATCTGGAGGTTATCTATTTGTATTGCCATTAGATAATCTATAAGTAGAGTTTTAAAGTTTGCACAAGATGCTAAAAAAGTGATGTGAGTCCTGGAGTAACGTGCTAGGTTTTCATGAACATATACATATAAAGATGGACATAAACATGGAAAGAAATAATGCCGTTTTATTTCTAGTTTGCTTAAATCAGAAAAGAGTGTTGTTATTAAGGCATGAGTAAAGAAAATAATGACTTGTGCAAATTCCTGTGCAAGAACCAGATCCTTAACATTTCATTATGACAACAGCAGGTTTGTTATTAATTTATTGTGAATTTATTTGTTGCTTCAGTGACTAATTTCCCATCCTGTGTGCTTGAGATCATCCTTCTTTTTGAGCGAGTGTAAATATTTTTAAGTGAATCCATGCACTGGTGTCTGTCCCTGAGTCACCCCCCGCCTCATTTGTCTTCTTCAGGATGTCTGTTCACTTTCTCATCCTTGCTTTTGACATTCTCTTCTCATCAGATCCCCTCAGTGGGCCTGTTGTGCCGACAGTATGGAGACCTGCCCCCCCTCACCATAGAGTCCATCAAAGATCGTGTCATGTATGTCCTTAAGCTCTATGACAAGATCAACCCTGAGAAGGTGAGAGCGAGCACAGATGGGCCTAGGAATGATCAGTGAAAGATGGATGTGTTGTGTCTTATACTTAATAGGTTACAGGTGAATTGTGATAATATTTTAGTTTTCCAACTGAGAAAAATACATTCCAATCAAAATGAAAATGTAGTTTTTTAGTTGCATTAATTGACGTGATTTATATCCAGATCATAATGTGAAAAATGACATTTCCAATGCCTGTATGTCATTCTGCTCCACAGCTGCAGACATCCTCCCACTTTATGAAAGATCTGGGTCTGGACAGCTTGGACCAGGTTGAGATCATCATGGCCATGGAGGATGAGTTTGGTGAGTATCTGTGTAGCTGCTAATCTGTCAGGGATGCACAGCAGTACAGAGAATCTTGTCGGATCACTGTGATGCTCAGAGATACAAAATAAGGGCGCTACGTAAGGAATATAGGTGTGATGGACAAAAAAAAGGTTATGACTAAAGTTAGAAACTACTGCAGCTGCAGTTATTTTACAATAAAGTGATTAAACTGTAAAGTATGAATTAATGCAATTGTTGTAAAATAGTTGGCACTTCATTTATGTTCTGTGTGTACAGAGAAATGCTGGATTAAATAAAGTAGTAAAGAAAGTAGCAAAACGGGCCACTGTCTAGCTCACTCGGTAGCATGCGTGGCCCATATATGGAAGGCTCAGTCCTCTGTGCGGCGGTCGCAAGTTCGATTCCGGCTCCGACCCTTTGCCGCATGTCATTACCCCCCTCTCTCTATCTCCCCGTTTCAACTCTGTCCTATCAAATAAAGGCCAAAAAGCCCGAAAAAATAATACTTTAAAAAAGAAAGTAGCAAAACTTATGAATTTATTAAACTTGAATATTTTTTTTTACGTATTTACAATGTTCACAGGAGTAACAACAGTCACACTTTGTCAGTTCTGCCAGTGTTTTCTTTTTCTGTGATTAAAGTAGTGATTTCACACCTTAGGCACAGTTTTCCTTTTTTCCTGCTTCCTCAACACACATAACGCCTCATCATCACTGTCCTGTTAAAACCTCGTAGTCTTAAAAATAGTGCGAGGTGAAGGTTCGTGTCAGCATGGTGGCATTGTATTTTTCAGATAAATGGTCTGAATCTCATGTACAATATAATGAGAATAGACAATTAGTAAATTAAATGATTAGTCAATTTTCGGAGCAGAAAGATAACTGCAGACAGACAGATGGGACCAGGTCTTAGAGGTGTGTTCTGACCAAAAAGAAGTGATGTTTACAGGATCTTATATTCTGTGTTTTTCTTGTGCAGGCTTTGAGATCCCTGATGCAGAAGCAGAGAAGTTGATGACTCCTGAGGAGATTGTACAGTATATCGCAGACAAGAAGGATGTTTATGAATAATCTGTTCTATAGATCACAACAGAGGCAAGTCTCCATCAGCCATGTTATCTCTCCTCTCTTCCGTCTTCACCATCTTAATTCACACATCTGCATTATGTTCTTTAGGTCATGTGCTTCTGTAAAATTACTTAATATTTCCTTCACAGAGGTTGACCCCAGCGCCACCCCACAGGAAGTACTTGAGAAGCAGATGGGCGCCAAACCATTTCCCATTTCCTCCTGACAGCTCTTGTGTCCATCACAGCATTGTTTGGCTGCCATGTCTTGTGTTTGACTGTATTTAAATGAACATGTGCACTGGGAGCTTGGAGACAAAACAGAATATTAAACAAAGGTGTGTTTCACAGTTTTTTTTTTCTCTCTTCTTCCAGCTCCGACCTGTGGTTCCAATGTATAATTTGTCATGAATAGATCAATAAACAAAACTGCTGTAAAGTTTCACATGACTGGTGCTGTGATATTCCCCGCAGATACAAGGAGACACGTTAGCCAAGCATGTTTCAGTCTAAAGGTCAAAACTTTGATGTGATCTAGTTAAAATAAATTGTAGTGAAACAGAGCACAAGCAGTGAATCAAGAGGATCATGTTTTTTCACTGTTTTGGCTTATTTCCTACAAAACAGCAGTGAGTATATAAAACTCATAGTTGTTAGATATTTCTCAGCTTCATTCAAAGAATTGCTCAGTGTGTCAAATAGTAAAATTATCCAATATTTCACCAAAAAGCAGAGATTTTAAACAACCTATAAAATACAGTATTTACAGTTATGATAATCTTATGTTTTCACATTGACATGCTGGTATTTTACTTAGGTTAAAGACGTAAATGCAGTACAGTACTGGCTCAAATAAACGCTTTTAATCTAATGTCTGTTCATTTCAAACAGATTCGCCTGAGATCAAGTAAGAGGTTTAAATACAGGTTTGAACATTAATGTAAAAGGTCACTTTGGTTTAAGATAATAAATCTGAAACTAACATTTTGACTAAATTTAGTTTTCGTTACCTTAAAATACATCTGCAGATCTGTAGCTTTAATGTGTTTTAACAAAATTTTTACACAAGAAACACTACACAGATATGTAGACAAAAGGTCTGTCAAATATTAAGCTTGAATTGTAGCTCAGAGTGAATTCTTGTCATTTTTAATGCCTAAACTGATATATTGCTTTTCTTAGCTTAGGGCTTAACCATGGAGGGTCATCGGGCGGAGAAAAAACAAGGAGGAAATTTCACAGGATGACCTATTTTTAAAGTAAAAATAAAAGGCTTCACAAGGTCACAGATGCTACAGGCTTAAATGGATGGTTGAAAAGAAATAAAGACCCCAGGACGCAAAAACTGAGTCATGTTAGTCTTTTATTGAGGGTTGTACCCAAGTTTTACAGCTTTGTATGATGGCTGCAGGAGCCAGAGGGTTACAAACAGTAATCAGTATACGAGTACAGCCAACAGAAGACCTACTACCTACTACTCTACACCTTAGTACAGATTCTCTTAAGAGCACTAAAATCCAGAAAAATAAGAGAAAAAAATACAGAACAAACCAAGCAACAAAGGAAGGAGAATAAAAAGATTAAATGAAACCAAACAAATAGACAGCATCAGAGGAGACATTCATTATTAGAGCACACTGGAGTTGGTTTTCTATACCTTGTAGTATCAGGCGACTTCGTTTTTGTCAATTTATATACCCATACAAATAAAGATTGTCCTTCAAAAAGTGCAGTTTCCCCCAAAGTTTAAGATAAAATCCTTTGATGACCCGAGGAAGACATTTGAAAATAAAAAGGTACTTCCTGTTTTGTTTGTAAGAGAGGAAGACTTCCTCTCCTTGATTATAGACACTGTACGCTTCTATTCTCATATATATATATGTATATATATATATATATATATATTAAATATATAGTTTCAACAGTCTCCCAAAGCAATGTGCATAATAGGTTTACAGGTGATTCAACTACACACTGTGGATTGATAGAATCTCTATAAAAACATTGTAGTTGTGTAAAATTTGCAGTTTCACCGGCCTCACTCCCCCCGGCTTTATCAAGGAGGAGACGAGGTGTGAAAATAAAGAAATGGAGTTTGCAAATCTTAACCTGTCCTCCTCTCCTGCTACAACTGGCCCTACGGTTGCTAGGTAAAGGTTTTTTCAGTTTTTTCTTATTATTATTAGTAGTAGTACTAGAAGTACGATTCAACGATGGCACAACATGTTTGAGGAATATTACTGGGAATCCCATCTCAGCTGTGTTTTTAAAAAGTTTTTGGGATTTTTTTTTTTTTTATTACTTAAAGAAAGCAAAAAAACCCAAGGTGGACATGGAAGCCTGGGTTCAACACTCCACTGCATAGTCTCTCTGAGCGACACCCCCTCTCCTGCCCCTCTGTACTGTATACCCACCCACCCCAATACCCCGCCCGCCCCTCCCCGCCCACATCTTTGTGCTGGTTAGACTAAAGCTTTTCAGGGTTTGTTTGTGTGTATTCATACTAAATGTAAAATGACAAAAAAGACAGCAGATTCTCACAGTTTTTGTTTTCCTTTTGTTTGTTTTTTGTGTTTTTTTGTTTTGTTTTTCTTTTTTTTTTATTTGTGTCAAAAAAATAGCCTTAGCGCTTTTGATCAACATAAGGAGCCGTTGGGTGTGTGTTATGATATAATATAGCATTTGCTCACAGGATAGTTAAGTCAAGAGAAAAACAAAGAGTCACATTATTTTTTCTTAAACATTAAAAAGTAGTATCACCAGCCAGCTTCCCTCCTCTCCTACCCCTCTATCCTTCCTTTCTTTCCTCTTTCCTCCCCTGGTCTGGCCCTGTCGGGAAGCTGCTTGGCAGCCCTGGGGATTGTACATTGCTCATGGTGGTTTTCACTTACTGAAAAGGTTTTCCTCACATCATCCTTTTGCAAATGACATTTTTTTCTTCAAGCATTTAAACATTGTCCAGCTTTTTAAATACACATACACACACAAACACGACAACCAAAAAAAAAAAAAAAAAAGAAAGAAACATCAATCCCTTTCCTTCCCTCTCACCCTCCCTCCTCGATTTGGCATGATAATGTGTTCAAACATACTCACACACAGTTTCTGTACAAGACTGGTTTTGCATCTTCTCACCACACACACGCACACACACACACACATGCTAACAGTAGATTGGACGAGACAGAAACAGAGCAAGATTAAGCTGGAAAACAAACAGTAACATAAACATCAATGAGAGGCGTTTTACAGATGTTGCTTGTCCCTTCTCTAACAGCAGAGCATTGCTGCTTTCTGGGCTGCTGATCAGGGGTCAGTTTCTGTTCCACTAATGGTTTATGGTAGGGATACTGAGGAGGGAACAAAACTGCGCCCAGATCTGTGCTAGGAGAGAAGCAGCGACAAAAATCAGAATGAACGAAGTGTAAAATAATTTCAGCGAGAGTGGAAAGGGAATCTAGACTTCTAAGAGTTCACTTGCCCCTGACCTCCTGTCAGTTTTGCGTTTCCTCTCCTGTAGTTAAGCTTAGGAGATGGAGAGGGGGAGCTGATCCCGGATAAGCCAGCGAAGGGGCAAGTGCAACCCTGTGTCCCTGAAAAGCCAGGAAGAACCAGCCGATCACAAGTCACATCCCTTTGCCTGAGTCATTACGGGCCAACGAGAAGCCTCGCCTCGTTTCAGTCAAGCTACA
>JAPZDY010000009.1:15423857-15446186 GCA_029783645.1 Ctenochaetus hawaiiensis | reverse complement strand
AACTGTCACCATGACGACCAGGCGCTGTCAGGACAGTAGTTGAACACTTATTCAGATACAGAAACAATGAGTAGTGGTTGCTTTGCTTGATTTTTCCATGCGGTGGTTCCGTGTTTGAGGCTAATTGGATGCCACAAAAGGCAAATCGAGGCTTCGGCCATCACTTATACTTTTAAAAACCGTTTTCAGCTACATTCTAGCTCGGTTCAGGCGCCGCGACAATGTCACCGCTCTGACCGACTGCCACAGTGAACGGAGAGGTAAACCTGGAGAGAAGGACCACAACTCCCCCTTCTCCTCCTTCTGTCGCTCCGTTACTGAGGCCAACAAAGCACCAGCTTCTCTAGTCACAGCAAACACACAGACACACACACACAGACACACACACTAAACCCTGTCACAATACTCTCACAGACGCACCTTCTACCCCAGACAGAGCTGAACACTCACACTACACCACATCGTCCCCTGCAAACTGTCCGTCTGTCTGACCATGCATCTCGGCTTTGCTCTCCGCTCGCTCGGCCACCCAAGTGCAAAATCCAACGCTCCTCAGTTCAATTTGTCAAATTAAGTTAACTCAAACACAAATGACAAACACGGTTCTGATGTTCCACTTGATAACATTTGTTAAACAAGACAAAAAAAACAAACAAATACAAATAAGAGATATATATAGTTTAAGCAAAGAGATCTGGAATTAAGTAAACTAATCTTTTGAATTATTTGGTAGAGAGCAGTTCAATACTGGCACACACCACTGTCAAGTCTGGCTAATACTCAAGGTTCTGCCTCACTACGTATGCTTTAAAGTTGTTAAATATTCACGGCTAAACTTAAAAACACAACTAAAGCCAACTTTTCGAGTACTTCTGAAATAAAAAAAACCTATATCAGAGGGGGGAAAACACACGCACGCACACACAACAGGCTTTAACACAGAATAATTACACACGATGAAGAAAAGAAATTAAGGTCCATGGCTTCGCTAATGCTGACTTCTCGTTCACACACTCTGAAGCTCTTGTTTTTCCCCGGATATTGTGCATCATAGTAACTAAACAATCACTGGTAGGTAGGTGAATCTATTGTTCACACGTGTATTTTGTCGACAAACACCACTGGTGGATTTACATTCACGCTGTTCTCACACACGACCACGAGCCCCCCCCACCCGCCCACAACCCAAAATCTTCTTCCCCTCCAGCAGCAGAACTCAAGTCTGCCGGTACAGAGTATCCAGTCATACACACACGCACACAAATACACATGCACCCACAATTCATCAGGTCAGGAACTTCAGATGAGTACCTCCCCCACCCCTCCCGCTCTCAAAGGAAAAAATAAACAGAAAAACAGTACAACAATACAATCATATTCTATTTGTAAACAGGTAGAAGCCACTTGACTTGTTGCATCTTCGGACACAATTAGGATCAAGGCAATGAAATGTGGACGACTTTTGCACTGTTAAAATAGTATCTTCAACCAAAACAAGATTTTTTAAGTTTTTCTTCTTTTCTTTTTTTAAAACACCATCTGTGGCAATGAGAGTGATTAAAAATAAAAAAAAAAACAAGCAATATTTCGCATTTTTGTTGTACTTAATGAAACATTTAAAACATTATGAGACATGGGGGAAAGAAAAAAAGAAAAAAAGCGCCTCTCAGTAGGCCATGTGAGAGGCTACAGTATGCATAGATACAGATTTGCCTTTCTCTTGGTTTATAAGTCTGACAAGACAGAACATTTTCCACTGACAGTCACACACTCACACAAAAAACACTCCCCACTTTTGATTTATTTTACATCAGTGGAGTGAAGGAGTGGAAGAGAGGAGGAAGAGGAGGAGAGAAGGAGCATTGGGATTTCTACAGCCCATCCTCCACCTCCCCACATTAGGACCCCCCTCCCTCAAAAGACAGCATATTGAAAGCAGTGTGTTGAGCTTCTCCAGCTTAAAGCAGTTATTTGGCAGAGAAAAAAAAACTTACAGACCTATACATAGTTTTCAGTGCTAGAAGTTGGATTTTCCTTTCCTACAAGGAGTAGTAGTTTTTTTTAATTCACCTACAAGGGGGGGAAAACTGGCTTGATTTCCTGAGAACCATTGCTGGTTATTTAGCAGACAAAGAGGAATAGTTCAAATAACCAACGCCATGGCCAAAAACACTGATCCGAATTCCCAGAGTTACAAAGCATCGTCTTCATCCTCAATAAGAGTTAATTTTTTTTTTTTTGCTGTTTTTCTATTTGTTTTATACATTTTTTTAAAGATTTTTTTAAATCATTTTATTATTTTTATTTTTATTTTTTTTTTATTTTTTCATCTTCTCTTTAAAATGAAGAATGAACACACGTTCCGCCTCCTAAGTCTTGTAAACAAGAGGTTGCAGTGTGGCACCTCCAAAACATTGAAAGCCTATTCTGAAAGTGCTGTTCCCCCCTGCCCACTAGGGGGCTAGTGGGAGGGCTTGCTAGATAGACCCCACCCCCTATATTAGGGTGGGTGGGGCTTGCTAGTCCCAGCTGCGGCTACAGTCTTTTGCACTGCAGAGCTCAACGTTCTTTAGTTTTAAAACAAAATTGGTGCAATACTTTTTAATGTCACTTTTGCTATCACCAGATAATCCTCCTAAGTCAGCTTTTATTCTTCTTTAACTATCTGTTGATCTTGAACTCCACGACAACGCAGTAAGGTAGGCGTGCCAAGGCAGAGAGGAGCGCACACATTCTCATTCACACACGCAATCTCTCGCACACACACTCGCGCACACACACACACACACACACAAAGTACTTCCACACACGTGCGCGTGCACACGCATACACACATACGGTAAGGACCTCAATGAGTAAACAGCTACACTGGAAAAACTGGCTGCTCCCTCTATATTGCAGATTATATATACTGAGAAAAAACCACATTCAGTGCAAAGTTAAAAAAGCTCATACTCCAACATTGTCAGCAAACAAATGCAAAAAAAAGAAAACAAAAAGAAAACGGTAAAAATGAAAAGAATTGGAATTCAAATAAAAATGACAAATGAAACAAAAAATATATATATATAATAATGAGCTCGATTGAAGCTTTTTTCGGTCTGAAAGAGCACTACCTGGAAGCAAATATCCATCCGTTCACATTATAGAATTGGCCTGCATGATTCAAGTATTCCGACTGATATGTTTTTGGGCTAAAACAAAGTGGACATATGTGCAGAGAGAGAAACGTAACTTGTTTTCCACAGGGATGACCCCGTTTTGTTGAATATCTTGTAAGTGAGAAAAAGTCCAACTAGTGCCATTGCGTTTATAACTATTTTTTTTTCCATTTTCTTCTGCTGATTATTGATAATTCTCTACTGACCCTTCCTCCAGCCTGTTTGACTGGCAGGCAGTTCACATGGAGTCCCCTCCCCCTGTCAGGTGATCCACCGGGAGGAAGGAGCTGATTGGAGAAGGGCTGCTGATCCTCCCTGCCTCGGTGCCACTGGGGCTCCCCCACAGGCTACTGGAATAGTTGGGCCCCCCCCAGAGGGAAGAGCTGTGGAGATCGCTGCTGTTCCACTGGTTAGGTTCAGGAGCGCGGCTGGGAAAGGGGTGAGACTGATCCATTCTGCTCTGAGAGGAGCCAATGGCCTGCCAGCTAGAGGAGGGAGTGGCCAATGATTGCCCTTGTGCAAAGAAACGGTTGATTTCCTCCTCACTGGCAAACTCAGCCAGAATAGTAGTGTTCCCCAAAACACACCTGCAGAGGAACAACGGGTGAGGAACAAGTGTGAATGAGTTTGCCTGTAGCTCCACAATGTCTTTGATCAATACTTTTATATGACCTCAAGAACTCAGGTCAAGAAAAAATAAGAGAACCTGTTTATGCACAACATCCAAAATACAACATCCATTAAGTCAGGTACTGGTAACGGAACAGAAGTTGAAATAGGACAAATAGAAACCTTGTCACGCATATATATACATATATACAAAGCCAAGCAACTGGCAATCTCCAGCTAATTTCAGGTTTGTGCAATCTCCTGCCCTGGTTACAGTCACTGTGCTTCTTCTTTACATGGCACTTAAGAAATGAGCACAGTAAGTTTCTGTAGTCAACAGTTTTTATGTATTTGTTTGCAAAAATGAGTTATTAGCCTCGGTCAAATACAGAATGACTGGTTTAAAATAGAAAGGGAGAGGTAAAATAAGAGTGAGTGTGTGTGTGTAAGTCTGGGATCCTCACATGTGCAGGCTCTTCTGGGCCTTGGCGGCCTCATCCTTGGAGCTGTAGCATACCACAGCGTTACCATGTGGCAGGTTGAGGTGGAATGTGATCAGAGGGCCGTGCTGCATGCACAAGGTCCTCAGGGTAGAGCCGTCAATCTGTGAGACAGACAGACAGACGGACGGACAGACAGAGACAGACAGGGTAAACAGGGACATTTGTTAAGCAACTGCTGACAAATATAATGCACAGACATTTTCACTAAGTGATCAGTTTGCAAAATTAGAACTGATACAAATAAACACTTTGAATAAAATTACAGGGAGGAAGGAGTTATTTTGAGCATTCCTAAATGCTTAAATTAAACTCCCACTTATTTTCCTATAGATAATGTTATATAGCTCACATTTGCAGCACTGTTTTTGCGTGGATCAGCATGAGCCTGTCCTGGCTGAATTATCAGTCCAACATATCACTTAGCACCAGGTTCATTCAAGGTACAAGCTTGTGTACATAAAGCTTTAAGGTAGAATTTAACTACAACTCTCAAATGTGCATCTCTGCAAGAAACATCACATCACAAAACTTAAAATTATGTTGTGTGTACTGGTATCAGATGGATAGAAACTACATATTAGCCTTCAGAAAATGGGGAACAATCCACAGCATCAATTTAGATAAAAATGTTTACATGTCCAGAATGCAGGATGACAAAAAAAAAACACATTGAATGTTAACTTTCTGGACATGCATGTACCTGAGGTGTGAGATTTTTTAGAACAAGCCATTGGGTTCTCCCTGAGCTGCTGCTGTCACCCCAGCTGGAACCTGCCAATACACAGTGTGCAATCAGTTAGCAAGAATATTAAGCATTTTGGGTATATAAGAATAAGACAGTAAACAGTGTTGTATGTTGTATTTTATAAATATTTTAAATTCTTAAGTTAAGCATTGTCAAGAATAGGGTTTGCATATATACTGCATATTCCTTTTTTCAGGTACTTTCAGGTGTTTACATTTCTTAAATGCTCTGCATAGATTTCGTAAGTGTCATACAAAGAAACCCTCAATGATGGCTGGTGAGGAAAATGCTAAATTTAAAGGCGTATTCTACCTACAACATGAAAGAAATAACTGTCCCAGACTAAAGGAGCAGTGCATTTGCATTTTTGCATAAAGAAAGAGAGATATGGCTGGTAAAGTACAAACTCTAAGATTACAGTGTGTTAGCAAATGACTGATGCTTGTGGAAGCAACAGTTCAGCACAGCAAACATCAGTAAAAGAAGCTCAATATAAGAAAACTGAGGCTCAAATTACAGAAGGTATTAATAGTTAGTTTAATGCTGTAACTGTCAGAGATTTCCCTTTACGGTTCTCTTACTCACACTTACTTTCAATGTAAGAATAATCTTAACAAATCCCAGATATTCCCACAGATGTTGTAATAAACACCTGCCTCCCCCTGCACTCACCAGGTGTGTATCTGGACTCAGAGGAGCCCCACCCCCCCAGCCTCAGGGCAGAGCCGTCCCAGCTGGAGGAGGCAGAGCTGGGCTTTTGGCTGGTGAGGCCTGGTGGTGGTCTGGAGGGGGCCGCCACAGACAGCGCCTTGGGAGCCA
Organism: Ctenochaetus hawaiiensis; assembly: GCA_029783645.1. Classification (NCBI taxonomy): domain Eukaryota; kingdom Metazoa; phylum Chordata; class Actinopteri; order Acanthuriformes; family Acanthuridae; genus Ctenochaetus; species Ctenochaetus hawaiiensis. The sequence continues at coordinate 15,440,349 of JAPZDY010000009.1, read as the reverse complement.
GGGGGACCTTCCACAGCTCATGGGCCAGGGAGGAGTTGGACACAGAACCGCCGCCGGGAGACCACTTTGACTCACTGGGTCTGGCTGCAGGGAGAGAGATGAGCAAACGCTTAATATCTTAATTCTTTCCTTCCTATATGTGAAGCTCCTAATCGTCATATCATTTAACCTAAAGAGTGGATAAGATAGGAGAAGGTGGCGAAGGTTGAATCATAAACAGGAACTCATACCTGAAGTGCTTTGTGCTGTACTGGTGAGGGAACCGCTGTGGCTGGAGGCACGAATGGATGACCAGGCACTGTTAGAAGGCATCGTGGTGTTCAGTGATGAGGATGGCCCTGGTAAACAAAAACAGAAGAGCACAGATGCTGGCTTAAAATGTTGTCTATTGTTGGCAAAAAATGAAAAGACACATACTTGCTCAAGTTTAACACACTGTTCATTGCTAGTAAGAGGAAAAAAGAAAGAGTTGATAAGCGATGAAAAAATAATCACCTGATTCAAAATGAAACTGGAACCAAACTCATCCCAGCTTGTTTATGCATGTGTGTGCGTGTGTGTGTGTGTGTGTGTGAGAGGCATACCGTTGTTCCTGTCCCTGAGGTGGTCTGTGTCACGGACGGTGTTAATGGAGAGGTTGTTGATGACACTGCCAGGGGTCACATAAGGGTCAGTCTCAGGGTCAATGTTTGGGTAACCTTTCCAAGGCTCCCCGGGCCTGAACTCTGCACACAGACAGACACATACGCACAATACACTGGTTAGCAGTTTTCTATGCAAACATTTCATTTACTTGTGCTTTCGAAAGCATTTGTACCTGGGGGCCATGTGACAGTGTTTCCGTGGGGCGGGGGGGAGTTGGCACGGGGTGGCCAGCCATCACCCACAGAGCCCATTGATTGGCCGGGAGGACTCAGGGGCGATGGGCCAGGAGACAGGAAGTCATAGAAGGGGGAGTCCTCCAGACGCAGCCCAGACGACATAGCACCTGTGGGACAGACACACAAATGTAAGGACACAGTCACACAGACTAACAGTCAAATACTAGTGCGTGGCTTTCCATTACTGAAACACTGAATTTACTGAAATATGTTTAAAAATGGGTTTTTTAACTTTTAACTTTTAGTGCCACATTTTAAGCCACAGCTAAATCTTTTCTTCTACACATGAATCAGCACAAAGTGAGTGCACTCCGACTTTGTAAGGAAACCCTGTGGTAGTTTGTAACCCAGGCTAACATCAGGTCTTCTTAACAGACTTAACAGACAATCACTGCATAAATAATTCTGTGCTGTGACAAACTCAAACACCGGCTGTTCTTACCAGGTTTACTGTTCTGCTCCAGAGGGTCAGTAGCCCAAAGTTTCTTCAGTTTGGACTGGGGTGGCTCTTTGTAGCTCACAGCTCCGCCGCCACTACTACCACCACCAACACCCATGTCCAGGGATACATTCAGGTTAGAGTTCAAGCCTGATTGGAGGTTGGGAGAAGAGAGAAAACAGCAGAAAGATAACAAATGTAGTTACTCTGAATTGACATATGATGCAATTTAACAAAAAATGTCAAAATGTAAAGGAAATAACCAACTAAATGACATGTCACAAGCAAATATCTGCATCTATATGAATCTTCATTACAACATTTGAGAATTTATTTACATGGTTTTCAAAAAACATGCTTATTATAATCGACATACTTAAAGGGAAGTTGCTGAAGGATCCGAGTGCAGCAGCATCCTTCTGCATCTCAGGAGTATTATGGGACAAGTAGTTATCCAAATATGGTTTAAGGGGTTGGGCTTGTTTCAGCAGGGAGGGGTCCAGGTGCCTTGGAGGCTGCATCATTGATGGAGATGAACCAATAGGACGTGTCTGAAGACAGGAGGCAGAAGGTGATGAGGTTCAATAAAATTTCTGTTTTGGATATAGTAATGCAGGATGCAAAGAGATTTTAGACACACACACCTGTTCAGTCTGTCGTCCCACAGGCATGACTCTCTGGCTCTGGGCCTTCTGCTGCTGCTGCTGTTGTTGCTGTTGCTGCTGCTGCTGCTGCTGCTGTTGCTGTTGCTGGATGAGAAGACGCTGCAGACGGGTAAAAAAAGAAAGATATATAGGAGATTGTTTACATATGTCTGTGATTAAGTTTTACCAACAATTCCTGCATAATACTGTATGTCTTATTCTACTGTACAGCTATATTTATGCATAGATTGAAGGAATATTAAAAGGTTACATTAAACAAGGTTCATTGACATATGTGTTTCAGTGCAGATAAAATATGCATGACATGTTTCCTGTTTATGCATTCAAGGGGTTATATTTAGTCAAGTTTATGTAGCATGGAATTTTTTGCTCAAATGTCAGGGATGTTTCATAAAACTACATCAGGTTTTCCTTAACAGTTTAGAAGTCAGGAAGCAAGTCTCTGTTCACAAAATGCATTAACACGTAAAGCTCAGTGCAACATAGAACCGCGAATAAACCTAAAGATACGCAGAAAATGCCCCTTTCTCCACTCCTGCATGTTTAAATGCATGTTTCCATCACTCTACCTGTAACTGGTGTATGTGGTTTAGCTGTGTCAGCTGGGAGAGCACAGCCACCTGCTGAGGGCCAAACAGAGGATTCAGACCTCCATTACCTCCTGGGTACTTCAACAGGGATGGATTGACCTGAACACAAACAGGATTTCAGCTGATGTTTATATTTCATTCAACTTTTCCTGTGAATTAAATATTTTACATAACCACGAGAAGAAATGTTATTGCCTGAAGGACCTGAAAAAAAAAAACACTTAGTGGTTTGTGTGTGCGTGCTACCTGAGAGGACAGGATGGGTGGAGGCACTTGGTTACGAAGGTTGGGTTGGGGAGGGACCTGGGACTGGGGGCCACCTCGGCCCTGTGCTACGCTGCTGCCACCCATCATAGGGTTTACATTCTGAGCAGGGAAGACACAACCATACGCATAGTCAAACAACCAGCTACAAACTGAATAATGAATTTTTCTCTTTCATAATGTTCTATCAGGGCAGAAATAATCAAACACTTTAAGTCCTGTTAGCCATGTCAACACAGGGTTAAAGGTAAACTGACTGGCGGGTGCAATCAAAATGAAATGTCAAATGAAAGTGGAAATGACATTTCTTATGAAATTTTGATGACCTGCTAGATTATCATTTGTGTTATATGTGGTTCAATCTCTATCATTTCATGTATAGAGATTATTTTGTATTTTTACTATCTTAGGGTTCGAGGTGTAACACCTAAAGACAACATCCTCTCCATGCCTCAACACTCACCTGCCGAGCGCCCCCAGGACTAGGGTGGGCAGGAGATGGCCCAGAGTCGAGACAAGGGATAGGCTGAGCGGATTTGGAAGGGGAAAAGCTCATGCTTTGATTGGAGGAAAGCTCATCAGAGGATTGGCTATCGTAAGCAGAGGGGGAAACAGACAGCTGCAGAAGCAAGGCCGGGTGCACAGTAGATGGACGGCAAGCACAGAGGGACAGGAAGCACATCAGCAGTCATAGAGGTGCAGAGAGGAAAGGAGAAAAGAAGGAAAAGAGTTAATTTTACCCAAGAAGAGAGGGGGGAGGAGAAGACAGGAGAAAGTAAAGTAAGTTCCAAGGAAACGACAGGAGAGAGAGTGAACAGTGATCGAAAGAGTCAAAGACAGAGGGGAGTAAAATAGGGTTATCAGAAGCAAAGTAAGCAAATAGCGAGGGGAGAATGTAAGTGGAAAAGAGAAAATAGCACCAGAGGATGGGAGTCAGTGAGATAGAAACAAAGACAAGAGATGAGCAGCAGCATATGAAGAAGGAAAAGCAGCAAAGCCAGACAAACACAGCAGCTCTATGAAGTACTACCTCAAGAGTGAAACGGTACCATAGAAAAACATGTGGAATGCAAATTTCCAGTTTAGAGATTCATTGTTTATATGTAAGTGTGCATTCTTCATTTGCTATAGACGCTCATAAGTGACACATTAATAATCCATAATGATAAGATTCATCATGCAAACAGCGGGTTTCGAATGAAATATCCTTTTCAGTGGTCCACACATCAAATGCAGTAACTTAGAACAACCACTGTGGGGCAGTACAGGCCTGAGAGAGCACTACCCAGCCAGACATTTGAGACTGATTACACACTAGAGCATCTCAACCACTTTACACCCACCTCATGGTCATCACAGTGATGAAACCATTGACCAAACCACTTTCTAGTAATGTTTGGAAACTGTTTTTGAAAGTGCTGACGCGACCCACCTGCTATATTATGTTGCTGTTTTCCAAAGATGGGTGTCTTTGACCTTTTTATAACCCTCGCCTACAGTACGCTTAGGAAATGTTACTATCAGCATACCTTGTCATAGTAAGGGCTGCGATCCATGGCAGACTCCTTGTGGAGCTGGTGTCGAGACCCAGGGTTCTTCCCCATTACTCCATTGAAGTCTCCCATGCTGCCCATGTCCATGCGCTTGTCCTGCACCATACCTGCTCCTGTTTTCATGGAGTCATCAGGAGAGTCTCTCTGGAAGGGAAAAGTAAAGAAATTCAAGAAATTAAAACAACTCAAATTAAAAATAAAAGAAAGTGACAGCAAAACAACTGGAAACTATACTCACAGAGAAGTTCATGCTGTTGAACTGGTTGATGAAGGGTTTCATCCAGGGTTCATCCTGTTTATTGACTGGTTTGTTCATCTGAAACATTGCATGCAAAATGATTATTAGCTGGAAACATTGCGTGCAAAAATAATTCTTAGTTGGAAATATATGAAGCATTTCAAGGGTTGCCTATTTGAACATTTGATTTAAAAAGAGTTTCAAGGATTTTCTGTTGTTTCAGCAGAAACAAAATCATTGATGAAGTATTTATTTTTCTATCAAATGTCAGGGGTGCATAAGTTAAATGTTCTTTTTTGATGGGATGACTGAATGTTTTTTAAGCTAAGTCAAACAAACCTTGAAGGAGCCTTTATGTTTGTAGTTCCAGGTGTTTTGGTCATGGGATCGGTTGTCCTGTTGGCTGTTGCTCCACATGCCAATCTCCACCTCCTCTTCCTGGTCCCAGCTATTACCCATGGACACTTCATCAGCATTCCATGTCTCCATAGGCTTTGGACCTGGAGCTATAAAGAAGGGCAGAGGAAGAAACTGAATACCAACAAGAAACTGTACAAGGTACTATTACTCATTTCATGCATTTTCCACAAGGAAATTTCACATCTGCCACTTGGCACAAAAGTCAGAGTTTAAGACAAACCATGAGAGCCGAGATTTTAACATTATTGTATTTTGCTGACACAGCTTTTTGGTGAGTATTCATTTGCAAATGTGCACATACCAGACTTATGCTGACCGCCCCAGCCAGACCCAGACTCTCTGCTACCCCGGCTAGGTTCATCCCAACTGGAGCTGGTGTCCATGGGCTTCCCCCAGGCAGAAGTCCCGTTATCTACTGTCACAGGTGGAGCAGAGGCAGGTTCCCCCCACGTTGAGGACTCTTTCTGCTGGGGGTAAGGCTCACCCCAACCTGGAAGAAAAGAGGAAGGTTCCGATTAGAATTAGAATATACTTTAGTGTTGTCTTAAAACAAAGCTATTTCCATTCATCAACACTGTCATACTAGGAGAAAAAAAAACATGCAATAAAGAAAAATACTTTTTAAATACTCTCCACATTTCTTTTGTTGCTCAGTCTTAAATATAATCTTTTCTTTTATTTTTTGAACATACAGAGGCATTTGCTCTCTGGACACTCTTCCTTAACTGGTAAACACACAACATGGAGCCTGCAGCAAACAATTTCACACTCGGGTGGAAACCAATTGAAGTGATCAAAGTTACAGTGACTGACCACTTGAAACATAAATAAATAAGATAAAATAAAATAAAATAAAAAAGCTTTGGGCAGAAATCATTGCTGTACAAATGCTGTTTAAATAATTCACTTATAAGAATTGTGTGGTACGCTTGCATTATTCCTATTGGGTCTTTTCATATGTGACAAAATGTGGAAAAATGTTTTTATCCAATGGTAATTCTATTGTGATAACCTCTTTGTTTCCAAATGGTTATCTGAGGCTGGTGCTGTGTGCACATTGAAAACATAAGGTGAAAAAGAAAAGCTTTTTATTTTAACCAAATCGAGTCTCCTGGAAACTAAAAACAAAATGCAAAATCGTTCGATAATCTGCCTTAAGTGGGTCTTTGGTAAGTTCTAATTACATAGTTATAAATTAGTTAACAGTGAAGCTGTCCATTTCATAACTTAACATAACTGTAATAAATGTACTTGTGTCAAGTAGATGGTGATCTGCATAATAGATAAATAAAATAATAATCAGTTATAATGATCAGTTGCTTATAGTGATTGAGTTGACCCAGACAGTGAGCAGGGATCACTATGAGCTGTTACTCTTGCATTCCCATTTGACAGTGCAACTGCATGACCACAAATAAAATATATTTTAAACTTGCCTGCTTTTATATTTAAGTGCAAAGGCATTTACCAGACATGCCAGTAGTAGAACATGTCAACTTACATATTTATATAGTTATACAAATTACTGTAAGTAATATTTATCATATGTTCGTTTTTCTCCTTTCACAGCTCTGCTCATTTGAGTGGCCATGTCAGGCTTGTTTGGATACTCAGAGTTGTGGAGTGGGTGGCATCCTATTTAAAAAGGTGACACTGAAGCCCCTCATTTAAATACTTTAATGTGAACGATCTTTCTTAGATCCTTAATTACATTCTCATATTAACAGTGATACTGACAGTTTACATAGTTTTTTAATGCTACACACAGAACAGGGCTTGAGGAGAGGACCCTGTTTCTGTGTCAGGAGAACCTAGCGTCACTTTGCTTATGTAACTGTTGTTTAACTCCTGTGGGTGTGTAGCTATGTGCACAGACCCCCATATGATTTACAATGTAAGACTGTGTTAGCTCCAGTGTGTAAGTATAAGTTCAAGAGGCTCCTGTTACAGCTGACCACCCAGACCTGCTACTTTCTCCCTCCACAGGAGGCATTTGAGGGGATGCCAGGGATACCTCCCTGTAAAAATAGGACAGATCATGGGGTGGCCTCAGGCTCCAGTGTCTCTCATGTGACCAGGCATGCTTGCACACAAGTACATGCACATAACAAACACAGAGGGGGAAAAAAAAAACAAACACTCAGCTAAACAGACATGTAGAGGGACATGCCAAATGCAAATTGGCTCGTGCATGCATCTACATGAACTAACACACCCCAGTTAACAAACTGTAACTTTATCCTGCATTTGTTTAACTTCTTTGCTAACTTGGCTAACTTACTTTCTCTGATTAACCACCTATGAAGCTCCATAAGTTGATTAAATGAAAGAGTCCAATTTTAATATTCGCTTTAAATGGTTTATACATGTATGCACTGTACGTCTTTTGTGGTAACATATTTCTTTCACAAATTTTATTTTTCAATTTATCACATTGCTGGTTTATTGATTTGTGCGCTTCAGTTTTCACATAAATTATACCAAACAACTACATTGAGCCAAAATCTGCAGTGGTAGCTGCCTAGTTGGCCCCACTCTTCCTTGCCATCCACCGTGCTACTCCAGATAACTCGCTAGATTGCAACCCTGAGTAACCTTCAAAGCTCTTCACTTTTCCCCCTCTCAGCCCACTTCTACAGAATAACTGCCCAACTCGTTTTAGTTTTCCCATCTTCCATTGGAGCCAGTCCTATTACCATGTCACAAGACCTTCCTCTCTATACTCATGGTGTCCCCCCCGCCCCCGCTCTTCCCCCTCTCCCTCCCTCCCTCTTTCCCTCTCTCAACAAAAGCTAGTGTTTCAGCAAGCACATTTGGCGGGTGAGAGAGAAAAAGAAAGGGAGGAGGAAAAAAGGCGAATGAAAGGAGAGAAAAATTGATGCTGTTAGCATTCCAAAGAGATGACTCAAGCGGCTTTACAAAAAGCTCAACACAGACAACACCATAGGGAGATGGGAGAGAATGGCTGTACGTGTTTGTTTTCTCTCTATGCTTCTGTGCAAATTATGTCTGCCTTTGAATACATTTGTGATAGTGTGTGTGTGCATCCACACTTTTTGTTTGTAAGGCCCAAATCCTTTTAAGACCTTATTTTAGCTTACTTGAAAAGAGAGTGTGGGTATGACTTGCACCTTTTATCCATTCATGAGGCCAACCATAATGCATCAGAAAACTTGCATTACATGCTCATAACATTTTAGTTACTGGTGCATGTCCTAGTATTTTTATATGTATCTCAATACAAAAGTAAAATATTAAATTAAAAATGTTAATCTGTAAGCTAATGCAACCTAGAGTCAATTCATTTTTTCGTAAGAGTGAATGCTGAAAGTATCCCTGCAGGCTAAACAAAGCTGGAATATGTAAATAATGACAAGATCTGCAGTAACTTGGTGGACTATAAAGGGATCAGAGTGTGACTAAGTGTTGGAGGCATCACCGTTATTTTTTTTCTTCACTTGTATGCACGTGTTAGGGGTGTGTTGGCACGTGTATAAATTTTGTAATCCCGCCTATTTGTGTTTTCATAATCAGAGCTGTGTCAAGGCCTGCATGGCTGGTGATCATGGTCTGTTGAAGTTAATTTTATTTCATTAATTATTTCCTCTGTGTATAAAATATTTCATCTTGTATTTTAGCAAAAATAAAAGTGCTAACTTTTAGTAAAAACAGCAAACTAATTTGACATTGTCTGGCATCTGTCTGCCCCATCTCAAACATCCTGGTAAACTCATACACATTCCACCTTACCAGCACTGCAGCTTTTGTCCTGTGCAATAGGCTGCATGGGCTGTGGAGGATGCTTTGAGCTGTGTGGTGGGTGCGACTGTTGCTGAGAAGATGGACCCATAGTCTCCTGGTCTGACTGGCCAGTCCTGTTCCACATGTTGACAGATCCACCGCTGTATTGACCTTGGAAGAAGATTCAATTAAATGAATAACTCATAAGCTAAAAATAAGAAGCCTGGAATTTCAAATGATTGCGTTCAGGCTTTACAGCTGCTCTTTTTAAAGAAATGCATGGAGGGTTAAGTATTTACCAGGGTCTCCCCAAGCTGCTGTTCCATCATCAATCTCCATCCTCCGACGAATGGACTCCGGAGAGGGCTCTTCCCACCCAGTTGCCACTTCCTCCTTCTGACCTACTGTGGGCATTGGGCCTCCAAGCCAGCCTAACAGAAGAATAAATAAAAGTGAGTCATCCATTGTGTGTACTCCCACCTGAACTGTCTTGCTATACAGTGTCAAAAAAGCTTTAATTCAGTTATGGTGTCCTAAAGTCTTCCTTTCCAAACACTGTAACAAATAGGTGTGCAAATAACAAAGACTTGCTCTTAAGCACTGGAAAAACATCCTTATCTAAACAGTTTGATAATCCTTCTAACTACCTGTGGGCTTGTTAGGGCCTTGAGTGCCTCTGGGCGTGTTGGATTCAGGACCTTTCCCCCACTCGTTGGAGGGCTTGGGATTGGGCTCACCCCAGTTCTGGGTTCCATGGTTGTTCTTCATTGGCTCACCCCAGCCCTGGCTATTACTCTGTGGATTTGGTTTGTGTACTGAGTCGCCCCAGTTGGAACCTGGGTTTGAAGTGGTCTGGTCTGGAGTATTTGATCCTCCACTCCCTACCCAGGTGTTGCTGCTGCTGGTGTTGGTTCGACTTGGGTCGCCCCAGCATCCAGAGCCAGAACGGTCACTGTCGCTGTCCCAGCCCACCGAGCCTGCACCTTTTTGAGGCTCCCCCCAGTGGTTGCTGGCACCTGGTCGAGCACTTTCTCCACCATTACCCCAGCCTTCACTTCCATTACCACTATGCAGGGGGGTTGGAGGAGGTTTGGGTGTTGGCCATGTATTGGACCTAAGAAAGCAACAAAGCTGATCAGTAAAACAATAGTGGGAAAATGGGGAATTAGGGTTGCAAAAAGCTAAGAATGTGAAATTAACTTGTAAATGATCAGCTGTTATGCATTGCATTCATTTAAAGGGGAAAAAAACAAACAGTGTTTCTGCATCAGTATAATCAGTCTGTCTGTAAAAGAAATTACCTGTCATCTTTGTTAATGTTATTGCCCCAGGTGTTACTGGTGTTGTTGCTGTTGCTCCCCTTGTAGCTGAATCCATCGTCCCAGCCACTCTGCCCTCCTCCACTCGCCGGGACTTTGCTGTCCCATCCAGAGGATGGTCGATCTCCCCAGCCGGAACCTCCTGCACCTGGGCCTGAGCTGCTGGGCCCACCCCCCCAACCTACAATTACAATGACAGGGAGATCAATTTTTTATTAACTTCTATGTGCTGCAACAGAAGTTTATTGTTCCCAATTTTAATATTTACATTTATATCACTTAAATGTATTGAAGTAATAGATATGTCCGTATTACAGCACTACCTCCTGAGTTCTGAGAGGGAGCTGCCGGTGGTGTTGTGCCCCAGCTGGAGCCTCCGCTGCTATGCTTTCTTTCATCTCCTCTGGGACCCTGGTGCTGATTGTTAGAGGGAGAAGTGACATCCCAGGCGGTGTTCTGCCGTATGGGCGTCTGTCCCCACCCAGTGTTGGACAGGACCCTTGGGTCCAAATCGGCCCGGGAAACAGCAGACAGTACTGATGGAGAATGGGGGTTGCCTTTTCTGCGGTTTCCCCCTTTTGACTGGCTGCTGTCTCTGTCTGAACTGGATCGGCCTCCAGAGCTTTCTCCACTTCCTTCACTTCCTCCAGAGCGACCCCAGCCTCCAGTGACACTCCCCAAACCATGGCTTCCGCCTCCTCCCCCTCCACCTCCCATGCCCATGGCGTCATCTTCCAGGCTCTTCCAGCCATTGTTGGCAGAGCTTCCTTTATGACTTCCAGCATCTGAAAGGTTGTGACCGGGAGTTGTTGATCCCCATTCTCCATTTGACATCTTGTTGTTAGATGTGGAAGAGGATGATGAGGACGCAGAGGAAGAAGATGCATTGCTCCCCCAGGGACGAGGTATCCCTGCTGGAGGTCCCATTGTAGTTTGGTTGCCATTTCCTGGTGTTGGGCCTGCAGAGCCTGGGATCTGATTTGAACCATTACCCCAGGACAAGTTACTCTGGGGCTGGTTTGGGTTATTGGTGGGCCCCTGGTCCCAGCGGGGGGCCCCAGTGTTATTGTGGTTATTATTACTCTTATAAGCAGCAGAAGAGGAGATTTGGGGGTTCCCAGCCTGCATTAAGGCAGGGTTTTGGGGGTTCACAGTGTCTGCATTTGGGTGGCCCTTGTCTCCAGGGTAGGTAGTTGCGCCCCAAGGCGTACCAAAGGCCCCAGGACCCCCCAGCTCTCCTTGGGGGTGCTGGGGTGCTGATGAGGGGTTTCCATTGGCCAGTGGACCCCCATTCCCTCCTCCAATAGAGCCCCAGGAACAATCCCCACTGAGCTGGGGTGAGGCGGTAGAGTTTGGTGGACTAGAGGTCATTGTGGCATTAGTAGTAGAAGAAGTAGTATTCATCATAATAGTGTTATTTGGTCCATTGGATTCAGTGTTAAGGTTGGTAGGCTGTAGGCCACCATTTCCACTGTTGCTGCTTCCTAACACTTTGCTGTTTGCTGTACCATTATTTACCTCAGTGTCTTCCATTATACTGCTGTTGTTTGGAGCTGCCATGCTACCCCAGCCCAGCATGGAGCCCTGTTGGGGAGCTAGACCCAGTTTCGAACTCATCCCCTGAGCCTGTGTAGGACGCTGGCCCTGGGACACTGGGCTCGGGGTTGGATTCTGTGGCCAGGCACCGTGGTTGGCATTTGTGTTTAAAATGTTTGGGTTTAACCCTCCATTGATGCAGGGGGTGCTTCCGCCAGTAGTGATTATGTTGCTGCCTGACTGGGTGCCCCATACACCACTGTTGTTGACGGGCTTGTTGTTGTGGCTACCCATGTTATTGCTGCCAGTACTGTTGGGTTCAGCCACAGAGAAGTGGGAGGGCCCGGTGATGTTATTATTTCCATTATTTGCACCGCTGATTGTTCCCATTCCTCCACCAAGTACCTGACGACTGTTGCCGTTGCTGTCCCCATTCACTGAAACACCAACCATCATGGCAGAAGTCACCAAGGAGGAAGAAGCTGTAGAAGACACAGAGGAAGAAGCATTTGCTGACATCATCATCACTGTTGTCACAGCGGCGAGGTTTTTCTCTGAGCCGATCGAGGAGCTAGAGTCTGCATCCATGCATTCTGACGCCAACTCAGGGTCTGACCCTGACCCACAGCCAGAAGAGGAAGAAGACGATGAGCAAGAAAATGAAGAAGAGGAGGGAGGCCAGACAGAGGAGTTGGTTGAAGAAGGGTTGTTGGTTTTGTCGGTGCTTCCGTCCACTAGGACTTTGCCCCAGTTGCTGTTGCTGTCACTGCTGCAGGGAGAGCCAGAAGACCAGGGGGAGGGCTCATACTGTGGGTCCAAGCCAGGATGTTCCAGACCTGATGTGAGAAGGGTGGACATAAGAGCGGACACTGTTAGACTGGAGATTAAAATTAAAAAAACACCTGAGTAAATTTATTTAAGCATCTAGCAGAGAAGTTGTTTCATGGTCAAGAAATCATATGATGGTGAAATGTGCCGTATCAAATAAAAAAACAATGTGGTTCAAATTACTCTCTTTCACTATCACATCAATATTTTCCTATTTCATCCAAACATTCAGCTGCCTAACTGTTTTGGATGTGATCAGTGCCAAGCCTGAGTCTCAACACAGCTTCCACCACTTTGTCACCACAGCAGGACCAAAATGCATGCCAAAAAAAAAAAAAAAGGATCCTTGGAGCGAAGGACGACCATGTGCAGCAGAGGAGAAATGGAGGGCACAGGAAAGATGGCAATCAAATGAAAAGAGGGAGCGATGATGGAGGAAGCAAGGGCAGGAGGTGGTAAAGCAGAAGAGGTAGTGGCATGGAAAAATTCAGACTTGGTTTATACCTTGATACCAAATGTATTAAAAATATCAGAGTCTTCTGCATTTAGACCTGGCATGCCTCTAAAATTAGACTCCGGAGACCACTTGGGATCTGATTTTGCTTTCATGGCCATTATGCACAGACTCTTTCAATTGCAATCTAGTGTCTGAATTTACAGTGCTGCTGCAACCTTTTGTGAATAATTGCCTTATTTATCAGCCTTTGGCAGCTTTTTTTTTTTTTATTCAATCAGCATACTGCTTTTTAAGATCCCATTCATTTCCTGCTTAAAGTTCACATAAATGCATTAAGGTATTTCATCTCAAAAGAAGTGTTTTAGTACAAAGGCAGTGTAGTGGCAAAGCAATCAGTGAAATATGCAATAATTGTGAACAAACTTAAATATAACTCAATTTAGTTTGTCCAAATAGAGGGACAATGTTCAGGTTTGGTTTTTGTCGTAAAATTTCACATTGCAGGGAGTAAAAAGCATGCAAGGAAAGCGTGAAAGGAGTGCATCTCAACCAAAAAAAACAACAACAACAAAAAAAACAAATATTGACTTTCTGTTCTGTTTGGTTTTGGCTTATGAACAAACAATAAACCTTTAGGAAAGGAAGGAAGCTTTGCAATTCAGTAATAAGTTTTTGGTTCGTGAGTAGCAGAGCATGTGAGCAGAGCAGGGTATGAGTGAGCCTAGGCAGAGGGATTTTGGATGGAGCACATTGCAGATTTTTTTTTTAAGTTAGATCATCACCTTATCTCCCACTCCATCCTGCTCATGTTTTGCTCTGGTAACGCTCACGCCATGAGTTCAAAGCATACCCAGCTCTGAATGCAAATTGCGTAGACACTATTTTCTGTTGAAAATTGTCTGCTGCCAGTCAGATCATGCTTCTGTATCCGATGAATCTTAAGCTCTTTTTTTATTTACTTGCCACCATTCTGGCTAATGTTTGAGGTGAAATTAAAGTACAACACATTTTTTTTCCTTTATTTAGAGCAAGCAGTGATGCTTTGAGTTAAGCGGAATGAAATTTAAGTCTGAGGTGATATTAAAAGAAAAGCCTTCAGTGGTTTTAAGCAGGGAGCGGAATTTGGGCTTCTTGCTCATGGAGCAAGGAGCCCAAATTGACACTGCTTCACTTTGCTTACATGTTCTGATGAACACACATCTGACGGATGGAGCTAGACGGTTGCTTCTGTTACCTGCCCCATAGAGATACAGAGGGCAACTTGCCCACAGCATTGGCTCTGAGGTAGCTCAAAAGTGTTTTATTTTTTGAATGCCTTTTTTTTATTTTTGACAATTCACACTTGATATTCTTTCTACCATGACAACATCTGCTATTTCTTTCTTTCTTTCTTTTCTTTTACAAGTAATCCCTGGAGACCAACAATAAGTATCCTGACCGACTGTTTGCCCATCTCTGGGTCATTCACACTCAAAGTGTCTCTCACTTCAAAGCATCTCTTTCACAAACATGTTGCCAGCTCTCCATGGTGCTTATCGTGCATGTTTGCCAAGTTTCCTCTTGCACCCTCTCACAACCACTTTTCTCTCACTCATGCTTTCATCTCTCTCTTTGTCTCTCTTATATTCCATGAATAAAATGCATCATCTGTCAAGGTCATGTCAGACTGGGTCCACCATGTCTGTAGATCCCAATGTAGAGAGCCAAGTAAGACATTTGGTGGAAGAATGAAATGCAGAGGCACAGGAAAGGAAGAAGGCACTGTATAGTCACCTGTTTGATTAGGGGAGTGGCTGACGGAATCCCGAATGGGAGCCATGCCTGGAAACAGAGAGAGGAAAGACGGTCAAACAGACTTAAAGGGAGTTAGAGATAGAGCCAGAAAACAAACACAGTGTGGAGGTGATAGAAATAGAACAGATGGGACATTCAACGAGAATCAAGCAACTGAAAAGGACACCAAGAATGTTAAAGTATAAAGGCCTTGCAAAAAGAAGAGCATTAGTGGAAAGACCGTGCTACTGTCACAACTGGTTATCCAGATAAGGATGCATGAAACAAGTAATAATGACATGTTTTTAATTCTCAAGTGATTTGTCTGAGCTGAATTTAGTGTTATCAGTTTGTTTTTCCACCCTTTATTGCGCAACAGTGTGACTGTACACTAACAACTTATCATGTTCCACTTAGTTTGCTGAATATGACATCAAGTTGGAGCAAAATTTTTTCTTTTTTATTTCAGGAGACAAAAAAAACTATATTTATAGTCAATATTGTATAAAACGTTCAATATATTTTAATAAATTTAATACATTTTAATATAAAGGCCACAAATTATTGAAGTAAATTAGGTTTAGAAAACCATTTTGCGCAGACTCCACTCTGAATTTAGTGTAGTCTTGTGCAAATTTTTAACTTGCTACTTTTTCTGACTAGGTAAGATCATTTCAAATGGGCTAGAGTAAAAGTACAAGCAGAAACACATCTGAAGCTATGAGGAAGAACACACCCACATTTTACAATGTAGTACCATTTGAAATTAACTGTATAATAATTTTCTTGCTTGTCCAAGAATGTGACTACTGGCAGATGTGTTTGTGTAGACTTGTGTCCTAGTATATGTCTCAGAATACATACAGATATAACTGCAAGTTTGTTTGTTTTTTTGTTTGTGTTATTTTTCATTCTCTGCATAGTTTACCTGTGAGTGGGGCTTGTGGATGTGGCTCCTGGCTGGACAGGAGGGCGTCCCCGGGATGGGTGGAACACAGGTGACCTCTGGTTCCCAGGTCGACAAAGGGGAGGTCAAACGTCAAAGTTCAGAGGGCACAGCCTCAAGGGTTTGAGGTGAAGAGGCAGGGCTTGTCAGAGCGGGCAGCAGGCTGATCAGGCCCCCTTGGCATTGCTAAGGACTGTATTTTTGAGCGATTGTGTGTTCGTGTGTGGATGTGTGGGTGTGTATGTATTTGTGTGGGGAAGGGGAAGGGGGGGATGTGGTTTAGATTTAGGACTCTGCCTTGACTTGGTATACTCTGGCACTGCATAAAAAAAAGAAAAAAAGGGACAAAATGGAGAGGAAGACTGTTAGTTCAATGTGCTGCATGCCTATCATCAACTTAAAAGACATCATCAGTTTGGAAACCACTCAATCACAATATCTAACATTAATCCACACAACCAGTCATGTGAAGTGTATCCAGGAGCATTTCAGACATTAATTATACAGAAGTCTTAGGGAACACACATTTTTATTAATGCACAGCAA
This sequence comes from Ctenochaetus hawaiiensis, assembly GCA_029783645.1. Taxonomy (NCBI): domain Eukaryota; kingdom Metazoa; phylum Chordata; class Actinopteri; order Acanthuriformes; family Acanthuridae; genus Ctenochaetus; species Ctenochaetus hawaiiensis. Next base: position 15,424,153 of record JAPZDY010000009.1, on the reverse strand, counting down.
CTCAAACGCATCAGTGACATTCACAAAAAAATTAATAAAAATTAATAAACCAAAGCCCTTTCTGTCTTATAGCCTTCTCATTAGAGTTTACTTGAAAACAAATTGTAAATTGTAAAACCAATTCAATGCTACCAATGGTAGATTGACTTGCATGATAAAACCATCACAAAGTCACTTACTGAAAGACTGGATTTATCTCTATGATTAATGGCCCATTTCAATACAGTGGTCCCTCGTTTATCGCGGGGGTTATGTTCTAAAAATAACCCGCAATAGGCGAAATCCGCGAAGTAGTC
>JAPZDY010000009.1:15390563-15403213 GCA_029783645.1 Ctenochaetus hawaiiensis | reverse complement strand
TGATATATATATATATATATATATATATATATATATATATATATATATATATACACATTATCGAACACAAAGGGAATTCCAGCTTCTATCTATTTCTTTCACAGTATTGTCTTAGCCACCTATGGATGGCTTTTGCTGCTGTGTAAGAAAACAACCCTGAAAAGAGTTTTAAAAATCAGACAATGACAAAAATGGAGAAAGAGAGACAAACAAATATATCATGGAATCTGCCAAATGAAACATTTCACCAATGAGACAAAGGCTGTTGCTGCTTACAGGAGAGCCCGGGAATACATGTGTATAAAGCAATGACCATTGACCCACCAGTGGCAAAAACAACCCCCAGCCTTGTGCACAAATTACCTCCCTTATCTCTGTGTGTGTTTGACTGTGAGGGGGAGAGAGAAGTGTGGAGTTCTTTCCTTGCCAAGTAGTTATTTTATTTGACCAGGTATCAAAGAGATTAGATTTAACAGTATTTAAACAAGTGGGTAACCTCTCAGCACAGGGGGAATCGGTGCCAAATACTACCCAAATATAGGTGTTGCAATGGATATCAATCACTAATTATGTGTTTGTGAGGTAAATTCAGATATAACCAGTTTCAGACTGGGGAAAATATTGAACTGATAGTCCCTTTCCCCTGCATATTGTATGCACGACAATTGGGATTCTTCCTGTGTTCATGCAGTTGTTTGAAGTTAATATTTCCCAGCTGTCGAGTCATAACTGTGAGGTGAAACTTATTTATCATGTTTCCATTTGGTTGTCAAGTGAATTTAAACAAAACATTTACAAAACAAAAGTCTGAAGTACTTTCAGCTGTATGCTAATGTCAGTGTGATAAAGTCGGACTCAGACCAAATCAGGCATTATTCTGAAAACACAAGTTTTTCCATTCTTTTTAATGTGCTTTTCTCATTAAGTTTGGATGTCACAGACCATTGTGGTAGAGTGAACTTTTGAAGAAATGTAGCGACATACCACACTGCAATTGCAGTGTCTGAACGGAATCTGAACAGCCTTAGAAAAAAAAGATGTTGGTTGGCATTTGCAAATGGGCCAACACCTCCACACCACCACACAAAAACCTGCTGTGACCACAGCAGTGCCTGATTTGTTCTGAAGTGGCCCTAAAACACTCACCATGACAAAGCTAACACTCTATAATCAAGCAGAAATTATATTTATCATGTTAGCATCTTGAGTCAGCATGTTAGCCTGTGAAAAATTGCTAATTAGCTCTAAGCACAAATGTAGCCAAAGCTAATGGATATTTCATGAGATAATGTCACTGGGAAAAAGTTATTGCAAAAATGATTGCAATAAACTTCAAAGGGACATGAAGGTTTGTACCAAATTTAAGGTCAGTGCATGTGACAGCAAATATAAGTGGACCAAGAAACAAATAAAGCCCATCCCTAGAGTCATGCTGCTGGCATGGCTGAAAAAAATGACTACAGAACTTCAATATTTTTAATTTTTGCTGCTCTGCTATAAACTATCATAAGAAATAAGATGTTTTTAAGAGCTTTTCACAACTTATTCTAAAATGATGATTACTAAAGCCCTCGAACATTTTCATTAATAATAATGATATGTTGATATTTAACAAGGAATAGCTTAGAAACTTAATTTCACTAGAAAGTGCATGCTTGATAGTATAATTTGGATATTAAAGGAAAGAAAAATATAACTTGTGTCTTACTGCAAAACCCAAAAATTAGTTGCAGATTGCAATAAAACCATGAGACTCAACAGGACATATTGACATAACAGCAGATAGTTTGGGACACTTCGACACATACATGCAAACAAACCTCAGCTCTCACATGCCTTTCAGTTAATAATAACGTGTTTCGAAGGTAGATTGAACAGAAGGATAAAAGTATGGAGAAGTTTAAAGTTAGGTCAACAACAGCGTATATAGCTTAGAGTTTGTCTGGCTTGTTCTGTGAGTGTCCACTCATGCATCACAATATCCTGAGGCAGACTAGCATTAGATTAACTAGTAGACCGTAACAAAACAGAAAAGTCCAGAAACAGCCAGTGTAAAAACCTAAACAAAGCAAGACAGAGGAGAATAGAACAGTGCAGACTGGTGCACAATAGTCATGTCGCCACCATGAGTAAAAAGGTGGGTTTTTACTCATGGTGTTGCTGCTGTTATATTATTAGAGCAAAATCTACACTTAAGCTTGTGTTTTTTTTATTTTAAATGGCCTCAAAACCAATACTTGATACCAACGAGGATGTGTGTGTTTGAAAGAGCAGAATATTACTTTTTGTCTGCTTGTCACAGTGAATGATAAGGCTACAATTTTAAAACCCAACTCAGCATGTTTTTATGAAAGGGTTTTATGGGAGAAGAGCAGTCCAGTGTAGGCAAAGAGTTTGGTAATAGTCTGTGACAAGGCAGTCACCTTGACAGACAGAGCGGTGTAAACAGAACAGGCCAAGGTTTAATCATTCACACATACACACAAGTTCAAATGTAGGAAATAGTCCCTGGTAACTTGGGCAAACAAAGGCATACAGGTACACACGTGTGCACATTTACTGACACAGCACTGGCTATCATAAAGTTATGCAACTGCATTCATGTGTACACACCCCAACATCTGGTCCACAGCCTAAAATATACATTAATGCAAACACAGACACTCACACTCACACTCACACACACACACACACAGTAATGTTATGTTGTTTTTTTTTGTATTTGTGATCGCACATTTCATATGCCACCTATTTTGCTTGTTGTGTAAGCAACTATGACATGACTCATTGGATTGTGGATTACTGTTTTGAAGCCTTCTGTTTGGCATTGAAGCAAATTGCCATTTTGTTTTTTGTAAGCTAGAAGTGACCATATTTGGACGAGAAGGTGGAGCTGGGGAGGATCCAAAATGCTACCAGTGCCTTTATGATGACTAGTAGACAGCTGGCATTATGCATACGTTTAAGCATTAATGAGATTTAAAAGATTGAGTACTATGAAAATGTTTTCTGTTAGAGACCTCAACCATGCCTTGTACTTGGCTTTAAACATGTTTATTTCTTCTGAAGTAGATAGTTTCGATATGGGACTCTATGGGGATTGATGAATTTTTGGAGTCAGCCTCAGACATTTCAAGGAACTGCAGCTTTTGGCACTTCGTTTTTCTTGGCTTTGTTTATGAGCCCAGGAGTTTTTTTATTTGGTTTAGCTAAACCACAGTTTGTAATTCATATACAAAAATTCAGTTTGCTGCTTTTTGTTTAGTAGTTAAAGCTTTAGTAAATAATTAGCACCTCTGTCCTAATTTGTGTCTCATTAAATCAGTCGTGCACAAATTGTCCAATTTGTATCTGGGGAGAAGGTATTGCTAAGAATCACTAACCTTGATAGAACAACACCCTCCTGTGTATGATTTCATTCTTAGTTTGACTTCAGAGGCAAGTGGGACACAACAAGTTATCAGGTGCAGCTGCAGGACTAAGGGAGCAGGTAAAAATGTAAAGACTACCGTACTAGTGTGAAAGACAAGGGCATGGAAAATTAAGCTTAATGTAAATGTAGAGAGAGAGAGAGAGAGAGAGGAAGAAAGGGAGACAGAGAGAGAGAGAGAGAGAGGAAGAAAGGGAGACAGAGAGAGAGAGAGAGAGAGAGAGATTATGTGGAGGGGGTGAGAGTGCACGAGAGGCAGACTGAAAGACAGAAGAAGGTCAGAAAAGAGATTTGCATGTCAAGTAGTAATAGGCTTGTCCTGAGTAGAGACACGCACACTACTAAGCTGCAGTGCCCATGGTGCTGCAGCATATGTGTGTGTGTGTGTGCATGTGTGTCTTACTGTTGTCTTCAGAGTGACTTCTGTGTTTCTAAAGTCTGTAAAACAACATATATCTAAAATGTGTTTTGTGTTTGCGTGTCTTTGGCTTTGATGCTTTTCTTTCTTCTTCTAAATCTTACTTTTCTTTTTCCTCACCGTTTCATTGAGGCTGACAGAAATCATTCATCACTCTTTCAAACTGCCTCCCCCATCCAGTCCACACTTATCACCACTACCCTTCATTTTTCACGTTCTCCCTCTTCAGCCTCGTTATCTCCTCTCTGCCTCCACCCTCCTCTTTCTCTTTCTATCAGCACAAACACACAGACATGAGCAGGCAGTGTGCACAAACACACACACACACATACTGTTTGATGAGCTGTATTTCTCTTATTTTCCTCTCTTTTTATTTCTCTCTTCTTCATTGATGTGTTTACTTCAAGCCTGTCAAGTAAAATTCATCCATTGTTAAATTTAATCTTTGAAATACTTTCAAAACTCTGATGTTAAGTGCTTTTTTCATGATTTTATGTCTTGAAAAACAAACACAATCCACCAGTATAGAACCCACATTTTCAAAAGGCAGGTTCAGCAGATCAGTGTCTCAGTGTCTCAGTGAGAGCCCAATGGCAATAACTGACGATAATCACACCTTAGATGAGCTCAGTTTTTCATTCTGCTCTGAATGCATCTGTTGGCTACAGACCGTATCTCTTCGTTTGAAAGCTATGATGCAAAAAGGAAAACCTGCAATATTCTTACAAACTTATCAGCAGCAATGGTGTTTCCACTTCCAAGTTTACTGCAAGTTCAAATGAGCTAAAGTCTAAATGGAGACAGTGCACAACCTTGACATTTCACAAATGTCGTAGTTGTCAGAGGAATTTTCATTTTACCTTATCTATAATCAGAAATGAATGAGTAATTTATCAAAAATTAGTTTTTTCCACCAAAACTGTTACAACATTGGAGAATTTGATAGTTTAGAGGTTTAACATGCTGACTTTGGACTGCAGTCTCCTTACTTTGAGTCCAGCTGAGTTCTTTGTTGCCTATCATTACCTATGTCTCTAAGCTCCATAAGACATAAAGTAATACAGTATTACTTTTAACTGTTATACTAATGTTTAAATCTGTTTTTTGTGGCTCAAGTTGACTTTAAGGACAATGTAATAAATTTTAATAGCTTCTTTATCCTACACAGAGCTTTAGATCTTTTAATTAAGGCTAGAAAATACATTGTGATCATATTGTTTATGAGAGTAGACCGTTATCTTATTTTCTTGGATATCATTGTACTGTGACATTGCAGAAGCTGCATTACATCAGTATGATGTAATTTTCTGAACTTACCAGCCCTTTCAAGCAGTTTTGATATCAGCCAATAGTCATGATATCTGCATTTCTAATAATTATTTATCAGTTTCTTAATCTGTTTATATAAATGCTGTAACAATTTCATACTCAAGTAATTTTCTAAAATATTTAGATTTTTAATTTTTTCCATATTGCCCAGCCCTACTTTTCCTTGTCTCCCCTCTCTCTGACAGGGTACCAGCTTTGAAATGGATTTGTTGTGGTTAAAGTGAAACCTGATGTTCAACCAGTTACCTGACCATTTATCCCCTTCAGCTCTCATCACAGTCACACACCAGCTGAATACAAACCTAATCCATCATCTGATTGGTTAGTGATTTGTTTTTTAAAAACAGATAACTTTCATCTACCCTTGCAGAATTTAATTTTAGTTAGTTTAGTTTAGTTTTTAGTTTTGCATGCACATAACACACACATATTCACACAATACAGGTTATTTATACGCAAGGACTATTACATTATTTCCAGGAGATCTGTCCATTCCTGTCCCTACAATCCATCACAAGGCCTTGAATATGCAGATAATCTTGATTAGTGTGCTGGGTGACAGAATAACATATTCAAATGTATCCCTTTATTTAAATTCACCCTCATTTATATTCATATCACTCATTCAAGACTGGCCTAGCTCCTCCATTAACACAGGAGCTCATGCAGATCGGCGGTCACAAGGTCCAGCGATTGGCTGGTCTTATTGCCATTCATCATTGGCGTACATATTTTACTGTGCGGAGGAAGGTGACACTGGGCCGAGAAACAAACACTTGGTACCACATCACACAGACACTCAATCAAACACATTGAGACATATGCAAACACACTGCAGCCAACAGTGTGCCAGCATCAGTCCAGTCAGTGAAAATGGCAAAGACGGCCCTGGCACCCTTGGTTTGTTTATTTTGGAGTGCATGTATCGGTGAAAGCCTGGGGGAAAAATAGGGAATAGGGAGAGAAGGAAAGATGAGGTAAAAGAAAGCTGTTGTTTTGGCTCAGTCATTGGCATTCAAATGCTGATCACACCACCACCAAATATGGTAATCACTCCTCAATTGTTCACCAATACCAAGGAAATAGTTGGGAAAGACTGTTTTTTCTGCCATTGAAAACAGTTAATATTGGAAGAAAAGTACAACAACTTGGGAAATATGCCTGTTTGCCTTTTTCAGGAGAGTAAGACAAGAAGATCGATGCCACTCTCATGGCTGTATGTTGTATATGAAGCTGCAGCCTGCTGTTATTGACTTAGCTTAGTTTAGCTTAGCTTAGCTTAGCTTAGCTTAGCGCAAAGACTGGAAACAGGAAGCAGCTTTTGGGGCAACCAGATGTTTCACTGCAGTGGCAGATCAAACGAGGCAGAGCCGGCCAACCATGCCGTGAGGGAGAACAGAAATGTTTTGCATTTGCTTAAACCTGCAGTGATCTCAGTAACACCTGGTTTGGTTAAAAACTGCCCTTCGACCGTGTATCAGGATATAATTTTCATCTAAGCCGCTGGAGCTTTTCTGTGGCTGCTCTGAGTGAATCTCGAAAGGAGCTGGTGTTTTCCTTGTCGCTCAGAACCAATCTGGGGCCACACTCGTCACCTTGGTAACCAAGAAAGTAGAGGAAAAGGTTGTTCTGGACGTTTCTGTCTATCCTGAGCTTTACAGATACAAATCATTATAAAAGAGACAAGAAAGCCCATTTGTGGGAGCAGATTGGCTGGACAGTGAATCTTTCTGGCGATTGTTGTGCTTTCATCACTCTCAGTGCTGTGAGCTTGTTGTCATCTGTGTTTTCAACCTTTTTTCTAATGTAATGAAACACTCCAAACATGCTTCATCCCAGTGCTTATCATCAGCACTTCTCAGCCAAAAAAACATTATCTGGACATGGCCTTTGAGTTTTGTTTATATATCTTAAATGATAAAAGTTATCTTTTTTACAAACCTATAGAACAGCTTCTGATACACAGGGGACTGCCGTTTGTTCTGACAGATCATTACTCTGAAAAGCCCTGTATAAAAAGACCAAAGTGTCCCTCTGACTTAAATTTTTTGGTTCAAGTTAAATTGTTGGTGAGATGGTTGAAGTAAGAAAAACATGTAAGCCAGTCAGAGGTAGAGTGGGAACAGGAAAAATGAAACAAGGACTTGAAATAATGGGCCATTTAAAAAAAAACTGGCACAGCACCAGTGTATCTGTATTTTTCTTTATTGTGGCATTTGTTATTAATCTTAAGTAAAATGTCATTCTGATAATTAGAGGTTTTGAGCTGCTTGTTTTCTCCAAATTTGTGGCATTTAGAATGTTAAAATGGCAAAATACCAAGTTAAGTTGCTGCAGTTTTTCTTCTGTAATTTTCTGAAGTTTAAATTGCTGAAGTGTTCTGTTTCACTCAAATTAATCATTATATAAAACAAAAAAGTCATAAATCCAAACACATTATTAATATTTAACATTTGTTTGAATTTAAAATTGCAACAACTTTGGTTTGTTTGGAAGAAGATAGGGACATTTTAAGATACAATATAACTGGAAGGAGGGAGGCTTGATATTTTTAAATGTTAAAAGTGGGCAGTGCACTGACCAGTAAATATCAAATATATTTGGCAGTGTTTGTCATGTAAAGCACAGTTTAGTTTCTCTGCTGAGCCATGATGAAATGCGTGGCACGCAGGCTGACCTGAGAGCCATTGTCATGGACAGAGCCACTGCTGGCTCTTTGTTAAAGCTGGACGGGCCAACAGACCTCTTGTGGAGAGAGAGTGCATGTAACTGCAGTTCAAAGCGTGAATTACAAAGAGGAGAACCGTGTGATGGGAGGGAAAAAGTGACAGACACAGGAGATGAGAGGGGGTGAAGAGAAAAAAAAGGGGGGGGGGCTGACGGAAATGCCTGAAAGTTTAACTCGACAGTGAAGGATTCATCCCTTTAAAAGTTGCTTGTTTAAATCTAACATGTTACAATAACCTGACTATCCTTTACTCCAGTTCCTGCTGTCTGTTTCTGTAGCAAAGAGGTCAATTAAGTGCTTTTAATTCTCAATGTGGTTAACAAGCTGAGAAAGAGACAATGCAGTGATAGTTGTCTTTTTCACATTCAGTGGAATTTAATTTATTTCCTCTTGTCCCTTTCTCTCTACCTTCCTCTCACACACACACACACACACACACACACACACACGTACACACCACCCCAACCCCCATGGCAGTCTGAGCAGCACAAACTGAACTGTGTGTGTGTGTGTGTGTGCATCTAAGTGTGTTTGTGTGTGAGAGAGTGAGCGAGCGAGTGAGTGTGTCTGTGTGTGTGCTCAGAATATTCTAGTGCATGGGGGTAGGGGTGTGTGTAGATCGTCCTGGCATGCTGCCAGTCTCTCGGTCTCTCATTACCGCTGTGTGTGCGTACAAATGTGTGTGTGTTTGAGTGCGCAACGGGGGCCTGCCAGCGTGACGGGCGTCACCAAGGCAACGCCAGAGCAGGTTCCAGATGCAATGCATCATATTTCTACAGGAAGGTGCACCGAACACACACATGTGCACACACACATTAAATAGGCAGTAGACCTTCAGTAAGCCGTACAGATTAGTTTTATCGTGATGGAGCAACTCTCATTTAAATACCCATTTTTCCTTTAATTCTTTCTTAGATGGATGACTGGATTCAGCAATCATCTTGGCCACACACATACTATGCATGGGCACACACACATATAGTTAAGCATTTACTTGCAAATCTTTTTTAAAGGAATCTATATTTTTTATTTGTTGTTCCTTTCTGTTAAAGGAATGGATCAAGAAATGTGGAGGTAGTCAGTCAGGTAGTTTAGCATAGCGATTATGTAAAGAGTGAAACCGGCACACTTGGACATCACATGTTAATTAGTGAGCTTTAGAGGCGTTGGAAAGTGGAATTTTTACTTGGATGGAGAGTCAAGCTAGCTGTTCATCCCTGTTTCCAGTCTTTATGCTAAGCTAACTGGCTGTTGGCTTTAGCTTAACTCATACAATGAAATGGACAAACCAGTGTACGTCTAAAAATGCTAAGCCATTTCCTAAATTGTTCTTTTTGTATTTTTATAATACAAACTTTAAAGAGCAAATTTGTGTGGCCTTATTGATTAATTTATCAGTACAATTATGATCAACAGCTTTTTAATAGATTTAACTCATTTAAAAAAAAATTGCCAATGGTTGTCAAGTTTAATGGTTTGACTTTATTGAACAATTTTGAAACTAGTGTGTTATTTCTATTTTCGCTTTATCTACATTGGTGGCATCCTAAAAATATTCTTGCTCCTCTGACATTTTCCTCCCTGTCTTCATCTCCCCTTGTTTATCAAATCTTCTCTCTCCCTTCCTGTTTCATTCCTTCTACAGCTTTAATGTCTGCTCACTCGTGATCTATCTCTCTGTTTTATACCTTTTCTTACCCTTAATCCATCCTTGCTTCACTGCCCCTCACCTCTCTCTACCTTTATCATGTCCTCTGCAAAAACTCACAGCTCAAATAAACCCTGGTCTCACTACAAAGCCCAGACAGTGAGAGGACCAAAGAGAGGTGTGTATACAAGAAGAGGGTGGGGACAAAAGTATGTATAATTGTGTGCCTCTATAGGAATCCTTCTCTTTTAATACAAGTATGTGTGTGCTTGTGTGCAAGTTTGTGTGTGTGTGTGTGTGTGTATGTGTGTGTAGAGTTTCTCTCTGCATGACTTATTCATAACAGCGTAGAGTTACAGTCAGGCCAAACACAGACAAACATTTCCACAACAGGTTTCCTCAGACGACCTCTCTATAGCTGTAGCTGTAGCCATAACCAAAGCCCTTGAAATGACCAGAATTTAAGCTTCTTTGTATAAGATTAAGTAAATAAACTAATTTTTGCTTAAGAATGCCAAAACTACCAGCTCTTCTTGAATGTGTATAGTTCTTTCTACTATCTATGGTCAGATGACTTTGCTTCCAAATCCTGGAGAATACTTTGGCTAAAAAAACTAACGGAATTAATTTAATATATACCTTTAAGACTTTTATCTGCCTAATTAACTGGTGTCATATATATAACACTTTTTTTATATACAAATAATAACTTTTTACTAACAAAGTATTGTGTCTAAATGAAGAACTGACCCTGATTTTGCACATAAAAGTCTGTTTACAGCATTGCCTGGCTAAAAATGTCTAAAAATGAAAGAATTCAGAGAGTGTGAAGTTCGAAAGAAGTGAGTTAACCAGACCTCTGTAACCTGTTCCTTATCTCTGCTTGAGGCTTGGAGCTCAAAGCTACATTAGCAACTAATAACAAAACACACCCAGGTCTCTGACAGAACTGTTAGATTGATGTAAGAATAATGGGTGAACCACTTCTTTGATATTTTTTTAGTTACATTGTGAGTCAGACAATGTTATGTAACTTAAATTCTGAATCATTACAGCACTCATTCAATACGTCAGATTAAACAAGGAACTGTTAATAACTTGAATTCACTACTTTATTTTCTTTGGGTCTAAAAGTTGTCATGTACACTGCAGAAGAAAAACAGTATCCCAGAGTAAAAAGACTGATTTGCTTTAGTCCTATAAACACTAGTGAGAAAAAAAAGTCAGTGACAAAAGTGAAAAAATGTTCAGAATAAATAATGAATATCAATAATCAGTGTGTGGTTTTAATGTAAGTTGTTGCTTTATTGTTATACTGTTGCATGTAGAACAATTTCCTGTCCTTTAAACATTTCAGTCAGAGAGAAAATTGTGCAAATACATGACTTACTTCACCTGTTCTCTCAGCAGTTGCTTAGAAACAGAAGAAGTCACATCCAGCTAAGTCATCTTCATTGTGCATCCCCTTGCGAGTGTTTAACAATAAATAGGTCTCATGGATGTATGGGCTGTAATGGGTTGTATATCGGCTTCTATTGCTTCCTTTAGTTTGAGCAAAAAAACAGCAGAAGAAGCCACAATGTTACATTACAGAAAAAAATACTGTGCCACTGGGATGATGTATTTTTTTGTAGCAAGTTAGCATCCTTGTGGTCCTTTTGACCACCTTCACAAGCGAGGACCACTAGTATGAATGTCTCCAAAGCTTGTGTTAACCACAGACCTTTTGTCAGGATTCTAGCCACAAATCCTTTAAAACTCACATGGATTTTGAAATGACAGAACTGTACGTTTGAGTTTAGGTTGAAGTTTAACCATACTAACATATTTCTGGGTTTTAGGACTCATTTCTACTCTACTGGTGCAGAGTAAGAGCAAATGCAAGATTCAAAGGAAAGCTGCATGTCTACTTGGTCTATTTATTTCCACTCATTTTCTGCACACATCTCATTCATATGTGACTTATTTGTATGCTTATTTTTTTATCGGTACTGGCCCCTAAAGAGTGTGCAGTGTCTGATAGAGAAATGGATCAGAGTTTACTTTGACTTCTTTTATTTCTAGTTTTCTCTATACACCTGTCTATATACATATATAGCTATCTGTGTCTGTGTGTGTGCATGTGTGTGTGTGTGCTGGCTACTCTCTCCATCTTTGCTGAATTCTGGCCTTGTGCCAAAGAGCAATTGGTTTTCATTCTATCAGAAACAAAAGGCCAGCAATGACAGTGAGAGTGAGAGAGTGTGAGCGTGTGAGGACAGAAAAAGAAAGAGAGAGAGAGAGAGAGAATGACAGGGGAAGCGGCTGTGCAGATTTCACATCTGAGTGAGCACGGAGGACAGAGTGAGAAATGACTGGAGATTAAAAATGTATATGAGTGAGAAATAGAGACATGGGGGGAGAGATGAGAGGGAGAGTTTTTCTAAGTTAAGTTTGTAAAGTTTGCAAAGAAGCTTCAAAAGAAGGAGCAAAAGGAGTCCTTTATCTACTTAGTGAAATGCAGAGAGATGCTGCTATGCTAAAAGTGAAAGGGTGAATAATCACCAAGCTGTGCCAGTTTCATGATTGCAACAATGAATCCAGTTATGTGCAACATTTTTAATGACCTTACATTTCCACGCAGACACATGCTGAACACTTTTAAAAAAACACACAGTGATCAATAAATGATCCTGCTTTTTACTCTTGAAATATCAGATCGTACAGCTGTTTGGGTACAGAGACATAATATTAAATGTCAAATGAATAGATTCTGATACACCATGAACAGATTTCTGCAATTTATTCATTTGACATTTGTTTATATTGCTGCTGTAATGATTTGATTTAGTTCTGTATTATTATTATTCTGGGTTACTATTTCTTTTGAATTTAAATCACTTTTAATTCTTATGATTTTACTACAGTGAGACACACAGAGACACACACGCACACTCACAGAGTTCCTTTCTTTCCTCTCCATCTCCATATCAATGGCTGCAGGACAATCAACTGGCTGGTTCACACCAGCAGCCTGACAGACACACACACACAGGCACGAAATACACAGCCATACAGGCATGAGCATGCACACACACACACACACACACACACACAC
>JAPZDY010000009.1:15360843-15384768 GCA_029783645.1 Ctenochaetus hawaiiensis | reverse complement strand
GCCACAAACAAGTGTTTGCAGCTGCTACTGGCCCAAAACAAGCCAATCTGCACACTCCAACACACACACACACACACACACACCAACAAGAGAACACACAGCTTAGTTTTCATCAGGCATCGTTGGCACAGCGCCCTGAGACGTCGGCACACATCACTGGCACAAAGGAGAGAAGGAAACCCAGACAGAAAAAAAAGAAAGACAAAACAGGAAAAAAGGGGGAGAGAGGCTAAAAACAAGAGCAGAGGAAGAAACAAACCGCAGCGGACGGCAAGACGACAGAGACATAAAGAAGGCTGAAAGATAAATCTGACAAAGCGTACCTCGTTTCTGTTCCTCACCACACAGGCAGAGCAGGAGGGATGTTGCTCTTGATTGCTACTGGGTCCACCTGCCTGTCTGTCCGTCCGTCTGTCTGTCTGTCTGTCTGTCTGTCTGCCAGCCTGGATCTTAGTCTGTGTGTCTGTGCATCTGTCTGCCATCTGTATCCTTCTGTCTGATGTCTCATATTTTCTAATGTGCCTTTGTGTTACGCTGGGTCAGTGTGGTCAGTGTGGTGTGGTGTTTTTCACATCTCAATCTGCACTTTATTGTTCTGCATGGCTACCTGTCTGTCTGTCAGTGTCTGTCTGTCTGTATCTGTCTGCAGACCTCTGTCTGGATGTGTCTCTGTATTTGTCTGTCTGTAAATTTATCTCTTTTGTCTCATGTTTTTCAAGCTTTTTGTCACTTATTGGTTATTTTGCCAGATACGTACACACACACACACACACACACACACACACACACAGTCTTCCTGTCTGTCTTTCTGTCTGCTGCATTTCTCTAACTCAACACACACACACACACACACGCACACAGTGAAGCACAGACGGATGGACAACCATGTTAGACTCAACAGCATAAAAACAGCTTCAGAGCAACAAAAGGGCACAGAAAACATGGACATGACGGAGGTAGGGGTGGAGTGGGATGCTGGGAGCTCATGAAGTTTAGCTGCCATCTTGGAAGACACGCAGCGCTGCACAACAAGCCAGTGGAGAAAGTACAGAGATGCCCGACTGTTCTGGCACCTGACTGTTCAAGTTTCGAGAACGAGCCAAGCCGGGCATCCCACACCTACCAGATTTCCCCCCTGTTCAATCCCAGCATGCCTTGGCACAAAAAGGAGCGATTGCAGTCATGGTGGCCAAACAGAGAAGAGACAGAAGGACAGAGGGGCTGGATCTCTGCCATGTTTTCCTTGTAGTGAGTTAATGAAGCAAGAAAAGCTTGGATACACTTCAAGCGTCAACTTTCACACACACATGCACACAGTGGGCACAATAACCAATAAGCCAGCACAGACGGCAGGCATATTGAACACGTCTTTCAGGTTTATTTCAGCATCTCCTCACCCCCTTCGCAGTGCAAAAACCCAACTGAGGCAACCAGCCACCAACCTGTCTGAAAACTGGATGTCTTTGCTTGCCATTAAATTAAGTTTGCTTGAGGTCCTGCTTCGTTTTAAGTGCTTTTTGAGGAAGAGGAAATAAAGAAATGCCATCTAAATATATTTGTTGCATTCAGCATGGCAATCCTTACCTGGCATGAAAGCGAGGAGACTGGATGAGTTGTTGTGTTCAGTCTCTGGTTGGGAAGGGGGTGGGAGGGGGGTAAAGAGGAGGAAAAAGGAAATGGAGAGAGGACTACAAGTAGAGGAACGAAGGCGAGGGAGAGCACAGAGATGGTGGTAAAGGGCATGACACTTTAGGGTTTATTTGTTCTACATTCTTCTTTTTGCTGAGACTCCAAAAGATCCCTCAACCATCAAGACAAAAAAACATTTAAATAAATGTACCTTCAAATTCTTTTTCTAATAGTGAAGGTCATTTGCAGCGACAAAAGCTGCTGTGACACAACAAGAATCTTCTTCACATCCATTGAAAGACAATCATAGTTGTACTTATCTAAAATTTTTGATTAAAATTTTTTTTTTTAAGTTTTGTCTTTAGTTTGTGAAACATGTTTTGCATGTCCCAAGGTTTTAAAGATTCACAAGAAACAGCTCAGCTGATCTTGTTACAGCTCCTGACAAAAAACATCTAGTGGCATATATAAGGTTTTCATGCAAGGGGACTTTGAACCCAGTGAAAACATGAAGTTGGAGGTTTGAAATTGCATATAAATTAACAATGTCACTTTTTGCCTTTTTTGAATAAAATGCTCCAGGAACAAAGAGAATTATAGTGGTAAATTGCAGGCAAAAAAGCAATTATGGTAGGTTTTATGATTTTTATAAATGTGTTTGAACTTTTTGAGTTTGTGTTTTGAGTTCCAGACGTCAGTGTTTCAATGATAGCAAAAAGATTGAGAGTCTACAGCTACACCAGTCGGGGATTTAATCCACTGATAAAAGTGCAACCTCTTGGTTTTTGCTTTGGTTACTGTATGGTAGGCTTAAATGAAAGCAAATAATCAGTGAGGTGCTGGAGGACAATTCATTTTTGCATCAAACAGAGTCAGGCTAGCAGTTTCTCAGATTGCTGTTCTTTTTGCTAAGCTAGGCTAAGCTAGGCTAGCTGTAACCTGTCTCCTGCTTCATGTTTAGCAAACAAACATTTGTGGTAAGTTTTTAGGCAGATATTAACAAAGTGAAGTTACTGTCAGGCAAAATCACTATTTCAAATTTTCAACACAAAGACACAACTGTCAATCATCTGTCAGGAGGAAAAGTTAAGCATTTTGAATTTAATAATTATTCATGCTAAATCCCTAATCATTATCATCCGATTATTTTAAAATAAGCTAATATTTTAAATTTTCATTAGTCTGAGAATTTTTGTGTTCAGTTTTTTGTTTGGTTGCTCTTATGTTATTGTGACTGTATCCAAGTGAAAATTATTTAAGGGTTTTTGCATGCTAAATGAACTACTTAGAGCCAAACCCCCACAAAAACTTAAAATAATGTAAGGCCACTTCTTATCTAACTGAGCAACTGAGTCATTTAAAATTTTTCAGGAATCAAACTTGTTGGAAAAAAAAGCAAAAACAAACACACAACATAATAACTGTTCATGGATGTTTCCTTTTATTTCCTTCAAAACAGGAAAAAACTAAAATTTCCTCTGATTAATTCTTTATCCATCCAGCAGATGTTTTTAAATCAAACATTTACAAAATTAAGAACAAAATACAACACAGATGCTCAAATCATAAA
The DNA here is from genome assembly GCA_029783645.1 of Ctenochaetus hawaiiensis. NCBI lineage: Eukaryota > Metazoa > Chordata > Actinopteri > Acanthuriformes > Acanthuridae > Ctenochaetus > Ctenochaetus hawaiiensis. The sequence goes on along the minus strand of JAPZDY010000009.1, from coordinate 15,381,569 downwards.
TATTCACAGTATGTGTTTTAAATGAATCACTTTTCAATAATCCTCTACATGCACTCCTGTGCTCCTGAGTGAGGCAAATCAAAAAACTGACTGACCTGTTGTCAAAATCTAAGATTTTCGTCATGCAAGCTGTGACATTTCAGGTTCAACACGTAACCAAAGTCGATTGCAGTCCTGAGCAAGTATTAAGCATGTGCAAGTTCCTTGACCTTTAAGTAACTCAAGAGGTTAAAGGTCTCATGTTGTTTTAATTAACATTCATTTCTTATACATAATATGAAGTGCTTCTTCTTTAGAATTCGTTCAGTTTTATTTTGGATGATATAAGCAGAAACAAAAAAATATCCTGGGGAAAAAAAAGCAAAATAAAAAATAAATCCAGGGCAGGCACTTTTGGACAGAAAGGAAAAAACATTCAAGTATTTTTTTTCCCCCAAGTCAAAACGACATGACAGAGCAGAGTTTAGCGTGTTCTTCCTCTTCTTTCCACCTGCTGTCCTCCACTTCACTTCTCTCATCTTCCTCTCCATCTCTGCTTTTCTTAAACTTCTTCTTCTTGTGCTTGTGTTTTGTCAGCTCCCCTTCCTCCAGCAGCTGTGGGGCAGGTCGTTTCTTCTCCCTTTTGTGCTTCTTTTGTTTCTTCTTCCAATCTTTTCTCCTGTCGTCACTGCTGCTCTCGGTGCTCGCAGATGAGCTGATGATGTTGCCACTGGGCCTCCCCTCTTTCTCCATCTTTCTCCCTCTCTCCCATTTCGTTTGTTCATCAAGTTTCTCGGCTTCATCCTGCCCCTGACTTCGCCCCTCTCTCTCAGCCCCACTATCTTGATTATTTCTTTTCTCTTTGCATTCTTTTATAACTGTATCCATCTTGTTTTGCTTCCACTCCACCTTTTCTACCTTGCTTTCATTTCTGCAAATGTTCTGCATGAATTCCTTATCAGGGCTGCTCATTCTGGGCTTACTGAGCTCTGACCCCTCAGAGAGTGGTCTCTCTTCACTCCAGCCAGGGGAAAAGAAAGATGATGAGTGGTGGCTCCCTTCAGGTCTCTCAAGGTGTCTGTAGCTGTCTGATGGAATTTGGGGATTGTGGTGATAGTGGGAATAGTTTCTATCTATAAATTTCAAATCCAGTGATGTGTCTCTATCCATTTTGTGTGTGTTTTGTTCAGGCAGCTCAGCAGGTGTGCTCATCCCGCTGTTCTCCCAGCTTCTGTCACTGGAGGATTTCCTGCCGGGGCAGAAGGAACTCTTGCTGCTGCTTTGGTCGTCCCCTCGCTGTAAGTCTCTCCTCTCTGAGTCACATGATGTCAGATTAGAGTTAGAGTGAGAGGAGGAAGAGGGGTTCCTCTTATGAACTGAGGCATTGCTGCTGTGCATTGCCGCCTTCTCTTCCTCCCGTGTTCTCCCTTTCTGCTTGTCCCTCGGTCTCTCGCTCTCCCTCTCTCTCTGTCTGTCTCTTGGTTTTTCTATCTTCATCACTCTTTTCCTATCTCTGTACCTCTCAGCAGACAAGATGCTGTCAGGTCTTTCTTTGCCACAAGGGGGAGCCACACATCTATGTGAACTGGACAAAGTGGAGTTTTTCTCTCTCTTCATCTCTCGAGCCCTGTCTCCCTCTGTTTCTCCATGTCTCTGTTGTTCATGCTCTTGTTCTGTTTTCTTCTTTGTTGGCATTTCTGTTGTTGCACACACAGATGATGATGGCAGACACACTGCGGGAGCATCTGTTTTAACCGTGATCACTCCTTCATCCTGCACTTCTTCCTCAGACTCTTCCTTATCCCATTTGGAACGAGGGACCTGAGACAGAGTGAATGTGTGACTGAGATAACATGCACTTTTTCTTTGTGCATGCATGTATGCTCAATCTTTTACTCATTAACCTTTAAAACAAAGCCAAGCATCAGGGAATTCAACCAAAGAATGATTACACAAGACAACAAACTGAAGTTTAGAGAAATCATGCAAACTAATTGTTAATATGTATCATACAAGTGTTTATTTTAAATTCTTATGAGTCCTGATGCGGCTCCCTCCACATATTTAAAAAGCGTCGGTGGCACCCTGCATGATCTGAACCCCCAGGCTGTGCTCCCAGACACACCTGTATGAGTACAAGCTCGTCCTCTTGGCCTGTGGTTCGGTCCTGGGTGTATTCCTCCAGGGTTTTCATCACAACCCTCCTCTCCTGACAAGCATCGTGGCTGCTGCATTAAACACACACAAAACGCAAGTCAGTACTCTCTCTACTCTCAAAAAAGTATTTTAGGCTTTCATAAAGCACACACTTTCAGTTTTTGGACCAGAGAGTCTATTAACTAAAAGTTTTTAAGTGAGGATCCAGTTCTGAGAGAATTAATGTGCCAACTCTCTCTGTGGTATTCTGAAATTATTCCCTCTCAGCCACATCCAACTAATTAAGTGTTTACATAATGACAGTTGATTAACATGTTAACTGTAGTATGTATTCTTATTATTAGTCGCAAATGTCAGAAGGAAGAGAATGTAAAGGAGATAATTAAAGTTATAATCCATAAAATTTTCATAAAATTATACTGTTTCAACAGTATTCAAATTCTTTTTCAGGAATATCAATTTAATGTAGATACATTCTGTCATTACCACTTTGCATGTTAGTTTTCAATCTTAACAGTCGAGTCTGTTATTCCCCTTGTGGATTCAAATGATGAGGAAATTACTTATATGGGTAGTCCAGCATTGCAGTTATTAATTTTATTTTGCTGATTTCAACCTCACTGTTGACTCTTTACTCTCTTTTGAAGGTATCAAAGCGTTATTAAATTTCCCATTACTGCTGGATTTAAAGTTTTAAACTGGAAAAAGCAGCTTTCATTGTGAGACAGTTACAGTCATAAATGCAAATTCGGCTGAGATTACTGTTGAAAATTATTGTTTTTTTTTTTTGTTCATGTTTTAAATATTGCAGGGTATGATGGGACAGAAGAACTATAGAGAATAATGAGGTAATACTCCTACCTGCCATTGTCTGCTGATGTGTTTGGTTTGCCATGATGGCTCTTGTTTAAACTCCAATGTGACACGGACCTTGTTGTGTCCTCTTCTTCCTGCTTACTCATCCCTCCTCTCACTCCTTCCATCAGCTCCTCCTCTGGCTTTGACTTCCCTGACAGGTTTCTTCTGTTTTCCTCGCTTGGATTTTCTCCCTCTGCCCTCTCTTCCTGGATACCAGCAACTGACTCTGCCATTTCTTGTCCTCCGCCGTCATTCCTTACTCTCCTGTCCTCTTCTTTTCCCGCCCTCATGTTACCCCTCTGGTCATTTGTCACCTCTTCTCCATTGCTGGCATCCATCCCGTCTTGTTGCTCCCACTGTTTTTTGCTCTCCTTCTTTTCCTCCCTCCCCCCTTTTAGGGCGCAGTGCAACATGTCAAAGTTTTCCTCCTCTTTAACATTGTGGTTTTTCCGCATTTCTCTTTTATCTTCACTGAAGGTTTTTTTCCATGTTGGTCCTGCCTCTTCATCTGGTTTTATTTTTTCTCCAAACACACCCTCCTGGTCTCTGCTTGCTTCCTTCTTTTCTTTTACTTCGTCCCCACCTCTGTTAAACTTCTCCTCCTCTCCATTACCAGTCTTCTCAGTTTCTTCTTTTGTTTTTTCTGTGATGCTCCCTGAATCATACAAGTTGGGTTTCTCAGTTTCCTCTTCCTTCATTTTGCCAAGCAGGTTGATGTTGATGCTTATCTTCTTCTGTGGTTTCACCTTTATCCCTCCCTCCCAGATGTCACTCTCTGTCAGAGGCCATGTTTTCTTCTCCTTTTTCTTCTCAATTTTTGGCTTCTTTCTCTCAAATGGAACTGGTGATTCACTCTTGCTGGTTTTGGGGACCTCTGCAGTTTTTGTTTTCAGGCTTTTGCTGCTTTGAGTCTTTACAGAGCTTTTCTCCACGTCCTCTCCTTTTCTTTTCCTATTCTTCTCTGATCTTGAGTCAGAGGCTCTGCTGCCTCCAGGGTTTCTGCATCTGTCTGTATGCACCCTGCCTACCCTTTTGCTGGGCTTTTCTTTGTGCTGTCTCTCTGAATCCTGCCTGGAGTCAGAATATTTGCTTTTTCTCCTTTCTTTGTCTCTTTCCAAATGCCTTCGTTCTCTGCTTTTTCTTTCATGGTCTTTATCCAAACATCTATCTTGTTTCATTAGTGGTTGAACTGACTCTGAGACCTCTCTGGCAGTGGCTTTGTCCTGCACTGGGGTGTCATCCTTACAGGAAATTACTCCAGTGTTACTCCTTCTCTTGTCCTTTCTGCCATCATCTGTTGAGTTTGCAGCATCAGGAAAGGAGTACTCCACTCCTCTTTCTGCCTCATGTTTCTTTATGTTCTTTGTCTCGTGTTTTAAGGTGCTGAAGTTTATCAAAGTCCTTGTATTTAGCTCCTTGTCATCTTCATTTTTTTGCGGCAGTTTTGCTTCCTTACTGCCCTTTGTAAGCGTGACAGGCTGGTGGCTGTAGCTCTCAGGGCATCTCGGCTGATGTGTCCTCAACTGAGCTCCTTCTTGGGATGGAGTTGAGCGACCCTCACTGGACGACTGAGAGGGAGAGGAAAGGCTGTAACTGGACGAATTAGACGAAGAGGAGCGACTGTCGCTAGATGACTGAGATGGCGTGGAGCGGCTGTCACTTGAACACTGAGGTGGTGCATAGCAGGTGTCAACTGAAGACTGAGATGGCATGGAGATGTTTTCACTTGAAGATTGAGATGGTGTAGAGCGGCTGTCACTTGAGGACTGAGATGGAGGGGAGCGGCTGTCACTGGATGACTCGAAATGAGGGACACGCCCATCCACCCGGGCAGTGCGTCCACCTTGGAGCTGGTAATGAAAGTCCGAATTTTCCTGGGACTGATTTCTGCTTCCCTCTTTGTCCTCCCACTGAGGGAGATGAAAGTAAGGATGATTGAGAGGGGGAGGAGGCAGGTGGTGAAAGTGACTGACGTAGCTGTTTAAGTATTTCTCACACCACTCTTTGTATTGCCTTTTCCACTGTTGGTAGCGCTCCTTGTCCAGCTCCTGGTTGCTTGTTTGATTTGCGTGCTGAGAAAACTGGTAACCAGCTATATTCACCTCTGAGCCTCCCTCTTCCCTCTGGGAGCGCTCCCCTCGCTTTCTGTTGTAGCTGCTTGAGGTGGATTTCTTACTGTGACGATGACTGTGATGGCTGCTCTTTTGGTGATCTGATGGTGACTTGGACCTTGAATGGTGACCGGCTCGAGGTGAGGATGATGAGGATGGCGTAGGGGAACGTTTGTAACCATAGCTATAGGAGTGAGAGGGACGAGAGTGGGTCTGGTGGCCCCTCCGGTGGTGATAAGGCGAGTGGTGTCTGAAAAAAGAAAAAAAAAAGAGATTCAGAGGTGTCATATGTTTGGGTCGTCTCTATCTCTACCTTCCATTTCATTTTGTCTAGAGAGCAAACTGGTTCATGGCATGTCCTGCAGCTCAGTATTTTTCTGAAGTGATCTGTATCAAGATGTACATGATGTGTATTAACAAATAGTTTTACTATAACCAAAACATAGATTTCAGTATCAGCATTAAAATCCAGCACTGCCTACAAAGTGTTTTCACTTTAGAGACACGGTCACAGGATAAATGTAGAAAAAAATCATTTATGATAAAAGTGGAATAAAAACAAACAAAAACATTAATCAAAACTTTAAAAAAAGAGCACAAAATACCTTGATCGGCCCTTGGACCTGGAGCGAGAACGGGATCTGGACCTGCTTAAAGAGCGAGAGTAGGAGCGAGAAGACTTGGACTTAGAAGACTTTGAATGAGACCGAGAGGAAGAATGTCTGTAGGTGGATCTTCTGTGAGGTGACCTGAGTGACAGAAAGAGGGCAGCATGTGAGAGAAGGTATATCTCTTATATTATTCAGGATTATTGTCTTTTTTTATGATAGCTGATGAAAAGCAGAAATTCTGACTCGCTTAGTGTTTTATTTACCTTTCCTTCTTCTTACTCTGATGCATATACCACCCTGTGTGGATGAGGTTGGGGACAGAGGAAGTGGCGGCGGGGGAACAGAGAGAGGGGATGGGGGCACCCTGGGGCGTTGGAAGTGCCCAGACGGGCGTAGCAGGTGGGTATCCGGGAGGGTAGCTGGGGAAAGGCTGTCGAGCAGTAACAGTGAGGAAAGAGTGGAAATGGGAGGAGGGAAAGGGAGGTGGAGGAGTTGCTGGAAATGAAGAGGAAGAAGAGGAAGAGGGAGGAAGTGATTCACTCCAGCCAATGGTGGGACAACTTAATGGGGAGCTGTGGGGGGAGAGAGGGAATGCATCAGTCTTAGAGCAGTGGAGAAAGAAAACAAAGACACCAAACACAAAAACACAACACAGAGATACTTCACTGACCTATCCCAGCATGTTGATGTTTCAGAGTGTCTCACGGATGGACCTGTGGATTCAGGAAATATTAGTTTTACATGGTTTTACAATGACTTAACAATGAATGGACAGAAAGAAAAACTGAATCTTAGTCACTCACCTGATAGAGGCTGCTGTGGGGTCTTAGTATCTGTCTGTGGCTGCTCTACTGCTGCAGGGTGGTTTACCTGAGCAAACATCACAGATTTAATCCACAGAACTTTGCTGACTAGAGTGCGTTTTTGTCAGTTTATGTGTGTGTTTGTGTGTGTGTCCTCACCAGAGGTATCAGCTGTGATGCAGCAGCAGCAGTTGGGTCTTTGTGTGAAACCAGTACAGAATGGGCAGCAGCCTGTGAGTCATCATGTGCCTTCTCCTCACTCTCTCTGAACAAACAACAGATACATCACAGAAGCACATCAGTGTGACTGCAAATTCTTCACACTCAAATTCACAGCACCATATTTGATCAGAGATTGCATCAAATGTTCAACTTCTGTAGCTTTTTGAAGGCAGGACCTACAGAGGCAAACTCTCCTTTGTCGGAAATAAAAAAGAGGATTCAACTCTAGAATCTTATGATGTTAGCTTTTCAAAGCAGAGGCCCAAACTGCACACACAACATTACAATTGTATTTTACTTGTCAGATATCTCCGGATGGCTTGGGACAGGCTCAATGGACGTGTGCAGTGTATTGGTAGCAGGGGCGGGGTCTGTTGCTGTGGGAGGAGCCCCACACACCTGGGGCAATGATGGCATGTCTGCAGGCTGTGAGTGCTGTATGAGAGGGTCCTAAAAAAGGCAATAAACAAGATAATATAGCAGGCAACTGGTTATAACAGAATAAGAAGAGAAGAAGAACAGCACAGACAAAATAATAGACATGTACAATGGACATCTACACAAGACAGTATAAGTGACAATATACATGTATTTTTCAGAAGGGAACTGTCACCGAGACCTAACAAACATCTGATTGTAAATAGAAAACAGTTATTACTGTGTTTGCTCCTAAGCCACATGTGTACAGCCACACTATTGTTTTCTTTCTGCCTCCCTCATGAAACACATGATTATGAGGCTTACCTGCTGGCTGTGGGCAAACTGGTGAAGCTTCTGAGGTTGGCTCTGTATGGTAAGAGCAGGCTGTGTGGGAACAGGGATTGGCACTGGGGTTGAATTTTCAGAATGGGAGATACCACACCTATCTTTCAGTCTTTTAGTGTGGCCTCGTTCCTTTATAAAAGTGTTCACAGCCTGTGTTGGAAGAAACAGTGGAGAGCTTCTGGTGAAACAAATCCTTCTTTGAAAACAAATTATTTCATTCTTTTCATTCCCCTCTGACCCAAACATCAATACATATTTTCAATCTGTCTCTCATTTCACCTGTCGCAGAAATTTATTGGCTATCAGGGTATCAGGGGAGGTATCTGATTGGCCACAAGTGGGGCAGACGTGATCCTCTGAATCCAGCAAGGCAGTGCGAATACCTGAACAGGAGATGAAGATGGTTGAAGTGTTAATTTCAGACTGAATAATGACCGCACCTTTAAAAAGTGTACATATGGTCATATGAACAGTCAGGCAGTTTCCAGCTTTTATTAATCTTTAAATAATCACATATTTAAAAATGCTGAATCTGTTAATCCTATTGCAGCAAACCAGTTAAACCGGTTTTAAATTTTGAGAGTTACCATGCAGTGGCAGAAACAAAATCTTTAATAACACATTATAAGTTCAACAGGTGTACATAAGTTTTATTTCACAGTATGTGTGTGTAGTAGACACTCACAGTCATCACAGTAACTGTTTGCACAGCAGGGTATGACCACCGCGTCGCTTAACAGGTCATGACAAATTGGGCAGAGGAGTTCTTCAGGTACAGGATCCTGCTTTTCTGGTGACTCGGGCTGCTTCTGAGGGATGAACGGAGGCTTCTCCTTCTTACCAATGGCATATGCCTTACTACGGACAGATAATAGCACACAACACTGCAAATTTCTGTGTGTTTGTGTGTACTTATGTGTGAGAGACTGCCCTGAAAGACTTTAAAAGGGTAAGACACTGATATGTCAACTTTGCAATTTATGTACAAAGTCTTGTTACTGCCTCTGACAAGTCAGGTTTCCTGAGGAGAATGATGGAGGAGGTAGGAGGTGACATGGCAAAGCAGCAATTGCAATTTTTTTTCGTAATGTAGGTGTTTCAGGTGGTAATAAAACTAAAAAAACTTAAGTAAGTTTGTCATACATTTTCCAAAAGCTACACTAAAAGAGTATGTAAATGGCTTGCACACTTTCACTGGATATAAACTTTAAAGGAACATTTTCCCATTTTGGGATATATGCTTCAGTGTTTCAATTTGATAATAGGAGTAGGACCACTCTAATGTCCGTAGGGTAACTATATTGGCTACTGACAACATCTGGTTAACTAAGCTTAGTGAAAAGAGGAGGATGTCAGTTAGTGAGCTTTAGAGATGCAGGTAGGCTAGCTGTTTTCACTGTTTTCAGTCTTCATGCTAGGTTATGCTAACAGCCTTACATGGATCACAAGAACAAGATGTCTCTCTATCAAAACTATGACAACAGAGGGCGTAGGTTGATGACATCATGAAGTTGTGTGGGATTTGTTATTTCATTATTAAACAGACTGATTGACTTTGGCAGAAATGTCCACAAATGAGGTTATGTATTAAAGTTATATTCATGTTAAGCTTAGTCACGTTTGCTGACTTCCCTCCTCACTCTGACTGGTGCTACCCCATAAGTTTATGACAACAAAATTAAATGCACCATTACCTTGCCTAAAATAACAGATTTCTCTGAGTTTGAACTTTGTATGAAAACATCTGAGATGTAAGTACACAACTCAGCAAAATTTATGAGTAAGATACAGATACTTCTTAATATTTAAATGTGGAAATGTCACATATTGTAAGATATAAAGAACAGACATGACAGTGGTATCAATCTCCACAAGAAAGTGAAGTTTATTCTCCAAAATGTCAAACTATTACTCTTTAACAACAGACACACAAATATTGACTTTTAAATCTTACGCATGTATGGCAGGAATCGCGTAATGTCCACTGTTGGTCAGCATGGCTCCCTTTATGCTGGGATCGTCCACCTCCACCATGAAGGAGCGAGGGATGCCCGTGCTTTTCTTTAATCTCAGAGGAGCCTCAAAATTTTTGTCCTGCAGACAAACACACATGCATCAACTTTTAATGCTCGGCTTCAGTTAACACTTGAGTTCATGTTGGCAGACAAAAAAAATTCTAGCACTGGATAGCAGAAATGTAAAGACATAAACAAATAAATTAATTTTCTTGTGTAAGCCTGCAGCAGACAGTGCCTCACCTGGTCTGCTCTTACCCCGCTGGTGGGACAGTTCCTGATGTGGTGTCCAGTATTTCCACAGCGATAGCAGGTGTAGTTGGCTGGAAGAGCAGCACCTGGCTTCTTGTTGTAGCTAGAGAGAAAAAGCAGACAAAGAAATAAAATGTTTGAAACCCACAGACACTGACAGTAAATGAAAACATTATTAAATATTGTACAAAATACTGAAAGAGGAAAAGAAGGATGGAAAGAAGAGGAGCTAAATATGGAGTGTGAGGTAAATATTAAGTAAAGAAAGCCAGGTCAGAAATGGTGAGACCTCTGAATATTGAGATACAGAAAAAAGGGAGGAGGTAGGCGGAAAGAAGTGTTACCAAAACAGAAAAGGGGGAGATTACAGACTTACTTCATGGAATCACAGGTGGACTGATTCATCACAACTTTGATCTTATCCTCCTCTGACACATCGGCATGAGCAAGGTTGGCCATCTGCATGTACACACACCAGTGTATTTGAACAAAAGACAGAGGGGTCACATGTGAAGACTGGTGATGATCTACATGATCCAGAATAAATATGTGTGAGCTGAATAATAAACATAAGGAAAGAAGGGGTATACCTTGGAGAAAAGGGGTAGGTTTCTGGAAGAACTCAGGTCATCTGTCTGTTAGAATTAAAGACAAAATGAGTTTCACTGGTGATGTGGCACCAACAGAGAGAATATTGACCATTCAGTGTTCACTCTCTGACCGACAAAGAGACAGCCTTTATTAAAGCTGTTTCACACCAAAAAAGATTGTTTGTCCTTCTTGTAACATTTTTGATTTCCAATGTGGCATGGGATTTACTGCTCAATGTCAAATTTTTACTTTCATACTTTTGTGGCGGAGATACAGTTTATAGCAGCATCCAGCAGTGATTTCACAGGCAGGATAATAAATGTCTGTTCCCATCCTAGGACTACTGCCTCAGCACCTCCTGCCAACTCATTTCTCATCCCCTCAAACTTGCTACACTGAAATGGAAGAGACTCAAAACATGAAGTTTCCTGGGAAAATTCACCTGTCAGGCCAACATTTTGTTTGATAAAAATATCTTTGCTCTCATCACCTGATGTCTCTGTCAGTGCCTCCTCTTACCTTAATTCATCCAATTACAATGCTGGTATAAATAAAATAAGCCTTCCTATAGATCGGCCCACGGGTCGGTGGTGGCCTTCAGAAACATTTTGTTTGGCCCAACAACACGAAATGAAATTTCATTTTAATCGTATGCAGTCCATTTTAGTACTTTAAATAGCCTTCATTTAATACACTACACGGGCTTTACATCAAATGTTCTTCCACTGGCAAGCATTTCACTAGTTAACCATGACACTTGTAAATAGCAGCTGGATTAACGTTAACCTTGAGCACCTCTTGCAGGAATTCTTTCTTTCATCACTGCTAATGCTATTTGATTAAGTTAGCTGGAGCTGATGGACAACTTGGCAGCTAAATTTAAGCATGGGATTGAAAAGCCACCATTGAACAAGTGCCATACAATTGAGGAGAAAAGGTGGTTCCAGAAAAAATGCATCAACTCACTCATCTGATGTGTAGAGACAGATTAAGTGATCTACCCTATCTGCAAACAGATGGATTTAGTGCACAAGGAATTTCATGTTTAATGCAATATGAGACCAGCAAAAAATCCTATGCCAAGTTATTGTGTTTTCCTGTGGGCATTCAGATGTATGCTGGCTCCTAAAACTGGTACAAAATTATCAAAACTTTGAGAATCCTGGGGAAAAGACACCAAGAAAGAGAAAAATCTATGTGTGACAGATAAAGACACTGGTATACATGCATGCTAGTAGCATGACACCAGACTGAAATATCCCGATCCCCTCAGGATGAGACATGATCACGATGGTGATCCTGTGACTTTCAAGTTAACAACACCTCATCACGTCAAAATGTGTTTTTGTCCAATAATTTGGTTCATGATCAAATACCTGCAAAACTAAAGACTTTCCCAAGAGTGCCAAATGTATAATGCTAATTACCAAATAGAGGTTAATCATCAAAGAATATTTAGCAAAGTGGCTGGCCTTCTTTGTTGTATTTTTTTGCTACATTTACAGATTTTACCAGGAAAGTTATATTGTTTCTGACATGTTCTTGTGAGCCAATCAGGGCCAAGTTTTGTGACTGCTGATATTAACTAAATAAATACATTTTAACAAAATAAAATTGATTTAAAATACATTATATTTAGAAACCACAGACACAGTGCACTTTAAACCTACAATCGACACTTAAAACCTTACTATTTTTCATTTAATTTAAAATCCAGTGAGTGAGTACAGAGCCAAACCAACAAGAAAAAAACTTCCTGTCTGAATTAAATGTTTATTGATTATGGCAGCATGAAGCTCAGCCAAATGCAACTAAAGATGCTATCAAGTTGCATTATGGGAAATGTAAGATGCAGTTTTTTTGGGAGGCTGAACCATACCAGGAACAGAAGGTCAGGATGTCCTTGCCTCTGCTGCTCTGATCCTAACTTCTCTTTTTTCACTATGATTTTATGAGACCTCCAACTTTAAAGCTCAATTTGTCTTTTCCTGCACAGATTTAATGTAGGAACAAGATTTTAACCATTGACAAGAAATGTTAAATGATACTGAAGTCTTCAAATGGGTTATCTGAAGTGACTATATTATCATCAGTGAGTGTGTATCAGCGTCTTTTTCTCCAGTGAAGTCAAACACATAATCAATACATAAGACAGCTTGATACAAACAACTTTATTGGTAAAAAACACAAAAGAAAAAAAAATGTGTAGTCCAACAGACTCAAAGTACTAAGAGTGGCAGACACTTCTCCTTCTGAGAAACCAGAGACAAAATAAGGTCAGGTCAGTGCACACTGATTCAGACTGCAACAAGTAAAAGCTTTTGAGATGTTTTTGAGTTAGTTCACAGGATCTTAACAAAACTGCACTGCGAGAATTCAGTGTAAAAAAGCAATGAAAAGTTGGTGTTTGAGGAGAGGATTTCAGAGAGGCATTGATTTTTTTGTTTTTCTCTACATTCAAGCTAGACCAATGGAAATATAGCCCAGTATATATAGAACTAATGGGTCTTTCCCTTTTGTACTATGGGTTCTTTTGACATTATGTCCATGTTTAGATTTAATTGCAAATTCTTCCTAAATTTATTTCCCCACTAGTTTTAAAGACTTTGGTTTGTGTTAATGATAAAACCTTCCATCATCTGATCACAGTACTCTGTAAATTTAGATTATCCTAATATACATTTTGACACATTGGATTCTTTTGTGGGTGGTGCACTCCAATCTGAGGACAGAAAAAAGATTCAATATACTAAACCTAACCGCCCTAAATGTAATTTAAAGACTAAAATCAGCATGTGATTCAAATAAAAGTATACTTATATTCACAATTATTCATAGCTTTTAAAAAGAGGCTAATAAAATCTGCATCCTCTAATGCTCCATAAGAGAACAAGTGCCACAGTTCATGGAGAAGAGACTACTGGATAATGACTGTCAGCAGTGCCGGCATCATGAAGCAACAGTTGGGATTATCAGCCGTGAATAACTGGCCTGCATGATAACGTCTGACCCACCCGAACAACTCCCACCACCCACAGATAGATGCTAAATGGTCTTCAACAATAAAAGCTGACTGGTGAGACAGCAGCTTGTTAATGAAACAGCTGAGAGCTTTTATTAGAGAGAATATATAAAAGTTTTTTATCCTTTTGATCAAGAATATGGCACTCATTAAATTCTGACCAGCAACTGCAAATACTACCTTTAACTGACATTTTTTTTTAATTTTGTCACCATAAAATAGGATTTATTTGACAGCAGAAGTTCCTGTAAATCTGATACTGAGTACCACTTCTTCTTTCTGCTATAGAGGAAATGGAGGCTTTGAATAGTTTAGATTGTGGTTTCATTTGTTTAAACCAACACTAATAGAGCAAACATTCAAGAACAGTTATGAGGCTATGATAATGATGTGTGTGTTTGGTGGAGCTGCAGTGGGATTGGGTTTGGTTACATACTGCTTTGACGACCCCAAAGGTGTGCTGGAGCTGGACATCTGCTCGCTCACTGAAACACAGACAGACATTGTCTTAGAACCAGACATTCAGGGTAATTTAACACCCTAGAAAAAGAGATTAGGTCTCAAATGACCAACATTTTTGTTCACCTAAAAGAACATTTAATTGGAACTACTTCACATCAACAAAATAGAGTATAAAATACAAATATCAAGCCAAAAATTTAAGTGCATCAGACATTCAGGAAAAAAAAATGCTATTTTGAAGTTTAGTATATTAAAGTCAGCTGTTCTTTACGTAAGTATAAATAAAAGCACTCCTACAAAAGTTATGGTTGTAATTTGTAAATTTTATTAAATATAATTCTTGTCTTTTCCTTTCTATATGTACATAGTTACATATATGTGCTGTATGTCACATTTGTCACGAGTGTGTTTTTTCATCTATACTCAGGTGTGAATGTACAGGAATTTACAAGCATAGTTCATCTTGTTGAAAATGTTTGAAATAGTTATTAGTTTTTGAAGTAATTCAAATATTCTACTATTTCATATTTATTTTCTCCACGTAACTTTAGATTATTTTATTGCTTAATATTTTTTTTACAATTTTATGTATTTTTTGCTAAGGCTGTTCATTAATATTTCCTCATTATTCAGCTACTTGAGAGCTACTTATTCTTTGATTCTGAAGGATTAATACTTAAAACTTGACATCTAGCCTCACAGTACAATATGACAAACTCTTTACTGAACAGTAAAAATAACCCATTAATGTCAGTCACGTTTACCTACAATTATTTCATACACTCTAAGCCAAATATTTTTAAAGACAATTTTTCCTTTACTTATGTTTGAAATTGAATTTATTCTAAAAGTCTTTTAAGTGACTCATGGTTAAGGCTTACTTTTACACTTATTTACTGTCACTAACTAAGAGTTTGTTTGTTGCATTTAATCTTGTGGCCAGTGTTACGCCACTCTTCAGCCCTCATTCCTCTCCACACCCGTCTGCTCGCTGCTGACAGGGCTAATCACATGACTGCCAGACCGTTCCAGTGAGGTATTTTCCTGCTTTCCATGCATAAAACTCACACCACTGCTGGCTCTCCTGTCTGAGCCTGACTAATATCTGAGTAATCCCTGTGAACGTCACCACGGAGTTACAGCTCTACTCTCTACTTTTTTTTCTCTTTTCTCCTCTTTTTTTATGATGGTGTTAACAGCACTGTTACATGCTGCTGCTCAAGCTCATCCCGAAAAGCAAAAATAAATATCTCTATATTAAGCTAAAATGCATTATTATACTATAAAAGTCCATAATCTCTATTAGCTGTCTAGTAGTGTTCATGATGCAGGCCTTTAATGGCAAATATACAGAATTTTGAAAATAATTTTGAATTATTTTCTTATTCACAAATGTTCTTTTTACTGAGGCTTCTTATTGGGATATACTGCTAGCTTGTGTTTTGATTTTACAGCATACATGTGCAGAAGCTGACTAAATCATCGTGTAATATTCCAGACTAATTTTTAGTGTAAGGATGTTAATATTATCTAAACTCAGCTCTGGCTAATATTCACTGTCATAGTAGGCTAATTTTAAAAGTTGCACTAATGATTACATTGTTTTGTACTGTTTTTTGGTAAAGTGACATTAAGACACTAAAAGCAGACCTGTGTGTGCCACATGATGGCTCCAGTAGGCAGGATTGAGATGCTGCAGTGGCATGAGCATTACATAAGACCAAAAAGGACCAAAAACAAAATAACAAACACTTACATATTGCGGATCTTGCTGTTCAAGCTGGACTTGAGTCCAATGACAGGGATTCTCTTGATGATGACAGAGGAGCCTTTAGGGATCACACCTTCATCATCCATGTATTCTGAGAGGTGGGGATGGAGAAGGTGACAGTTTACCGCAAAAGGACTGACTCACACTAAATGGTACAACTTAGGAGAGACTCAGGTTAACACAGTTCATTCATGATAAGAAAATCTCTCATCTTTAGGGTTATTGAGAAATGCACCCTTTGTTGACACTCTGTTAATGTAAGATTGGCTCTTTGGTACAGTCTTTAACAAGTATGGGAAGGTATCAAGAATGTTTTCTTTTTTCTTAAATTGCTCTCTGAGCTTATAAATCTGAGGCAGCAACTAATGATTTAATTCATAATCAATCAATCTGGGGATAAATTTCTTGATTAATCGATTGATCTAAGGATGACCCATATCTTTATATAAACTGGAAGGCTTAGAAAGACAGAAAATATTCACATCTGAGAGGTTGAAGCCGGTTAATTATTGGGATATTGGCTTAAACAAATTACTTAAAACAATTAACAGATTATCAAGATAGCTGCTGATTAAGATTCTAGTGGCTGACTAATGTGTTTATTAACAAACTGTTTCAGCTGTAGATGAATCTATTATTTATAAGTCCGCTAAATTAAACAGATGAATGTAGATGCTCATGAAAAATTTCTGAGGTGATACAAAATGCTCTAAATGTGATTGTTTTTATTGTTACTCTCTTATCGCTCTAAATCACTTCATCCTGGTTTGAGAAGCAAATCAGAGTTAAGGCAACATTGATACCTTTTGGATCCCCCAGTGCTGCATGACACAGCACTGTTAAAAGACTGACAGCTGTTAAATGAAACCTGAAAAGTGTAACACCTTTAACTCTTCCAATTATACTCTTTATTTTCTTTCTTTCTTTTTTACTACTACCTTTTGCAGGAAAAAAAACACTGTGAGCAAATGATGAGTTTTCAGAGCTTATTAGCAGGATATTGACTCTAGGTGTTTCTAAGAATTCATGTTTGATTGCCATGTTTGATATGCATGTGCTCTTATCTTTTGCCTTCTTGTTCTTATTTAGTGAACTTACTTTACCTATACTAGAGCACATTTGCATCACCAATACTCCCTACATTGACGATTTTAATTTATATGAGTGTGACTGGCTCAGCTTATGGTCATGACTAGGCTGGTGCTCCACCTTACCTTTGCTATTTTTATCCCACATTTTGTGTTGGGACTTTTACACGCATGACACTGACGGGGCTGAATTACCACCATCGGCCAGTTAAATGAAGGGCATGGGGCGTAAATGCAGCAGGAATGTGGCCCATTCATCGGACCCTTTTGTCAGTGACTGACTTTTCTGGACCCCCGTCAAGCTGAAAAAAAGGTGACGCAAGCCCCTCACCGGGCAGCTGTCAAACCTGGACCACGTGTTTTCTTCCAATGCTCAAACAGTCAAGACAAACACACTCTCATTAGTCTATACATATCATAATAGTTTTACCTTCTTTGGTCTGTGCGTTTGTGATCTGCAGGTCGCAGTCCCCGGCTCTGAGCTTCTCCCTGCCCATGATCTGCCTCTTCAGATCACTCAGCGTGATGTGGGGGCCGTCAAAAACCACCGTATCGTAGCTGAGTTTAGAGGAGAATTTATAATGAACATGAGTCATGCTGAAAACAAACAAACAAACAAAAAAACTCGTCCAAAACTCTCTGAAAATCGATAGGAGACACTTGTTCCGCGATGACAGAAAACCTGTATCGCAGTAAGGTATGTTTCTATGGCAGTACAAAGTTATCCAGCTAGCCGGCGTTAGCAGCTGCGTCGAGCGTCAGCGGTCTATCAAGCTAACGTTAGGTCGTTAGTTAACAACTGCCTGTTAAAGTGGCTTTTACAGGATGACATTTTCCGGCCACTGGTGGAACGGCAGCAGAAACTCAAAAAATAGCGCTCTCGGTCCGTTTCGAGTCTAATTTGAACTTTTATTCCTGTCAATGCTGCTCTGAAAACCGAAGTGTTTGCTGACAGAAACCACCAGCTGTTTCCGCAGGCAACGGCTCGTCAGCATAGTGCACGCACCGTCTGATGCTGCGTTCACGTGATCCACGCACTCTCCCACTTCCAAAATTGTAAAAACGTATGTCTCTTATAATGTATTTTTTTAAGGGAACGTAGATGTATTGAAATGTGATAATGTTTTATGCGTATGTATACTTTATGAAGACGGTTGATATAAGGTGTTTTGTCGCTGTTTTCATATTTTTTACAATGTAATCTTTGTAAAACTATGTCAACATAGGCTACTGTACATAGGACTGTTAAGTCTTGAGTATGCTAGTGCATGCTGGTGAGAATAAGAGTAAAGTTACCGTAAGCAACTCGTTAATTGTGATATTTGATTTTAAGATAGTTCGCCGAACAATTTCCTGCACCTTGTAGTCTACGAAAAGAAAACAATACAAACCACTTACATATACCATCACATTTGTGATAATGCCTAAAACGTATATACCTTTTTTGCCTACACGTAACTGTCCAATTTAGTTGGCTACAGATTTTACTAGTTTTTTCTCTACACATGAAGGCAGCATCCTGTCTCCACGCTATGAAGTAGTACACCTGTTTTGGCTCAGGGGAAAACAGGCAGGCTGGCTCAAAGAAAACCAGTTTTACACCTGATGCAGATTAAATAATTGCTGTCACTTCAGTTCTTCTGTTGGGGATCTGACGTGTTAGTATATTTATATTATATATGTATGTGTGTGTGCATATAGTATTTCCAGAGTCTCGATTAGAAGCAGACAAGCTCACTAAGATTCAGTAGCATAGAAAAAAACAAATTTTTAATCACTAAACCGGATATTATTTTTTCGAAAAATTGTTGACTGGCGTTTTGTTTAGGTCACCTTGGATCCACCAGAGGGAGACAAAGCACCATTTTTGATATAAGGTCCATATCTTGACACATTTGGTCTCATAATCATGGACAAACATGCTTACATGCAATATGCAATACCTATATTGTCTGACTGGACAGCACATATTATATGCTTAATTCTCCTCATAAACCTTTACAGAGAATGAGGATGCCACTGAAGGGACTGCGTGTGATTACAGTACAGCCTAAATATAATGTTCAAGACCCATTCTAAAAATTCTTGATATTCTTGATATTTATAGTTGAATTCTTGGCATCAATGGAGAAAATTCTAACAATGAGGTCTAAAAAAATCACAACTGATAAATTCATTTATGATTTCTAGAACTGTCTTTAAAGCAATGATTTGACAAGGTTGGGAACTATGCTTTTTGATTTATTGCTGAGATAGATGAAAAACCCACTGCTCTCATGTTGGTACATTCAGTAGGACTATAGTTGCAGCTAGCAGCCAGTTAGAGTAGCGTAGCTTAGCATAAAGCTTGGAAATAGGAGGAAACAGCTGGCTTGGCTCTGTCTGAGGGTAGTAAAGCCAATCTAGGAGCGATTCTAAAACTCAGTCATTCATATGTAAATCTCAGCTGTTTAATCCAAACAACAATATTTAAAAATAATAACTTGCAATTTAAACCTGCCAGACTGTTTCTTTGTTGGGAGAAGTTGCCACTGAAACAACTGAAAACTACAGAGGGCTTCATCTTTAAACCAAGACAAAGGTTAAAATGTTCATACTGTCCACCATTTTATTTGATTATAATTGTATAACTGGTTCCCTCTAAGACTCCCTACTGGAATGAATAAAATAGAGTCCATGAAAAGTAACAAATAAACAAACAATACTTCCTATGCATGGCAGTGATAAGTGTCCTAAATCTCAATTTACTGATCACAATTAAATAAATTATTAAGTGCTGATTATACAGGTCATGAAAAAGTGGTTAGAGAGTTATTTCAGACACAGTCATAATCTGGAATGCCACACTTTATCTTCAGTAGAGATTAAAAAGTAGATATAATGTTCTCATTCTTGATAAGATTAATTCATTTTGGGACAGCTGTTTCATGTTTCTTATGCTAAGTTAAGCTAAGCAGTTTCTAGCAGTAGCTTCATGAGTATTTACTGTACAAACATGAGACCAAAATAACAAATAGGAAAATGTTTTGATCTTATTTTAATGAATTAAAAGTGAATTTGTCACATCAAAGAAAAACATGATTTAAGCTAAATTAGCTGAATCTCAACACTAAATAGACAAGGACAAGAGGGGAGGAATCAAGACAAGCAAGAAAGAAGCTTAGAAAGCAGGAATCTTCTCTGACATCATCGCCACAGGTTGGTGATGACACAAACGCACATCCAGGAACGCAAGCTGATTGGTTGGCTTTGGCACAGAATGGAGAGATGTCAGAGGAGTGTTCAAGGATGTGTTTTGAACTCTCTCTCTCTCCTCAGCTCCTCATTCTCTTGCTCTGTCTCACTCTCTCATGCCTGCTCTTCTCAGAGGAGGGATTTGCCCTATCTTCCCTGGCTTAGCACACCATTGTGAAAGCAGTGGGAGGATGAAGGGATGCAGGAGGAGAGAGAGAGGGAGATAGGATGAAAGGGAAACAGCTGCTGCCTTTAAACTGATGTTCTTCTTATCGTGATATGATACAGGACATGTTCAGTGACTCAGCCATCAAAGAGCTGCTTGGAAACAATTATATCCACAGCTTGATATGTGTGTGTGTGTGTGTGTGTGTACTCAGGATGGAAAATGACATTTTTTATTAAACTGTATAAAGCATTGGCGTGTTTATCTGTGGAGCATTTGAATTACTCATAAGTCTGACTTACCATCAGTATTTTTATTTTCATAGCTATTCACATTGTCTACCAGTAATGTGCATGGGCTCATGTACACCATGTAATGAATTTTCATATAGACAAATTATGGTCTATTAATGGTCTTACTGGGCTGCACGGTGGCTCGGTGGTTAGCAGCGGCGCCTCACAGCTAGAAGATCCCGGTTAGGGCGCCTGGGATCTTTCTGTGTGGAGTTTGCATGTTCTCCCTGTGCAGCGTGGGTTCTCACGGGGTACTCCGGCTTCCTCCCACAGTCCAAAAACATGCTGAGGTTAATTGATTACTCTAAAATTGCCCGTAGGTGTGA
>JAPZDY010000009.1:15335046-15345717 GCA_029783645.1 Ctenochaetus hawaiiensis | reverse complement strand
AGCAAGCAAGCAAGCAAGCAAATGCAAGCAGAGTAAGAGGTTCACAGTAAGTTGTCACTCTGGCAGTAAATGCACAGTGCATGTTACAGTGCCTCGGTGTTAAATGCTGCAGCTGCCCAAGACCAAGAGAAATTTTGACCGCTGATTCAGAATCGGTGGTAAAAATGAAAGGAGTTAACCCAATGTGTCGGTCACAACCAAGCCCATATTTAAAAGTACTGTCCATGTTGGAAATGCAAAACAGATCTAGGGTTTGGGTTACTAAGTGAGTGTCAAGGACGCTCTACTTAAAGTGTTTGGTGGTTTAAAAGCATTGAAACTGATTCACATCTGTAAAAAAGAAACAAGTGATATTTTTTGTAAAAGCATTTAAAATTCCAAGTCACAGTTACTGTTTCACACTTTCAGTGCTGCAGGACGGAGCTAAAACAAAATGAAACATGAAAAATGTGTCACTTTGCACACACTCACACACACACACGAGATCCACACACAAACACATGGGCCAGTGTGCTTCAACATGCTTGACTGAGTCTGAATCCAGAACATGTTAAAGCATTCAGAGGCCTTGCTTGAGAGAGAGAGAGAGAGAGAGAGAGAGAGAGAGAGAGAGAGATGTATTTAGAGGGAAAAGATGGACATAAACCAAGACAGATGGAGAGTCACACTGACACATATGCAAGGCAAAAATAATGAATAGTGGAGATGATGAAAATGAAAGTGAGGCTGCAGTAGGAGTGACATATTTGACAGAGCTCCATATGTGTACATGATGTGAAGGCATACTGAAGGATATTTACAAACAGCTTGACATGCACAACTCAGCTGTGTGGTAACTTTTTCAAGAACAGCTGATGGGTTCATACATCACAGGTGTATCATTGAAAAAAAAACATTTAAATCGTCAAGTGGGTAAAATATTCTCTTCTAAATTTTCTTTTGGGAATCTGTCTCCTTGACGCTTCAGTCTTTTTATGTTCCAAAACATTTTTTCAACATGACTGACAGTTGCAGTGTCCAGTGGCGTCACGTGGCTCAGTGAATAAGCCCCGCCCCTGTGGCCCACACCCCTGGGCTGTATGAAATGGCGGTCACTAGGTCCCTGCTCCCCATTGGCTGGCCAGCTCTGAGGCATGCAAACGATTGGCTGCCTCTGGGGATGCTGCTCTGTGTTCAGTGGAGCAATGAAAAAGAAGCACAGGCTGAATCCATCTTTCCTTTTTTGTTGTTGTTGTTGCTTTTTTCTTGCTCTGTCCATCTTAACGCTGCGTTTACTGTCGGAGAAAATAAACAGGCAGAGCCCCCTCCTTTCTGTTTTTCACAAAACCATCCTCTCTCTATCTTTGTGGCTGCATCCTCTTTAACTCTGTCCTATTACTCTTTCTGGGAATAACAAGGTGCTTCCTCCTTATATTCTTCATCATTTTCTCATCATGCCAGTGCTGTTTCATGTTATTCGTCACTTATGTTTGCTGATAAAACCCTGCCATCTCTTTATATCTCCTGTTCTCTCTATTATGCAATTTCTTTTCATCTATCTCCTCTCTCATGTTTTTTTTTTGGTCACTATTCATTCTTCCCAGCCAATTTCACGTGCGATAGTTTCCACACATCTGCAGCTAGTTTTCTCCCTGCTGGATGCATACAGTGTTCATCTAAAATAAATCTTATTCACAACCAGCTAGAGTTACATTACAGTTACAGTTTTGCCCCGTTGTTTTTAAGATCTGTGGAAGTTTACACTTCAGCAAACACTGTGACAGATAGTGAGTCTACTTTTACCAAACATGAGTGAAAACACTGTGTGAAAATACAAACAAAGTGAGATTATCAGCTAAAGCACTTTTTTTAGATGTAAAAAAGAGTTTGAGCTCAGTTTTTCCTTCATGGAATAACTACTTTTACTTCACAATATGAGAAAAAATGATGTCTTTTACATACCGCAAAATAAGGTCTTGTGTGGAGAAACACATTATATTCTGCCTTAAGTAAGCTATTATAGTAGGACAGTGGCAGTTTTTTTCTTATATCTCAGAATCTGTTCAAATCAAGGATAAAAAAAACAGGCAGTAGGATGTGTCTAGGATAAATATATTGTAAGTCATTTGATTTCTTTAAAAAACAAAGCGTCATGCTCCATAACTGCACTCTAGTTTTTTTTTTCCCATCATCAGAATAATGGGTGGAACAAAAAACAGTAACGGTGCCATTTTGTGGTCCTTAGGGGTAGTGATGCAAAAAAAATAAAATCATGGGATCCTAAAATAGAACTGGGTTTTTCCCTTTGGGCATTAATGATTTCTCCAAAGACCACAGCAATCCTGGCCTCTCAGTGACCAAAAAGGCTTTTTAGGTGATAAGGTTGGTTAAAATATGCTTTAAATTGGGTCCAAAACATTTAAAATGTTTACATGAGTTACACAGATTTTGGTATCAAAAACTGGGGTCAGAGGCCAGGCAAAGCCGAGGCTGGTTGTGAGTATTACAGTGTGTTTGCCTGCAAAAGCACACAGCTCTTGCTTATGTTTTATCTCACTTACGGAGGAGGTATTCAGCAGCGTCTGCTTCATAGTCAGCATCCTCTGGGAAGTGATCAATCTTCTTGCACACCCCTCTGAATGTTCCTGCAGAGGAGAAACACAGATCAGCTCAGATCTTTATTGTTCCACAAGGGAAAATTTAATGCTATGTGTTTTATCTTAACAGCTGAACACAAACACACACACAAGCACTGGAATTTTACTTGTAGTGCTGACTTGAAACTGAAGATGCAAACAGGTAAAGGTGAGATATTTGATCAATTCTCAATGAAAGTCAATACAATTTTTGCATGTTTCCTAATTCATCTATGAGATGACGTTTTAATTTTTTTCTTTAAAGCCTCCAAACAAAAAGTCAAAACTTGCAGAAATACATTCTGGGCAATAAGTCAAAATTGTATCTTTTATTTTTAGCAGGGCTTTGCCAACCATAAATTAGTGACCACAGGCATTCTTTCCATTCATTTTTGCAAAGTATGGACTAAAAGCTTACTTTGTTGTTGTACTTTGTTGGCTATCAGGCAAATGAAATCATTCACTTACGTTTTTGATTTAACTATAAATCTTTTAGTGATGAAACTGTTACATCTAATATCAAAAAACATGGTTATTGGAGTTGGATTGTTTGTTTTAAGTTATTTTGTGTGTGTTTTTTTAATCAAAATGGGTCTTTTCCTTTCTTGTCTGATTATACTGAATCAAATCATGTTTTCAGAAGTAAACGTACTAATCAGCTGAAAAACAGAGTTACGACAAGTGACAAAGTATGATGTTCCTCAAATGGCCGCTTGAGGCCGGCGAATCGATTCCTAATTTTATAGCAGAAATAAACATGTGTACAGAATATTAACATTAATATAACTTGCTCATTGAACTATTTTTGAGGTTTAACAATAAGCATAAATAAAAGCATGACTGCTTCAAGTGACAGTGACCTCTAGCCATCTGCAAGTCATCGCACAGCCATTGTTATCAATATGTATCCTCCACAGCTCCACCTTCTGGTCCAAATATTGACATTTCTAGCACCCAAAACCTAATAGCGACAGCGATAATACCAAACTGGAGGCTTTAAAACAGTAAACCACAGTCCAATGGGTTATGATGGCTCCATCAACTATTTAATATGCAGTTTATGACCATGTACACACATCCATATGCATGTGCATGAATATTCATCAAGAGAAGAAAAAAACAGCTGAGAAGACACACACACACACACATACAGACACAGACACACACAGAGTTGACAGATGATGCAGGACAGAGCTGTAGCCTTCAGGGTATATGTGGGAAACACCAATGAAAGCCCTCATCACACCAAGCGCGCACACACACACACACACAATTACCGCTAAGAAAACATGACCACACACCAAAGTAGAGTCATCAAGTGTACATACGATTCAAAGAAGCTCTTTAAACTCACACATGAATGTAATCAATCATGCTCATAAGTTAAAGCCTTTACATTTATGTGTAGTGTTTGTCAGTGCGTGCATGTTTGTGTCTGTTTGTGTTTGTGTGTGTGGGTGTGTGTACTTGTGTGGTATTGACTAGGGTGCAGTCTCCAGAAGTGTGCTGTGTGTCAGGCAGAGTGACTCATCCTCTCCATAGTACAAGTCCTCCTCAGACACACATACACGTACATATTCACACACACATACTGTGTGTACACTGTAGCTTAATTCCCACTCATCATTCAGTCCCATTCACACATGGTCAACACCACAGGGGATATTAGAGAGAGAGGGAGAGAGAAAGAAAGAGAGAGAGAGAGAGGGAGAGCTGGGGAGTGACTGAGGAGGGATGAAGGGGAAGAGAGGAGAAAGCCAGATGAAGGAGGATGAAGAGAGAGGAAGTGGTGGTTGAAAGAGGTTTGGTGGTAAAACGACATGGTTGAATTAGAGAGAAATGGGAGGATAGAGGCTGGCAGCGAACAACGAACGACTCAACCTAATTGCTTATTTGCATATGAAGAGCTTCCAGTACCCACACTCAGAAAATCATTCACAAATTGATTCATCCAACTCATGCAGTCAGGGTTAGTGACGAACCTCTGACTAAGACTCTGATTGACAAAAAAAAAAAGGACGTTCAGATCGTGTTTGATATCCAGATTTTATGGGGTAATAAACTGTGACATTTTCATATTAATCAAAATCTGTTTTGTACATTTATGAAAAAAACAAATACACACAAGTACATTTTCAACCTTACACACACTCTTAACATTGAAAACTCATCCTTTCATACTCCTATGGAGGTCTTTTTTAGTTTGTTTGTTTAAAATAATAGTACATAGAGGAAACATTTAACAGAAATCCCCACTATTTCAAAATGGATCCCATGTTTGCATTTACCTACATGTGTTTCTTTGTGTCTTTTTTCTGCTCTTCCTCTTCACTCCACCCACATTAACGAACAACGTCATAGTCACATGACTTCAACTTCACCATCACTAAGCTTCCTACTACAATATATTACACATGCATTATAACCTGATTAAGTCAACGAGCTGGTTAGAAAGTTAGACTTACAAAACAGAGCTATACAGATAGACTAGAGAGTAAATTGGTTACTGTGTTGATGACTTAACGTCCTCAACAACCTCTAACGTCTCAATTGACCACTCTGGACCTTCTTTCTAAACACATTTATGGCTGTCTTTATGAGTCTTCATTTATGTCATCAAACAAAACTTGAAAGTCTCTTACGCTAATGCAAACCACAGACCTTATTTTAAGCATCTCACCAAACACTATTTAAACAACAAATTACCTTTGAGATGAGGGAACTAAAAGTACAACAATGCTGATTTATGTCTGAGTTTTACGTCTAATTTTTCCTATATTTTTTGATTTATTATCAAAAGGTTGATGACTAAAATGATTAAAGCCACATTGTTTTTGTTTCTTTCTTTATACTATCTGACCTCCTTGTAATGTCTGTTGCTCTCAGTCCTTCTGTTTCCTCCTGAACTGTAAATCTTTAAAATGAGCTATTGAGTATAAGTAAGAATTTTTAGTCAATCAGGAGTAAAA
This sequence comes from Ctenochaetus hawaiiensis, assembly GCA_029783645.1. Taxonomy (NCBI): domain Eukaryota; kingdom Metazoa; phylum Chordata; class Actinopteri; order Acanthuriformes; family Acanthuridae; genus Ctenochaetus; species Ctenochaetus hawaiiensis. The sequence goes on along the minus strand of JAPZDY010000009.1, from coordinate 15,340,133 downwards.
TGTACATTTTTGGGGGGACTATTTTTAGCTTTTTAATTAATATGCTAGCACTCTATTGAGTTTTTATTATAGCAGGTCAGTGTCTATGTTCATTGCAGTGAAAAACATGTCATTCAGGGCAACAGAGTGGCTCAGTAATTCGTTTTCAATAGTTTTTGGACAAGGACAGAGCTTTATGGCACAGAGAAAAAAGATTTATCAGGCTTTGGCTGCACAGAAAACACTTGTTAATAGGATCAATTTGTTCTTGCTTTTTATGGGATTTGTTGATAACAAAGAACCAAGAGTTCTGCTCTCTCTGTAGTCTGTATTGTGGCCTGCTTTGATTAAAGTCGCACAAGGTAATTGTAAACCTAAGCTGTTCCTGTCGGACACATTAATGTGTAAAACATCATCAGTCAGAGTTTAGCTTCGTGTCTGTCGGCTGGGAAATTTATTATACCTTCCACCTTTTAATGTATCGAACCATACTGATGTATAGAGCACCAAACAGCCTCATGGAATTGAATGCCACTGAAGTGCTAAGGCGATGCACACACACGCACGCACACACACATTCATAAAGAGGATAGTGTGGAGGGAACAAAGAGAGATAGATGGCCACTTTTATTTTTCTCTCAGTAGCCCAGAATCTAGATCACAACTGCATAAACGCAGTTTAAACAGACCTTGTACACACACTTGTACACACACTTGTGCACGTACACACATACACACACACACACACATATGCATGAACACTTAAGCAAGTGTGTACAACATTCATTATCACACAATTTTATGTTAGTGTACTCAGTGATGTCACACTTTATTTCCTAGAAAGAGTGATGGTTTGCTTAAAATAACCCTACACATTCTCTCTCTCTCTCTCTCTCTCACACACACACACACGCACACACAAACACACAGTCATTAAGACTGTTGTGTTGAACCTCTAGGTCAGCGGGTTCATCATGATAATGCGTGAGTAACAAACACTGCACTGGGAATCAGTAAAACAAGAAGACACAGGCACACAATTACACTCACACACAAACACAGGAGAAAGGATATATAACGTATATAGCTTACAGTTCAATATAAATACTGCACCTATCTTTACAAAACAACAATCTGAGAACACATTGAATTGACTGTTTGAAAACAAAAAATGTAAAATTTGAGTGTTATACACAAGCAAATGATGAGTATGGTGCATCTAAGAATACTGTTACTGATACTAATTTGACATGCATTTGCATTTGAAAAACAAAAGACTGCATTCAAGTGCTAGAAAAAAAGCATAAAAACCACCTCATATCTTGACCATGACCATGTCAGTATTATCAGCTTCTATCAATCAATTCAGCCCCAAGAAAAACCTTACAATTACATTGCAGTGAAGGAGAAGTTCACCCGTATTTATATATGAATAAATCGGATCCCTTTGCAAGTGAAGATGAATTCGTGGAGTTGGCAACAAGCAACATTTAGGCCATGTTTACATGAGAACAGACCCATTAAAAACAGAAATACCTTTTGTTGCATTTAAAAAAAGGTTTGCACGCTTATTCGCAGAAAAACATACAAAACGCTGTAGTATGCATGCCAGGCAAGTAGTTGGCTGTGTAACATTGTAATAAACACCACAGAAGAGCACCATGCGCTAAACCGAACAAACAAGCAAGAAGAAGATGGCAAAGGCATGCATGAGGGATGATGAGGTAGGACGGTTTCTCAGAGTGAACGTGACTGACCAAAATACTGCCGGTTAAAATTAGACTATTATATTTTGGATTATTATAAAACCCCAATCAAAACAATGCAGCCCATCCTACTATCGCTGACTATGACGTCAGTGCTGAACATAAAACTTTATTGACGGGCCGCCGTTTAGCTCGCTTGGTAGCGTGCGCGGCCCATGTACGGAAGGCTCTGTCCTCCACGCAGCGGTCGCGAGTTTGATTCTGGCTCCGACCATTTGCTGCATGTCTCTTCCCGCTCTCTTTCCCTATTTCCTATCCAATCTCGCAGCTGTCCTATCATTAAAGGTGTAAAAAGCCCCAAAAAATATCTTAAAAAAAAAAACTTTGACATTTCTATGACAGCATCAAAGAACTGAAAATTATAATATGCAGTTAAAGACATTGCTCACTGGTGCCTGTTTTATGCAACACAGCAATGTTACCCAGGGTATTATGATGCTAGTTTTGCAATAACATATTGTCACTTTTTCTTTTTTCAAGGCAAAGCTCTAGAGCCACAGCAGGGACAAGCTAAAGAGGATATCACACACTGATCCAGCTGTGCTAGAAGACCTCCAAATAAAGAGGGGGTGGTGGACCTTATGGAGATGTCAGAGAGGCACAACACAAATAGACAAGATAAAATTACAAAGAACAGAGCCACCATTCTAACGCCATTCATGAAGGTGTTTCACTGCTGAGGCAATTAATATCTCAGTCACAGCCAAACACTGTATATTTCCATGGCAGCGATGATGGATATGCACACATGCAAGGATCCACGCATGGTATCATGCACACACCCATGTGCCAAAATTCCCGCCCAAATCCTGTATATTCTCACAGACGCACCCTGCTTCAAGATGACGCACTGCAGGACAATATGATCAAACCATATAAAACCATTTTTACTCAAGAGCTGGTATTTACTCTTTCAAGCAGTAAGTCTTGTCATATTGCAAAGAAACTTTCAAAGCTGAGGTTTGCTGCTAGGCTATCTGGCACATCTTACCTTGTTTTTTCAAACAAGCAGTGACCATTGTTCCTGCCATTGAGGATGCATTGACACTTTGTAAAAAGTTAATTGCATGTTAAAACCATTTCATGTTTAACTCTATCAGAGTGCTGTTATACTGCATAAAATTATAAACAGCAGTGTGCTGCTACTTGTTATTTTATACTTTTATTTTTAAGTTTATTACATGTTTACCCCATGTTTATCCTGTTGTGGAAGAGTGTTGTTATTTAGCAGATAAGAATTTGTGACTTTATACTTTTGTATATAAAAAATAAATCTGTATTTGTAGTCACACACTGTTTTAACATTCAGGGAATATTTTCTGCTCTTGTTTAAGTAGTCCATGGATTTGACCGATGGATGCTTTCTTTCGTGCGTCCCGTCTATGGCTCCTAAACACTGAGGCATCCCATGAGCACGCTGAAACCCAGAAAGCAACACCCAACCTTGGCCTCGGGCTCCGTGAAAGACAGTGTAATGTATTTGGTTCCAAGGTGGAGTGTGATGGCTTTGCACATCTGCTGCACAATGACAGACACAGTCGATCGTGACAAGCCAAAAGCAATAGCATTTTTTTCCAAGTCTCCCCTTGTCATTCAAATAATGCAACATGCATGCCACCTTTGTGGTGGTCCTTTCTCCATCAATGTGAGGACGAAGTTCTTCGCTCAGGGCCACCAGGGACTCTTGGACATACAGAAGTTTTGCCTCCATTAATGCTTGTCAATGACGTTGTTCACAAAGTTGTCCCACCACGGGCTTCTTCTTCCAGGTTTTGTCCAAAAGTCATCTGGTTGCCCTCCGTCGACGTAATGGTGTATTGATAATTTGGCGCATGTAATTTATGCGTCTTCGCTGATGGCAGTAGTGTTGTAACAAACATAAACTTTGCTGGAGAAGTGTTAATACACCGAGTAATGTCAGCAGCACATACGCAGCACATGTTGTTGTTGTTACTGTACTCCAACTCATATTCACGCGTATTGATTTGACTGAAAATAAAACGCGCATGCGCGAGGTGCAACCATGACATCACCTATTTCACATGCTCCATTGGTGTAGTGCAGTCCATAACGATGCTTTTAACGTATTTTATTTGGTTTATTTTGACAAATTAAATGTATATTTAGCAAAGCAATTTTCCTGTAGGCATTAATAAAGTGTTTTTTTATGTTTACTGCATGCAGAAATGGGGAATTAAAAATAGGCTGTATACCTTCTCATTTAATAACTGCATGATGACAAGACATCAAACAGACATGACTCCTCACACGGTCAGCCATAATCAGTGTTTAGTCTTTGCGGGAAATGTTGAGGTCTGCTTTCAGTGGCGCACACTAGAATGAGCCTTTTACATCTACAGATGGAGTCCTCTTTCATGGAGTCCACCATGTTTAACCGCCATGTTTCCACAGTAGCCCAGAAAGAACCGATCAAACATTGGTCCACAGAGGCCAGTTTACATTTTTAGGAAGTTTCACCACAATATCAGGTTCTTCTGCACTCTCGGAAGGGGAGTGTGAGTGGAAGTATATTCAGTTACATACAATCTTAAATCTCACCACTAGATGCCAGTAAATCCCACGTACTGGGAGGATAGGGATAGGCCAAAGTTGGGTCAAACTTTGCATGAAGGACAATTTTCTGCTATGCTGATAATCTCGTTATATTCTGCAAAAATGAACCAACAATGAACCAATCCCTCAAACCAGCATAGTTGATCTAAAGCCAGATATATCTTATTCCTCCATGCTGTAGAGTTTCATTGTTGTTTACAATTGACAAAAACACATGAAAAAATCACCATGTTGCCCTGGGTCATAAATTCCTTTATCATTATGAACACACCCTGTGTTATGATTCCAACGTATGCTATCCTTCTACCATAAATATTCAGCAGGACTCCATATGAGTATAATTTAGCAAATGAAAAAAAGGACCTAACAAATGCACTGTTTATTGTCACTTAAGTAGTGCCTTGTTGTGTTAAGAAAATTACTTAAAGTAGACCTATATACTTTTATAATGAAGTATATCTTCATTGCTTGAACTCAATTAGTGACTGTCCACCACTTTAAATGTATTTTAATGCAATTCTTGACCCAGATACAAATTCATGATTATTAATAACCGTGTGTGTGTGTGTGTGTGTGTGTGTGTGTGTAGTTGGATGTACATGTGTCACATATTTCCTCAGACCACACTGAGGTTTTGGAGAGTTACCTCCAAATGCTGCATCAGTGAGTGAGTCAGTAGCTGTCACAAAGGCTTATGTCAAGTGTTGCAACCGGTCTATGATCTCATCGAAGAAACACTAGTGCAACACATACACAAACACACACACA
>JAPZDY010000009.1:15322320-15334946 GCA_029783645.1 Ctenochaetus hawaiiensis | reverse complement strand
CTTATGTCAAGTGTTGCAACCGGTCTATGATCTCATCGAAGAAACACTAGTGCAACACATACACAAACACACACACAAGGCAAAATGATGTACTGTAAATGAGCATCAGTTAAAAAACTAATGTTTCAAACAAACTGGCTTTAAAAGATTCATAAATTTTGGTTTGTGATTAAAAAAAGCTGTCAACACACCACAGGCTTCAGCAGACTGTAGGCTTAATTACATTCTTACATCTGACCTTCATTCTTTCCTTGGTAGTTTTTTCTTACTTATTTCTTTGACATCGACATTTGTCTTTCTTCTGTCACTTTTACCTTCTCAGTCTGCCTTTTCTTCCCCCTCTCACTCTATCTATCTGCCTCCCAGCTAGCGTATTGTGTGAAAAAATGTTAATTCAGATTGATTATGCTGTAAACCACAACTTCAATGATATTAGCCCCTAGTGATATTGCGGTGGCTTATTTGAACATCACTAAGCTTTTTAGCTCAGGAAAAAAACCTCTAGAGGAGAAGGAATAAGGCAGAGATAAAGAAAATCCACCTAAAACCTCAGAAAAAGTGAATGAATTATTTTGAAGGTCTTTAAATCAATGACGACATTACACAGAAGCACCAACAGTACAATACAAATGTATGTTTCATAGATGGCGTGATAAACAGCAACCTTACTTATTATTAAAACAAATGCTAAAAACTAATCATCAAAGCACTTTATGAGAGACAAAGCATGAGGAGGATGTGACTCTTAGAGAGAAATCCAATGTAAGCCTCTCAAGTTCGTGGGAAATAAAGAGACATCGACACAGTTTCTGAAACCACAAAACTAATATCTAAATAAAATCCTTGCCCACATTTCCTCCCTAAAGAAAAATCTGTTATTCCCTTTGAGAGATAAAAAGATTACTAACAAGGGCAATCCAGTAGGCCCAAACAGGTTTGTCTCTCTATAAGAGAGTACATAAAATAACCTATAAACAACTACTTGGCGTTCACATTTATTGGCTTTGAGTCTTTCAATTCTTGAAATATTTCTCCTACCTGTACACATCTGAATCTCCCTGATGGCTTACTGAAGAGTCTTCTAATTAATGCAAGTTATTAAGATGTAACACAGGTAGATTTTGAACCAGCCGTTCACCATGGCGGGGGTTATGGCAGCGATTAGGCCTAAGACCCTTTTCCTGAGACTTCATCGAGCAATCATCTCGCTAATACCGCAAGATGAGGAGAAATCACTGTGCAGTTCTTCATGGCCATTTTTTTAATGAAATTACTCAGAAAAAATAAGGGGAAATCATATCAGTGGCTAATATAGGCCTTCTCAATGGTTTTTGGCCTGATGAAATGAGGTTCATATAATAACAGGACTCAGGACTATGGACTTGTTCAGCATGTTTAACAGGTCTAAATGCAAGATTTTCCACTGGATTAAAATTCTGTTATTCATAAAAATTCTTCATAGACAGACAGTCACATCTGTGGTACCAGACAAGGCTGATTGTTTTTCTTGTCATTGTAATTATGCCACTAGTTGTAGCAATTCATAGTGACCTACATTTAAAGGCATAATGAGAGCTGATACAGAGCATAAGGTCTTGCGTTACGTAGACAATATTCTTCTTTATTCATATGAACCTACATCCTCTCTGCTAAAGGTTCTGTCAAAAAGAGACTTTTGAAATATCAGAAATACTCTTTTTTGTCTCAGCTGGCTTGAGGGGGGCGTGTCCCTATTGCAGCCTGCAGAGCAATTGCTGATGTGACACTTTAGAGAATGAAAGGGAAAGCAGACAAACTTATGCTGCAGCCTGCATGTCACGGGGAAGCACACAACAGAGAACAACAGTCATGTGTGCATCCTGTTCAAGTAATGTTTGGTGGTAAGGTGCACAAAGTAATGTGCAGGACAAGATGTGCTTGTATCTGTACGAAAGTTAAGAAGCAGACTTTCGCAGGAAGCTCCTGCAGGTTATTGTTACAAGTCCGTGGCTCTTGTGTTGTGTAGCAAGCTGCTGTCTGGCTCAGTGTGTTTGTCGGCTTCGCCTGTGATAGAACAATGATGTTACTTCTTTGTGTAATGTTTGACTGCTGTATCAAAGCAGTCTCCATCTACTAAGGGTGTGTAAAAAAAATCCACTTATATAAGAATCTAGATTCTTGTCTCCAAAGTTAAAAATAGATTCAAAAATGTTATTGAAATATTTTCCTTAAATGTTTCTTAATAACCTGAAGCTTAAAGATAAAAAGGATGAACTCAACTGTGAACTGCACAATACGCACACACAGCCGTTGTCTTGAATCTCATAACATGTTCATCTGTAAAAAAGGCATCGTTTGCAAGCGGTTTAAGATTCAATGACTAAATAATTAACTTTGTGAGAAAAACTTGAAGTATATTGCAAACTTTTCCAAACCATCACTCAGAGCCTAAAGTTAACAAAGTGTAACAAATGAAACCAACTGACCAAATCACACTGCAGCAATGAATAACTTAAACCTTAAAAACCCTGCATACGCCTAGCTTCTCGTACAACAATGGCTTTCCCTAGAGCTAACGGTCCGACAGAGAGACGATTCTTCTCGTCGTCCATACCTCCTCATCTGCCTTGGTTTTCTCATAAAGACAGGACATTGTAAATTACTTTTTTTTTATTAATTAATTAGTGGTGTTGACTTTTTGTAATGATATTTTTAAAAAACAATGAGCAAGTGACTGAAAAAATGCTCCATTTTCTGTTTATTTTTGAAATATCAAAAACTGACTTCAAATTATTACCTTAAGAATAGAAATTAAAATAGAAAAGAATCAAGTCATGACACTCTGAAAGATTCTCAACCCTATCATCTAAGTAGATAAATCCTAATGATATTCCATCAAATTATTGCCAAGGTAGAGGAGGCCACCATGAAACCAAACATATTTAAATTTGGTTTCTCCTGAACTGTTTCTGATTTTCTTAAGTGATTTACAAATTTTTTAAAGAACATACTGTACATGTATGCTGTGGCTGACAAAAATTTTACCAAACCATGTTTGTTGGCTTCTCTCCTGTCTACGCTCATTTTCAGTTGTGTTAGTGTCAATTCTGCACACAGATAATACTTTCACACATGCAAATGCTTGTTATCACGAACGATCACATGTTCGTTTGCACATACAGTAAAACTGACATGTGGGTGTATGCATGTAAGTGGTGGATACACTCTAATTAACAGCATACTAATGAGCACGCACATGCACACACACACACACACACACACTCACATACAGGGAAACAAGGCAAACATTATAATAAGACAGCATAAACACACACAAGCTACTTTTCCCAAACACATGCGTACACACATAGTGGCAGCATCTATCAGGAGACATTTGCCTCACAAAGGTCAACGTGGCCTGAAGGCAACTGCAACCACGACTGAAGCAAAGCATTATGGGAAACAGCGATTGGGGATGGGAGCCCAGTATGTGTATTTCCTGAATGTGTGTGTCTCAGTGTGTTTGTTCTGAGTCATGAGGTTTACTTTCTCCTACTGGGCCCAGTAGGCTGCTGCAATCACTTATGAATAAACACATGCACATATAAACATGGACATATGGACATGTGACCTCTTGCTTGTGTGCAATCATTTCTTATAAAGTGTGAAAAATCATGACGTCAAAATTAGAGAGCACAGTTCTGAAGTCAGAGGAAAGGGACATGAACTTGTACTAGTAATGGTGATAACTGCAGCTCATGCTTAAATATAGGTACAGAACAATCTTAATTAAAGTGGCTATGACTATTTTTCCAGTATCTGTATCCCAAAGAACTGTTAACGCAATAAAGACTTTGTTTGAACAGCAATGGCTGTAATTTAATAGAAAGATAAAGCTGGCAATGTTTCAGCTTCCATGTGCAAAAGGCTTCTGGAGAAAGACACACAATTGAACACAAACACACAAACAAACGCACACACATTATGAAATTATGTATGAAAACAGTTGAGCAACAAATCCGAGGGCCAAAAGACAAGAGGTAGAGGAGAAACACTTTCCATTCGACTGACTTCTGACTAACTGCTGACAGCTGTTAAGAGTGCTGAGCTCCAAACACACTTTCATTATTTAGCCTCACATCTTACTTTCTCTTTTTGCACCTCTGTATCTCTTTTTCGTGCCTTTTCTCAGCCTCTCCTTTGCTCCCTGAAACCTTTTCTTTTAATCTTTTAATCTTTCACCTGGTCAGTCTGCTCTCTCTGCGGTCGGTCTTTTTGTTTAATCATCATCATCATTACATCAATAAAATCAATCAAAATTAGGAAACTCTGAGCTTTTAACATTCTGTATGATTTCAAATGAAACTTAAATGTCTGGCTGCTATGATCAGTCTAGTTCTACTGGTAAATTTACGTACAAGCAATGCAGTTTGCAGGCCAAACAGAGGAAATATTCAGCCAGAAAAAAAAGGCCCTAAAATCAAGGTTAAAAAGGAGACAAACACAGACACACAAACAACACTGTGTGTCCAGATGCCCCCGCGATTGTGACGAGCTGGTCATGAGGTGCCAGCTGGTTGTCCTTGATCTAACTCAGTCCCTCACACACACAAAAACACATACGTCTACCCTCTCTTCCCCCATCTATCTCTTTCTCTCTGTATGTGCGTCATTGATAAAACTTGACCTTTGACTTTGAAATGCAGGTGCATGCTTGTTTTTTTCTCACTTTCACAGTGTGTAAGATAACCAGTTAAATTCTGTCTTTTGGGGTAAAAACAGGGACCTGTGTTGACTACATTGCCACTTGCTGATGATAATGTGCCCCCTGCTTTAAGCCTTGTGCCCCCCGCCCCCCCGGATTTTTTTCTCTGGCATAGACACTGATGCTTTGGGATAGCATTGTGTCTTTTGTGTGTAAAAATCTTAACTTGCATATTGAATTTCCACAGGAACTGATCATGTTTGTGGTTAAAAGAAAACCAACTTTTACTGGTGTCAGGCAATAAATGCAAACAGAGGCCTTTTGTACTCTCAACTTTTCATCTTGACCTTCCTCCTTGTACCGTCACACTACTATAAACATAAACAGACTTAAACATCGTTGGTTTCATTCACCTGAACACTTGACTAATGCTGTAGTTATTGTGGTGAGGACAGCCTCGTTCCCAGGGGGAGTTGTCCCCTAATCAACTGATGTGTTGTCCAAAAGCTGCATGTGAATTCCCTGTCTCAACGCAGCCACATGCACACATAAAACACATGTGCTCAGAATACAAAGCGTTTTGTTGGCTATAAAAAACAGGGGCGAGGAAGAGGAGGGAGTGAGGAAAGGAAGTTGAAAAGCAGAGCAAATTGGCCTGCTTGTTTCCTCAGAGCGCCTCTGACAGCTCAGTGTGGGTGACTGTGCCTCTTCCTCTCTCCCTCTCTCTCTCTGTCCCTACCTCTCTCGTTCTCTCTGATTACCTCTTTCCAGGCGCAGGAGGGAGAAGACGAGAGAGAGGCAAAAGAGGGAGAGGAAGAGGCTAGTTTCCACAGTGATGGCTGATGAAAGAGAACCAGACAGGTTCTGCTTGGTTGCGCACCTCTCCTCTTCCTCTCTCTTCATCCACCCTTCTCTCAGTCAATTCTTCCTCAAATGCCAGTGTTCTTGTTCTTTATTAGTTTTCCTCCAAAACAATTCTCTGATCCTGTTTCAAATCTCCTCATCATCCCTTCTACACACTGCCTTGTGTTTTCTACTCTTATTATCAAAAATCATTCATTCATCACTTTCCCATGTCCCCCTCATCTTTGCTTATATTTTCTCCCTGCATTCTACACGTACATGCTCGTTACTAGCTTTAAACCACACTACTCTGCCAAATGTTTGTGGACATTTAATTCCAAAACAAGGGACATGAACATACTGTTACAACAGCCGCATCTCCTCTGGGAAGGTTGTCCCTGATAAATCGCCCCTATTCAAAACATTAGTAAAGCAGACACTGGCATAGGATGATGAGGCCATGTTCCAGTTCATCCCAATGGTGTTTCACGTGTTGCCTCCACACCAGACTTAGGGAACCATTTCTTTGTTGTCTTCTCTTTGTGTGACGTTAAAGCCTTGAAACAGTAAAGGGTCTTTCTCAAGTTCCCCTCGGGGTGAAAGAGCATTATTGTCTTAAGTATCATCATAAGCTATAAAGACCCTTTTTAACTGGAAATAATGGATCTGGCATAAATCACAAAAAAAGCCCCTCATTAAAAGCACACATAGGTAAATGAGGAGCATGTCCACAAACTTTTGGCCACTTAGTTTATCTGTCTTGTTCCTTTTCTCTTCTTTTAAAACACCTATAAATCACCCCTCCCCCCCCTTTAGAGCCCAGTCTCTGCCCTCCATTCCCCATTCCCTCCCCTACGTCCCTCTTTCTTCAGTCTTCCTGCTGCCACCTGGGCGATCATTTTTTTTTGTCCCCATCTCTGTTCAAAGTCCCTGTTCCTTCTCTCTATTACCAGCTGATCATTTAGATCCCCGTCGTGGTCAAACACTCCTGAGAGATTCACCTGAAACAGAGGCCATGCACGGCTCATCCATCACTTTCCACCCACCACCAACATTCTGGTCCCTTGTCATTCATGCTCTGTCCCCATCCTCTGCCTCCCCTCCTCCTCCCTTCTCTCCTCATCTCCTGGCTTTCTCGTCGTCATTTATCACAGAGGGAATGTAAGACCACAGTAACACCTGCACAGGCACACACGACAATACATTTAATGCATGCCAGAAATCCCAGCCTTCCCACACACACACACACTATCAGAGGGTAAAGGAACCATAAAGATGCTATCATTAATAAATGCCACATTAAAGCACTACACATACAGTTACGTAGACCCTATTTCCACCTGGTAATTAACAAGTGATATATATCTAGAGGGCAGGACATAAATACTTGTTGCTGAGACTTTTATTTTGAAGGTTACTCATGTTTGGTGTTATATATCCCAATTTTTTCTTTGTTTTCTGTGTTCTGTGAGAACATTTAGAGGGGACTTAGCACTTAGACTATTTTTACTTTCTTTTTTCACTCTGCAAGATCTGCATCTTCTTTTATGTCTTTCTGTGTTTTTGCTGTAGGTGATGCCAAATGCATTGACATTTTTACATGTTAGAGCTAAAGCTTTATTTTTTCATGCATGAATCACACAGAAGGAGAAGTGTGTCAAGGCATGTGTTTGGCTTCTGTGTAGCTTGCAACACAGAGAGTCCTGTTGAGACCATGCTGGCTAGCGTTCAATGATAATATTTACTGTTTCTCTGCAATGGCAGGCACATGTCCTTGTGCATAGATGTGGTTTTACTGTAATAATTTTAGGGAAAGAATGTTTTTGGGGCTATTATTTTTTAAGAATGTGTTAAACCTGGTTGAGGTTCAATTACAATCTTATCAAATCTTTATCCAGATCATATCCTGATACAACTTATGTATCATTCGTCATACCCCATAATGTCTCTGTTAGAAACTGTGCCACTGCAAAATGTGCTGCATGCTATATGCTGCACTGTATGCATGACTGCTCTATATATTTACTGTAAGAACACTGCATACATGATGTTTTCTGACCCCCCCCCCTCGCTCTATCTCTCGTTCACTCACTCTGATGTCAGGCAGAGTACAAGCCACATGTACACGAGTCAGAGACATCCATTTCCTGTCAGTTTATGAGGCGTTTATGAATAATAAAAGTGTGACAACCACGGACCGAGAATGAGCGAAGGGGGGATAAGATGAGCAGAATGAGAGAAGAGCTAAGAGAACTTAATCAGTTTATGTTGTATGTGAGTGTATGTGCGTCTGTGTTTGCTGCATGTGAGCCTGTGTGTTTGTGTGTGTGCATGTACTGACATTGTGCTGACATTGTGTTAACTTGGCTTATTGCTCCCACAGCTGTGCTTATTTGGTGGCTTGGGAATATCCTAGAATTTGTCTATTTATTCTTTCAATTATAAGTATTTGTGTGTGTGTTTATGTGTGTGTGTGTGTGTGTGTCTGAGAGTTTGTATGTAAATGAGAGTGTGTGTTCAATATAGCCTTATACCTGCACCATCTGGCCCTGTAATAGCCTTCTATGCCCCCCAGAATGAGATGGTTATGTCTGGCTGCACCACACACACACACACACACACACACAAACACAAATGCATGCCCCCACCAGAGGCAATGTTCTTTCGAATGATAATTAAAACCAAAGTTTACATGCCCCTATGCAGAAAATTTCCAGAGGATCAAAGTCAAATCATTTGCAGCGCATTTCATGTCAAGTCATAATGAAGCCTCTGATAGAAAAAAATCTAGATTTACTCAGACTTAAGGCAACTCACCCTCAATCTTATAGAAATAACTACATACTTGTTTGTTATCCTTAAAGGAGCTACATGTTCATCTCAGTGTGCTCAGTTGCAAGCCATGTTGAGCCCAGTTAAGCACAAAGAAGAAGAAGAAAATGCCAAGACAGAGAAAAAACCCCAAATATCTCCGAAGTTAACTAGCAATCTTCAGCAGTACCCACCAAATACAGCCTAAAAGCACCTGAATTAAGCTCTTCCACAAAGACAGCTTGGTATCAGTATATTACTACTTTGGAAATGTTTAAATTTTAGGATTTGGCTGAAACAGTTGGATGGAGACAAGTAACTCGACCTTTCTCTGACCTTAAAAGACATGTTTTAAAAATATATTGTGGCATCTCTGCTTCATTTGAGATTCAACAGAAAGGCCACATGAAAGGTGCAAAACGGAAGAAGGACGACATGTAGCTAAGGTCAAAGCCCCAAGCTCAAATCTATGATACCCACACACACACTTTACCACATAAACGTAGACTTAAACACACAACAAACCAAATACAAGTTCCAATGTTTTAACCTCAAACTTACTTTCAATCACACTTTTTCAACTTTGGAATTACATTAAAAAATTAGGGTACTTATGTTATATTATTTCACTTAAATATTAGGACATAAACCAAACAATTAATGCCAAAAGAGGGGTGCAAATGCAAAAAGTAGAGGTTATATTACTAAACTCACTACAGAAATGACACTAATGTATTTCTAACTGGCAGCACTATGAAGTCGGCACTAACATTATATTCTTACAAAATAAGCTAGACCACTACTTCAAACTGGGTAGCTGACTGTGGGGCTTGACATTAAAGTCAAAAATGGCACTGATACAGTAGGAGCAAACATTACACCTACGTGATAAATGCGGAAATGCCTAAAGATGCAGTTTGTATTATGGCCACTAGATAATGTTTTCAATGAAACTGACAATAAGAAAGAAGAGTCAGATGAGAGAACCCAACCAGAAATACAGTCACACATTGTTCTCTTTCCTCTAAACAGGCACTGTGCATGTCAAAGCTTCTTATCATGAAGTTTAGAATTGCAAATTGACAGGTCTTGCACAACTTTAGACATCACCATGTGTACACTTGATATCGGCATCAACCTAGGCTACATCAATGTATTTTCTGGCTTCCAAGAACAAGATGGAGATGCCTTCAAAAGATCAATTCCAGTATGATCTGTGCAAGAGTCCCGATAACTGTGCAGATGTAGGTACCTGTGGTGCAGATGACTGGCTTAAAACTGTGTGTATTTGTGCCTGTAAGTGTTTGATTTGTACATTAAGCTATGCAGAGTGATGAAAACAAGAGCAGAACTCACATCATAGCTATGATCAATAAATATTCTATTTTAAGTTGCAAAAGAAAAGGAAGGCAGGCTCAGGATAGGACAGCCTTTAAAGAACTGAGTTTCAGGAATTAGTCCGATAGGGTGCTGTCCAACTCATACAGGCTACTACACACTGACACACACACACGCACGCGCTGAGTGCACCAATGCTTATCTGGCGTTAGACCGAGAAGGCAGACAGTGGGGAAACAGGAACAGAGACAGACGAACACACTCATGGATACACACTAAGAAAGGACAGACACCGAAATACAGACAGTCCCACACACGCAGAGGCACGTTTATGCACGCGCAGACACACTCACATGGAAACATGGGCAGAGAGACCGCTATAAGAGACAGACAGCCAGTCAGTCAGACTGATCACGTACCTTCCAGACAGCAGGTTCGCCAGAGGCCGGAGTGCGTCATCACCTCCTCGTTCTTGCGGCTCGTGTCGTTGTCGTTGCTGCTCTTCACGCGGCAGACCCCGCGCGAGTATAGCCAGTAGTCGGTACCGACGGCTATGGTCATGAGGCTGAAGGCGGCGAACGCGCCCACCGTCGTCACGAGCATCTGGACGCCGCGGTCACACATCAGCATCTTCATATAGGCGGCTCCTGTTAGTCTTAACCTTTTTCCCTCCTCTCTTTTAGATTCACCCTTTTATTTCCTTTATATCCCGCGAGACTTGAAGTGTCAGAGTGAGGGGTTCAACAGACAGGCACTAAAGAAAAATATCAAAACTCAGCTACAATTTGGGGTAAAATGAAGTGGTTTTATAGATATGAAGCGAAAAATGAAATACTTGGTCGCCTTGTCCTTTGAGTTGACAAAAGGCTCGTGGCAAAGGGCGGGAAGGTGGGAGGGCGGCACGTCACTTTCTCGCGCATCAAAAACCGGTTTTCGCCACCACCAACAACACCGCCACCCTCACACACGCGCGCGTACGCACTCCGGGGGTTTAACGACCACCGGTTGTCCCTGACTATCCGACACTGCCCTCACCCAGTCAGAGCGGAGGGTTATGGCGATGCCACATTCTGCCTCTCCTTCCCTCCGTCTGTTAATTAGTCCCGGGGTGAGGCAGGGCAAAGCAGTGATAGAGCCGCGTTACCCGCCAGTAACCGGAGTTCCTCTCCTCTCCTTTCTCTTCTCCTGCCCTCTTCCTTTACCCCTTGCCTTCTTTCTTCCTTCTTTCCTTCCTTCCTTGCTTCCTTCCTCCCTTCCTTCTCAACTTGTGCTGCTGTTTTTCCAAAACAGCACTATTAATCCGTTAACCATTAACAGCCAGGAGACTCCATCTTTAAAAACAGCAGCAAAAAGAGCAGTTAGTTTGTTTTCTTCACCAGTGTAAACGCTCAGCATAAGCCAGTTGAGAGGATTTCTAATATGTTTCTAGCGAAACATCACTGTTAAGGCGTCTCGCCCCTCACTCACCGCTGGATTTCTTGACCGGTGAAGGATCTCCTCCTTCGACAGTCTCTCTCAGCAGCGCCAAAATATGAGGCGGTACAGTGGATCGTTTTTGTTCGGTTTCCTGTTGAATTACCGAGTGATTGGACGAATAAATAAAACCCATACGTCAGCTATGAAGAGAGAGTGGACGCTGATCGAAATCCGTCGTGTGTTTTCCACTCCAGCTGTTGACTCACTGACATGTTTTTTTTTCTCCCCTTTCTCCTCGATTTCCTCAGTAAAGGCTACAGAAACTCGTCCAAACACGCAGTCGCTAATTTATATTTATTTGTTTTCATAGGTTATCTGCAGTAGAGATAAACGCAGCAATGATGTTTAAGTTGAATGGGCTTTAAATAGGCACCAAAATGAAAACCAAGTCGGAATTCATCAAATTTCTCATCCCAAGCATCAGTCTTCGCCCCGAAGTTCAACCACAAACGGGACTGAAAGTCCAAGCCGCCTGATGATGGAGCCTGTAGGACAGCCACAGCCGCCTCGATTTGAAACGTGCCCGTTTGTACAAATGAAAAAAATGACAGCCGTCGCCTCCTCCTCCTCCTCTCCGTCTTCCTCCTCCTTCTCCTCACGGTCCAACCAACACAAACTAAAACTAACCGCGCGTCTCCCCAAACTCCGCCTGAGGCCGCACCGCTCGGCTGGGATTGGGCTCGTGAGTGACAGCGCCCTTCAGGAGCTAATCATGTGCGGTCACCGCTGTAAGTCCCGCCCACCGCCGCAACGCCGTCAGTAGCCTCCAAAGCATGGAGGGCTCCAGTCCAGAGAGGAGAGGATATTTCGAGTTTCATCAAGAGAGGGCTTGTGTGTTATACTTTGGGTATGATCAGAAACACATCTTAATGTTTATACACTGAGGCAAGTTAGATTGCAGAGCACAGTGTTTTTGCACTGTTCTTTGAGAAAGCCAGCAAGCGTTCAAACTAATTGCAATTAGACAGACTGTATCTGCACAAGAGTCTTTAAAGAAGTAATGCCGATCGTAGATCAGATATGTTCACAAGCTACCCATTTCTAATGTCTTAAATGCAGCTCTGAGCCTGTTAGACAGGGCCTTGCCGCTGTCCGCCGCTCTGTCGGGAGCTTCTGCTGCATCTGTTGAGCTGTCCGTGGTGCTGAACGTACGACGGAGCGCACAGTGGCGCTGTCCTTGGTGCTGAAGCGCAGCGTTTCTCTGCTTCTGGTTTCCTCTCTCTGCGTGGCGCCAGTAGCCTCTGCACCGCAATGATTAGTTAGAATAGGGAGTAAAAGAAAGCGAGAAATATATTACGGGACAGAGAGAGAGAGAGAGAGAGAGAGAGAGATTGGCAAGCGATGCATGAAGAATCGCGCCCGGGAGAGAAGCAGAGACGCCACTTAAAGAGCCACGGAGCGTTTTTAATGATTCCACTCCAGCGACGCTTCCACACAAGGCGGTCTGTGCTTCACAGTTCACTTAGCACATGGG
>JAPZDY010000009.1:15275926-15293582 GCA_029783645.1 Ctenochaetus hawaiiensis | reverse complement strand
CACGCACGCACGCACGCACGCACGCACGCACGCACGCACACACGTGTACACATAAACATTTTGTCTGCTTGCAAAAAGCCAGTGGTTGAGCTAAGCATATTTCAAATTAAAATGCAATTGTTTGTTTCAATTTTTTTTCCACAGAAGCAACAGTCTCTCTCTCTCTGAATCCATTCCTTCTCCTCCTCCTCTCTCTGCCTCTAACTCCCCTCATGTCGTCTACCTTGATGTCTTTCTCTTTCTGCTGGACTGTTGCCTGACAGAGTCTCTTCCTCCCTAACTGACTGTTTTGACTCACATTGTTCAAATGTTCATTCATTATAGTGTTACGGAAAGTCTTTAGGGACACTTAAAACAACACCTGTGCTGCTAAAGTATAGATTGGACATCTCAAGAAACTAATTCAAAAGGCCACAAATCTGCTGGTTTTTTGGGCAGACAGTGCAGTCAGCAGTGGAGTCTTGTTTGAACCCACAGTCTTTCCCCACTGTGGCTGACCTCAGTGCGGAAGAACAGTCTGTTCAGCAGATGACAAAGATCACAGGAAGCAAACAATAACCAACCATGTCTCCTTAAAATGACATTTATCAGGATTCAAGATTCAAAATCATTTAAGTGTTATTTTGCAACACAAAGATGTTTCTTCAACTTTTTTATGATTATGTTTACACTCTGGCAGCACTTGATAAGGTTAGAGGATTATATCTGTTTTAATACAGAAAGGCCTTCCCCTTGAGTTAAACATTTAAAGTGATTATAGAACAGAGGGAATAATGTAATTCACTTCTTACAATGCTGTGTTTATTTTGAGTCCCTTGTTTGAACATCGTGCTTTGTGCAGCTGCGAAGAGCCAAACAGCAACAACCATGTGGACATGATGTGGACATGTTCTATGTGTTGGCTCTGCCGTTGAATCTTAGACTTAGCCTTGATTTTAACATTGCAGAGAGAACAGTGGGAAAAAAGCTGTGTGTGTGTGTGTGTGTGTGTGTGTGTGTGTGTTTGTACTGGTTTGTGTGGGCCTTTGCACGTGTAGGGACACAGTTGTACAATTACTCTTTGCTGTAGAATCATGTGAAATTGAAGACATCATGTACCTATAACAACAGCACCACAGAATGTACTATAGTAGCAGCTTAAGCATACACGAGTGTGTATGCGTGTGTGTGTGTGTGTGTGTGTGTGTGTGTGTGCATGCGTGGCCCATTGCTGGCTATGAAATATGGATGCTGGTCAGGGTGGAAGCAGGGGAGTGGAAATGTCTCTGATCGCTCCCTTTCTACACATGTGCTCTCTCTCACACAGACACAGACACACTCACACACACGCACACACTCTCTCACACACACACACTTTTACGTTCACCCTCGACAAGCCAAGTGCAGTGTGAACTCAGTACTGAACTGTATGAACTTAGTTCTGTACAGCATGTTGGCAGGATTTATACTCTTTCTAGTGATAATTATTCTGAAAGAAATATGCAGAAAAAACGGTGAAAGATGGTCAAAACATCTGGTGAATGTTTTTCAACACTTTTAGAGCAGTGGTGTCTATCTTTCAGAACCAAACAACCAGGACTATTTTTTTTTCTTGACTACAACAAGTATAACACATTTCGAGCCCAAAATCTTCCTGAAGTACTACTTGCGTTATTACTACAAATTAAAGGTTAGATGAGATCTCAAACACATATTATCCCTGATTTCAGTGCTGTTCAGTTCATGAAGACAACATGAGTTTATAAAACTCAATTGTCATCTTTCAGAGGTTTAGGGTCAGTGTTTCTCAGCTAAAGTTTGACACAACACCATCATCTTCACTGTATTCATTTTTAGAGTACTGGAAATAAACTCAACACGATGTTTTATTCTTTTCCAAAATGGAAATATCTTGTAGCATGTAGTCTTCACATGCACACATGCACATATGCACTCACACACACACACACAGACATTCATGTGTTGAGTTAACCCAGGCGGTGCTGGCAGGGCGCAGTGGGAGCTGTGGGGGTGGATGGAGGCGAGCTTTCATGCTCCACTGAAGATCCACTGTTGTAGCACTACAACCCAGTAATCATCACTAATACATAGCACAGCAGTGTGTGTTTGAGTGTGTGTGTGTGTGCGCATACAAATGTGTATGTCAGTTAACATATCGTTCATCAATTTGCCTATGAACGTCTGTTCCTTTAAATTTAAAGGAAGGACTTATGTGCCTTAATTCAAGTTAACACTATAGGTTGTAGAACATTTAGAGTATCTATCTACCTGTCTGTCTATCTGTCTGTCTGTCTGTCTGTCTTTTCTACTTTCTTTCTTGTAATATTTTACAATTCTACAATTTCATTTAGCAGACGCTTTTGTCCAAAGCGACGTACAACACAAGTAAGAATCTAGAGGAAGGAAAAACCCGTAGTAAGTGCAAAGTCTTTAACTGCATGTCTTTATTGAGCAATGTACTTTCACTAATTTATTCTCTAAATTAACATGATGCACTCTGTATAAAAAGACTGAATATGTGTCTAAACATTATATACATCCTGTGTGTGTGTGTGTGTGTGTGTGTGTGTGTTTGTGCAGTCTGTCCTCATGGTTAGTGAAGCATAGAATCAGAAGATGAAACAGAGATTTGATAAAGTCCATTTATATTAGTAATCAGCTATCTTTCTTTCTCTCTCTCTTTCTCTCTCTCTCTCATACACACACACACACACGCACATGCACACACACACAAACCAATGCAGTCCAGTTGGGAAGTGTCAGGGCATCATCTGGGGCTGGCCGGTCTTTTCTGAAGAGGAGTTTCCACAGTCAAATGAGCACACTGTACAAGCTCAGGCTATTAGTGCTGTGCAATGTGTGTGTGTGTGTGTTTGTGTGTGTGTGTGTGTGTGTGAGAAAGATAGAGAGGATGTTGAATAAAAAAAATGAAACAGTGGCCTAACAATGAACACTGCAGAGAGAGAAGGACAGAGGAGTAGAGCGCTGTGACAGAGAGAGAGAAAGAGATGGAAGCAGGAGAGATAGCAACAGCAGACAATGTTGTTTCACACCAAATACATGTTCTTCCACAATAGTTTTAATTATGCAGATAATTTTGACGTCCCGCCCTGCTTCCTCCTTTATACATTCACCTTCTCCCTCTTCTCCTCTCTGTTCTTGCATCCTTTCCTCCAGCAAACTTAATACCCTCCCAATTCCCTCCTCTGTGACCACAGTATGTGTGAGTGTGTGAAAGAGAGAAAGAGTGCCAAGGAGAGAGGGAGTTAGAGAGAAAACAGAGGGATTTTGCAAAGAGGGGCAAGGTTGAGCTTGTGTGACAGACAAGGACTTGTGTTTTACTGTGTGTGTTTGCGTTTATTCACTTACCCCTTTACAGATAGCGACAGCCTCCTTGGACATTGACTTGGGATAGGAGACATGATGCTCCATGATGGACTGAAATAACTCATCCTCATCTTCACCGTCAAATGGAGGCTGTGGATGAGAGGAGGCGATGGGAGGAGGAGGAGGAGAAACAGAGGGCAGGACAGGACAAATAGAGGAAATTTAAATTGAATCATTAGAAGCTTTTTTTTGCCTGAACTCCTCAGAAATTGAAACCCTGCAGGCATGCACGCTCACACATTCACAGTATCCACTCCAAATGAGATAGCAAGGATTTGAAAATGTCACATCTACTCTAACAATTATTAAAGCCATGAGAGAAAAACTCATCAAGAGGTATAATTTAATAGCTAACCTTTCATTACACAATGTCACATTTGAAAGGCTACAATCATGAGTGTTTGTTTCTTTCACAGTCAGTCATGAATACAAATGCTGTTGAGGGAGTTTTACTAGCATATTATACTGTCTCAAAAAGATGGTTTGATTTCTTTCTTTCTTTTTTTTTTTTTTTTTTACAAACTTTGATAATTTATTTGTATATTTATAAAACTAAGACACGCAGACTCACCTGTCCGGCCAGCATCTCATAGAGCAATACCCCAAAGGCCCACCAGTCCACAGATTTTCCATAAGGTTGGTAAGCTATGATCTGGAATTAAAGTGATGATCAGAAAAAGATGCCACTGATGCTTAAATTACTGAGGCCCGGCGTGACAGCGCATATTAAGAACTCATGTTAAAATACAAGTTGCAATACTTCAAAGTATCAAATAAAAAATATTTCAAAAATTATCAAACATTCAGCAATATTTAACCATTTGATATCACAGTCACTGCGGTGAATGCAATTCAGTTTTGGACAACTGATTTTGGATAGAAATTGTTGTACAAAAACGCCGCAACGCAAAGTAAGAAGAAGAAATCTGTGAAGGAAAGGAGCAGAAGCACACTGGTGGCAGCTCCATACCGCAGGATTCAACAAAACAGCAGATATCAACATACAGAGACGAGGACGAGCATCTGTGCGGCCGGCACACCCACCCACCACGCCACACACACTCTACCTCGGGAGCTATGTAGTCCGGTGTTCCACAGAAGGTCTTGGTGGTGATTCCATCATGCATATTTTCTTTACACATGCCAAAATCTGCTATCTTAATGTGACCCTCACAGTCCAGCATCACATTGTCGAGCTTCAGGTCTCTGCAGGAGGAAAATCAATGTTAAAGGGGAGCGACACTTGATTCTTAGCCACAAAGACTCATCATCTTAACATTGACTTTTTTACTTTAAAGTTCTTTTTTATTTAATGTACTAGGTGTTGATAGGGAATGACACAGTGCTTAATCAAAGAGGCAGAGCAACAGTTGATGGCAGATGTGGATGTTATTTGCAGTGGTGGTTTGCATCGTTTGCTCTGGTGGATTCTCCATAGCAGAAGTCAAATTAACTGCAGTTGGAGATGCATAAAGGTCAAAAAGCTTGTCTGAAATTTCATCAGCAGCCACTGGAGGTGACTCAAGTTGTCAGAAAATCTTATTGTTCTGTCGTGTCTTTACTTTCAGGAATGTGTGCCCCCATGCATGTGCACCATAGGAACAAAACAGGGACCTTTTGTGGCACAAGAGCTTTAAAACTCCACAGGTTACATTTAAGGGACAAAATGAACAAATTGCTACTTGCCAAACAAGTTTATCTTTGCTTTAAAATAGAAATTTTGTCAAAATTTTCCTGTGTTCTGGTTGTGCTGAAATTAACCCTCTAAAGTCAAATATATTTTCTCAAAGATTTTCTGTGTACAAACCTGCAGTGCAGTGATTAACTATTAACATTTGATTAATGATTAACATTTGTTACAAAGCTCCTGTTTCCCAAACTTGAATCATAAAAGGTGTGAATAGAGAGTTAAAGTTGCACCAGAAATTCATTTTAAACCAAAACAGTGTCAAATATTTTAATACAATGATTATCTGCACATAAACCCTGTCACAGTAAGTTTATGATTTAGCTTCCCTGGGACAGTGTGCTACTGTATGTTACTGAGAGAATGATAGAGAGAAATAACTGAGAGAAAAATACTGTAGTTAATTATTATCAAACCACTAAAGATGTTTTAATGCAAGGTCTGAACATCTCATTTTTATTGAATATATGACATGCATTTACCTTTGATCTAGATGATTTATTATTTGATAATATAAACACTTTGTTGTTAATGTTATACATTTTTTTATACGTTGTGTTGTGGAGGTTACCTGTAGATGATGCCCTTTTGATGTAGAAAGAACAGACCAATGGCTATCTCAGCAGCGTAGAATCTACACAAACACAAGCAGAAACAAAAACAGTAATTAGAAAGAGGCTGAGAGAAAGGACAAGTGGAAAACAGAGGGATAATTTGTGTGTGTGTGTGTGTGTGTGGGTTTGTGTCTGCATAAAGGTCAGCGCTGTCTCTTCAAGGCCAGAGAGCAGCTGATAAGATCAACAGGAGGAGTCTGCACACACTGACCAC
Source organism: Ctenochaetus hawaiiensis (assembly GCA_029783645.1). Lineage (NCBI taxonomy): Eukaryota > Metazoa > Chordata > Actinopteri > Acanthuriformes > Acanthuridae > Ctenochaetus > Ctenochaetus hawaiiensis. The sequence continues at coordinate 15,287,680 of JAPZDY010000009.1, read as the reverse complement.
GCACTCAACTCCTGCTTGCGTGTGTGTGCGTGCATGGGTGAGCATAATCGCTGTTTGTTTGGAAAGTGAGTCCAAAAGATGTCAAAAGGTATTTCGAACGTGTGGAGAGCAGAACAGAATATGCAGAGCCTGTTTAGTGTGAAATCCGTGGTCAGAGAGGTGGCTCTGCAGCGGGAAACTGACATTAATACACAAAAGTACAAAGTACAGAGGACACGATCATCATCATCTTTCACAAGGCAGGACATCCTGAGTATTTCCTGACAAATAAATTAAACAAAACATGTTGATGGCCATAAATATACAAGCTCCTAACTCGGTTTGACTTGGCCTTCAGCAGTCTAAAGTTTCTGCCAGAGGGAAGAAACTCTAATTCCCCCACAAAGCAGATGAAGGGCAAACTCCTCCACGGCTCCTGCCTTCCCCGACAGCCCGCCTGTCAAACACGTCAGCCCACTGGTTTGACTTGACACCGCTGATCTCGCCAGCCACCTTAATTATACTCTGCAGTTTTGGAGGTATTCTACCACACAGTGAAACTCACTGCTGGATTACTCCCATTTCTTTGAAGTTTTTCAGAGCAGCAACGTGCATCTGGGCGAACAACATGTTTCACCCTCAGGCCTCTGCTGCGATTGCTCATCCGTCACCTGAGCCCGTCAAACTGCTGATGGCTTATTCACAACGATTTAAAAAGGATTAACAAACTGTGGAAACACCCATAAGTGTGGGATTAAGATTTTTTTGTTACGATGGCATGAGAATGTCACAGCCTTTAGTCTACAAAAGCTGCTTTATGTGTGTGTGTGTGTGTGTGTGTGTGACTGTACTTACACAGCATGGGGCTCTTTGAACTTGCCGACCTGCTGAATCTGATACATGAGATCTCCTCCGTTTATGTACTCCATGACAAAATACAAACGGTCCTGTGAAACGGTGAAACAGAGAGACAGACAGATAGAGAGAGAGAGACAGGTCAAAATGGACATGCTCATAAAAGCAGGTGAGAAGTCAGAGAGAACAAATAGCCGAGAAAAAAGGAATTGTTCAGAAAGTAATGGGTCATATCGGAGAAAATTATAGGGGAGATATAGAAAAAAATGAAGGGTGAAAGATGGAGGAACAGGAAGGAGACGGTGAGAAAGAGGTGATTGGGTTGTTGTCTGTGCATCCAATCATTTCTGCAACTGAGAGAACTCATAGCAACTTCAATTTACGAGCTAATTCTTCTCCATTATCTACAGAAATTGCCAATAAGGTACAGTATGTCAGGGAGTGTGGAGGGATTTGGCCATGTGTGTGTGTCTGGAGAAAATATTGTGCAGTTGCATTGTGTGTTTGGGCTTTTAATGTGTGCCTGTGTGAGTGTGTATGCCTTTCTGTTATGCCCTAATAAGTCTTATGAGCAGTTGTTTGTGAGCAATATGTGCTGCTGGAGTGATGTATGTATGTATGTGTGTGTGTGTGTGTGTGTGTGTGCACTGCAGTAACTGCACTCAAGCAACTCGATTTCTTTATCGCTGAAGCAGTTTCTTTTTAGATTACTCGAATAATTGATGTAATGGAACAGTAGAATACTCAGTTACTGTTATTACAGATAACTGTAGCCCTAAAATACATGTGTATGTTGTGTGCTTTTTTTTTTTTTAATGTCACTTCCTGCCAAGTCCCATACATATGAATACTCAGGTCAGAGAATAAGTGCTGAGGAGGATTAACACACTCATAACTGGTTTGTGTGTGTATCTGTGTGTGTAGGCCAGGTCAGTTTTATTTGTCGAGCCTTTAATCACAACCTCAAATGGATTTAACCTACATTTTGTTTATCAGTCAGTAGAAACAAATGCAAACACGTGTGTTTATGTTGCGCATGTATTTGCCCTGCACTCAGTGGTAAGTATGGGACCTAGGAGCTATATTTACTCCTCTGTTGACTCATCTTTGGTGTAACATGGATTATACGTCAGAAGATGAGCACGAATCAAATATGAATTCAGCCTGTGTGCTCGTGCGGTGAGCCGGTGACAGCAGGCAGGGTGGCTGCTGTTAAGACCGCAGAGCTCGCCAGCAGAGTGGTTCTGCCCTTCAGCAGGACGCCGCACTGTGGCTTCCTCCGTATCAAATATAATATGAGGGTGATCGGTCCTACGAGAGATGTCGGCTCAGCTTGCAAAGAATGTGAGCTGGAGAGTTTGTAGACTTTGTGTGTGTTTGTGGGTTTCTGAGTGTATATGTATGCAGCCAACCAAAGAAATGTTTCCCGTTAAACTGATGTTCATAGAGTCCACAGAGCCTGAACCAGCAGCAAAAACAAAAGCTAAAAATGAAAAACTGAACTGACATCTGTATTCATCTGCTGGCTGCATCATTTTGTGTAAAATTGATCGAAAATGTGTATTTCTAGTAACTCTTTGAACATTTTCCTCTTTCTTGTCTTCTTCTTTTTTTGCTTGTCAAAGTTTGATATTATTTAATGTTTGGTTCGATGTTGAACTCACAGATAGGTGTGCAAAAATCCATAGAGAAGCTCAATCCTTCAAATACAGCGAGGAGACAGTACCCACTGCTTCTACCCTAAATGCATTATAATTCTATATGTGTGCGCACACACTGTACAGTTGCCAATGTATAAAGTGCATCTTAGCATTTAAAATAGCGTAATTCAGTACAAGTAGAGTAACTGTAACCATTATGATGGGTCCAGTTTTTGTTGACTTAATGATTCAACTGTATCGTTTTTAAAGGATTTCACTGTATTGCATTATGCTATTTAGTCCACCCTTGTGGATATAAAGGGGTGATAAAAAATAATAAATTAAAAAGTGTAATGAAAAGAATCAACCACCTCATATCTGTCAGTTAATTATAAAGCAACAACCAGCAGCTGGTAAGCTTAGCTTGGCATAAAGCCTGGCAGCAGGTGAAGACAGCTAGCCTTGTTCTGATTTAAGGTAATAAAAGCTGCTTTCCAGCTCCTCTCAGGTTTGTTAATTAGCACACTAACATTTGTCTGGTTTGTTTAACCCACACAAAATTCAAAGTGTAAACAAGTTAGGGTTGTCTTTTCTTAGTCCTGTCATCATTAGGAAGTTACCAGGCAACCATGAGCAAGCTTCAGAGGTGTTGTCATTCTGGCAGATAATAAATACTCACTTTTGGGAAGAATATGAATCAAAAAATGTTTCCCAAAATAAAGTAGTGATGGTTCTGTGATTTAAGACTGGACTTTTGTTTTTTATAGAATAATCTTGTACAATATCATACATTTATTGTGAAAACTGGTTGTCCCACCTACCATGGTCTGGAAGGTTGAGTGCAACTGTGTTAGGAATGGAGGCTTTCCAGACAAAGCTAACACTCTCTTCTCTACCATGGTGCACTCCACGTCGTCATCCTGGATCACCACATCCTTCTTCAGGATCTTTACAGCATACAGGTCCTCTGTTCCTTTACGCTCTGCCAGCATCACCTGAAGAAAGGACAGATGGGAAACACAAGAAAGGTGAGTTCATCAATGATCCAAATCTTTATGGCACAGATCAACAGAAGAACAACAAAAACAAAGGGTAGAAAGTTTGGGAAGATGGCTGACTTAAGATTTCAAAGCTTCAAGTCTCACAGTTACCATTTTGTATTAACATCCAAAGATTTCAGCCCAAGACTGAGCAGCTAGAGGCTTTAATTATCTTGATCTTGATGCAATTTAGCTTGGCTCAGCTTTTACTTCTCTAAAGAGGAAGAAAAGAAGAACAGCAGCAGTTGGATCTAAAGTAAAACATAACCAAGCAAGATTTTTTAGAGGTTCTGTAAGATTTAAAAATGTTAACTTCTCTTTACCCTTCATGAACACTAGGGAGGAGAAAAAGTGGAAAAGATAGAGTAAGAAGAGAAAGAGGGGATTATTCCCCATTTCTTTTTCTGTGGGGCACACAATATGGGGACGGATGAAGATAAAGGAAGGTGAATGGGTGAGGAGAGGGGGGATTTAAAAAGTGGGGGATTGAGTGAAGGAGGAATTGAAGGGCAGGAGGATCGGAAGGACAGAGAGAACAGCAGAGAGAGAGATTGGCAGCAGTCAAGCAATCCAGAAATCCTATTTGCTTTAATTGTGAAGTCTGGAGGCATGTCTGCTTGTAATTACACCTCTGAGACACACACACACACCCAACCACACATTCACAAATTAGAAAAAAACAATATAATACACACACAAAAGCACATTATATAGGGTGCTTTCATATATTATCTATAGCTGCAGATTCCTGTGGAGATCCACCACAACACATGCCAAGAATGAACCTACTATGAGATGCCTCTGCGTTGGCGTGTATACGTGGTGTGTCTGCGTTTCTGTGCTTGTAAGCAGCAGTTTAACTGTCTTGTAGTCAAGGTCAGACTCAAACTGCCTACAGACTCTCTAACAGAAGTGTAAACATTTCTGTGTATCTTTCTCTTCTAGGTCTCTTCTTTACTGTAAATACTACTCTTCTCTCCTTTTTCAAATCACGATTTCTTCCTTCTTGATTCTTCTCCTTTCTATGCTCATATCTTCTTTTCTGAAGAATCCAGTAGCTGCAAAATGTAGGTCAAGTCTCTGCTCACAGGTCATCTCATAAAAGTTGAAGCAGGCTTGTGACCAGGCCACGAAAAGTGCAACTCTCCAGACTGAAATCTGTACGAGGAGAATTATATGAGCAAGTGTAACTGATGAAAGGGTTTAAGCAGTGTGTAGCACACCTCAACAAAGAGGAGCTTGAAAGCAGCGGTTCAACATTTTGGGTAAATATATTTATTTGATGTGTTGCAAAGACTTCAATAAGAATATAAATCTGTTTATTCAACATAAGGGTATGGCCAGGACATGTGTACCCTAGCACAAAGACTGAGGACAAAACAGCTAGCCTGGCTCTGTCCATAGGTGACTAAGCCCACCTAAAAGACCCTCCAAAAATCACCTACGAAAAGACACAGTGTGGTTTTGTTTTACGGGCTCCAGGTTACTTTCCTGGTGTCAGCCCCAAACGTGCAGTTTGTTTTTGCATTTTTTTGAGGATTATATCCATAAAAAAGCAAGATCTAATGATTTAGTTTTTGAGCTGAATAATTGCTTGTAGGTGTATTTTGTAACCTTGAGTTTATGAGGAGCTAACTGTTGCCCTGGGTTTGATTATATTATATTAAGCTATGCTAACTGCCTTGGTTTAAACACATAGATAGGTGTACTTTCAATTTTTTTTCACTCCTTCTATATATTTGTTTTGACAACAGGAGAACTAGCTTCTATGCTAAGCTCAGGAACAGAAAATAAAGATATGTTAATGACCTTCTGCAACAGAGAAGAAATTGGCAAAATGTATGCTACAGTAACTGTAAGTGCCACAGCTAAGCTAAGTGGGCATTTGGGCTGTGACATTGTGAAATGAGTTTTCATTAATAAGTAGGTGCTTTTGTATGTGCATCGTTGTCCATGGCACTGAATGGGAGTGAATAAAATCCATAAGCAGAGGCCGATAGACAGAACACATCACTTTTTCTCTGCTTTTTGTGGATGCAAACAGAAGTGTCTGCCCTTATTCAATTTTCCCTCCACTGTAAAAATCCACAAGCATCGGGGTGAAAAGAAAAACAGCAAAAAAAGATCTTGGAGAAAAAGAGGGTACAGCACCCTCTCTGTGTGCAGGGACCTCATGCTTTACATATTAAGCACCGGATGAAATTTATGGAAATTATCAGCACAGATGAAGCCTTCCATCCTACTTGTAACTACTCTGCTGGAACTATTTGACTGACTGCATACTCCTCCTCTTCCCATCATTCCCAAACTATAAAAGTGATTCAACATTTTATCTTAAAACAAGGTAGTGAACAGTGAGGAAGACTGTGTTAGAGAAAATGTATGAGCTTTACATTACATGGCTGGTATGGTGCGTTTGTAGATCCCAGAGAGGCTAATTGAGTTTTGGGACCTCAACAAAGGATCATACATCTAACAGTATTTCTTATGAAGACCTTTTATTAGTTTCTTATATTAATTTGCATAGAACACTTGAAACATATAAAAATATAGCAACTCATATATTTTGCAACTATTCAAAAGCTTAAGTTAAACTGGGTTTGATTGATTTATTGATGTGTTTAATATACCATATCTTCTGGGGAAGCAAGACAGACTAGATCTTAAAACGACTATTGTGTAAATGAAACACAGTCTTAATCTCCACAGTGAGGAGACATATTCTGCATCTTCAAACAGGAACATGTGATGTTAAGTGCAGACGGAGCAGAACCGCTAGCTACTTCTCATTCTCAGTCGCTGCAGATGAGTGTCATTATGATCATGCAAATGAAATAACAAATCATACATTTTTCTTTCCAAAATTACCAAGAATAGTGCAATAAGACTGACCTTCTGTCCCCTTTTTTATGCCCCCTAAGAGATCGGAAGCTTAGCAGCTTTGCTGTTTATGCCTTATAAATATTCAGGCATGATAATGTGAGGAGGTTACTGAGTTTGGGATACTACAGGGAGAGCAGCACAGATTGGTGGAGGCACACAGGTATCTATGTGTGTGTGAGGGTGTATATGTGTGTTTGCATAGAGGGCAGCCACAGTTCAGGACTGTGCATTACAGTTTAATCACTGAAGTTTAGCGATCTGTTGAAGTTTCTGTGGCTAACCTCTGACAGATGTGTGTGAGGGAGAGAGTGAGTGTGGACTCATTACACATGGTGGCTGTGTGCCTCTATGTAAATATAAACTTTATAAAGTTGAAACAGAGAGGAAGGACACCATCTGGCCCAAAGCTTATTTTATGCAACCACAAGGACGAGGACAAGACCGGTGCAGATGAAAGAAGATGGAGAATACAGGGTTTCATCCACATTCAAAGCAAAAGGTACTTGGCACCATTACATACAGTCCATGGTGACACGTCTGATCCATTCTACCCTTTATCCTTTGCATGTAATTCAAATGATCAATTAGTGTCCGAGTTACATTTCATTATCTAATCAAGGATCCGTGTCTCATTCAAGGTCATTTTGATCTCAGTGTCATTCATAAACTGGTCACTCTGCTATGAACTGAGGCTTTTGTCACCATCTGTGACACCTATTTATCCAAGAAATTTGTCAAGGTAGATTTGACAGGAAAGCAGTCTTCAGGATATTTACTGTTGTATGTCGTAAATGATGCTGCCATGTTTTTTCAGCTGAGCTTGCAAAGTGAATTTACCAAGGGAAAACTAATGAAACCACACTATGCTGTGCTGCATGATAATGCACCTTGTTGTCTTACGGTTGGCTTTGTTAAATTATTCTGAACTGTCATTTATCATATAGTCTATATATCCCGATGATCATACCAGTGTGTACTCTGCTGTCCTGCCCCACACAGACAGTAACTGTAGGACTCAGTGATACTTATTCTCGCTGGCAGTGTTTTTGTTTGTTTTCATGTTTTTACCCCTAAATTTATTCAGGCTTTTGATTATTTTATATATATATATATATATATATATAAATATATATATTTTTTTTACATTATATGGGATTTCCAACAGCATTCCACAGTAAGATGATAAGTTTAAGGCTGTGATGGTGTTTTGACGTGGACTAAGGCTCCTTGATAAGTTGGCCTCAAATTTAGAAATCAACTACAACATTTAAAATTTATGACTAAAAAAAAAATCTAGTTTAAAAAAAACAAATACCTGTAGATATTATTAAGTGCTCAGCTGTCCAACACTTATTTAATCTCCTTCAGTTGGACTTAGCAGATGTAGTTTGATAAAGTTTGACTCACATTAAAATGATATCATGTATTATATTTTCACTGAAAGCTTATTTGACTGCATGGGATTGATTGGCACATTTTTCGCTCTTCAAAAAAAGCTAAAAATCAAAAACAAAAGTTCTGACTTTAGTCTAAGACAGAAAGCTAAACAAAAGGTCACTTCTTTGATCTTGACACTTTAAGGCTGATAAACTGTAAGTGACCTGGCTGTGATTCACACAACACCAACCAAAATGCTCTCATCCTGCAGTCCAAAAACACACGTTTGACAACTGCATAAATGTAGCTTTATATATGTGTCTACACGTGTTAATTTCTATTTGCATGCGTGTGGTTTGTGTGTATAGAGGCATGACATCGGGCTGAAGCGTGCTCTTGCCTGTGTCCGTCCTTGAGATCTGAGTGTTTGTGTGTTATAATCACACTGTGAGCATGTCCACAGAGAAATGTTAGCAGCAGCGTTGTGATGCAGATGTCCTCAGACACTGAAGCACAGAGAGAGCGGCTCTGAAGGTACCAGCCTCCCACACATATACAGGAACCACTGAAATGACACACTCATGTGAACGCCTGTTTGTGCATGTGGTTATGTGTGTGTATCTCTTTCAAAAAAAAAAAAAAAGCCTGTGCTGTACAAGACAAAGGCCTAAATGAGGGATGTGTGTGTATGAATTCATGTGTGTGTCTCTGTAAGCTGCAACCCACGTGGCACATGTGTAGGTCTACATCTTACATCTGAACAGAAGGTGTGTACTCATGCATATGTGTGTGTGCGTGTGTGTGTGTGTGTGTGTGCCTGCATGTGTGTTACAGGTATTCCAGTAATGATCGACCCTCGACTCGGTCTCTCCACACTGACGCATCAGTGTTGCTTTAAAAGCCTGTTACCATGGAAACAGGCTGTCGGCATACAGGTCTGGTACACAGACAATGGTCTCTCTCTCTGCTTCTCTCTCTCTCTCTCTCTCCAGCCCTGCTGCTCTACCCATCATTTAACCAAATTTCTCTCTCGCCACATCTTCCCCATTCTTTTCAGTTTCCTGCCTTGATTTTCATTCATTCACGTCAGTCTTCCCTCTCCAAGGTTTCCCTCCTCCTTTCTCTGCTCTCCCTCTCTTTTCATTCAGCCTGACGTTCTTACCTCTCTCTCAATTCATTCATGTCAACCTTGCCGCCATGCTCTCACATCTCTGTCTCGTCCTCCTTTCATCACTCTCTGCACTTGTCACGTCATCCTCTCCGTCTCTCTTTCCCTTCATCCATCTCTGTCTACCTGTGCTTTATCTTCTTCACTTCCCTCTATCTCTATTTTCTCTGTCGATTCTTCTCTTTTCTTTAAGCTCTGTGTGTGGATACAGAACTGTTTTAAAACACACACACAAATACTTACAGAGGTATTTGGCGCACAATTAGACCATCAATATGCTTATTATAACTTTGTCTTTGCACACATAAGATAACAATAAAGTGGGTTCGTCCTTATTAATGAGAACTAATGTTTACAGCTACAGTTTTGCTCTGATCTTGAAGCAAAGGTGCAGCTACAGTCATAAACAAAAACAGCATCTGTGGCACACACACTAGGACAGACAGCCATGCCGTGGCCTCACCTTGCCGAAGCTGCCCTTCCCCAGCACCATCAGGAAGTTGAAGTCCGACAGCTTCATGCGATCTTGGTTTCCATTGGAGTCAAACCGGGAAGCAGCGTTGGCTGACTTGCCCTCTGTGTTCTTCCCTGGACCGATCTTAGCCCTCTAGATGACGTAAAGAGAAAATGGGACAATATATCAGACACAAGGTTAGTCAAAGAGGCTGTAAAAGATGGATGAGCTGATACATAACTCTGAAGTATATAAACATGCTAACACTGACATTATGACTGGGGGCACCTGGTGATTTTAGGGTCCTCCAACAATCACAATTCCTGACAGAAGCAACATTTTTATGGTATTTTTATCGCATGGTGTCTGATGCTGAGGTGCAAGTTGAAACAATTTCAAACAACACAAACACAAACAACAGACAAACTTGGTAGCTGTTGTTTTAGAAATCTGCACACTGACAGATGTAAGGAAATGCTTTATGGAAAAAATGGGTACACATCAACCCTTTAGCAGGCCAAACCTAGGGGGCAAGAACAACATCCTTTTATTGAAAGGAGGCATCAGCAGTTATGTGATATATCATCAGTTACACTCGGGCACGCATACTATGTATTAACTGAGTCGTAGTCTTATTGTACGGTAAAAACACCAAACATAATATTAAAAATGCTGACTGAATGGCAAAAAATGCTGACACAGGATGACTGCCAACACTACAATGACCAAACAATACAAGAAACTTGATGGAACATCGTAGGCAGGAACGTATATTTCATGAGTTCAAGTTCAGATAAAAATGCAATAAGCCTTAAAACTTTCAGATTCCTCCCAAATTGTCAGAGCCTCTTTTTTAAACGGGAGCTATTTTAATAACACAGAGAAGCTTTTTGTGCGAGAGTCAGGAGTGGAATTGATAAATATGTTAAAAAGGGAAAGTTTTTGGCCTTTTGGTTCACTCTGTTTCATTCTGTTTCATTTATTCTGTGCAGACATTTTTTACTCCGCTTCACACTTTCCATAACAAATATGGCCTCCCTAAGAGTCTGCCACTCTGTTCAATCATGACTGTCACCGCTTCCCTTGTTTCTGTCCTTCAACCACTCTCTCTCCCACTCACTCTGAAAGTTATTGTGCCATCTCTCTTTACTCTAAAGTACATTTATACTGCATCTTTATAAATTTGGCCTGTGCCTCTGATCTCCATTCATTCATGTCTGTCTGTCGCTCAGCTCTTGTTCTCTCTATCTCTCAGTTCATTCATCTCTGCCTCGACCTTGTCTCGCTCTCTCCCCCTGTTTCTGTTATAAGGAACTGTTATAATCTTCACATCTAATCTAATTATAATCTTACCCTCCACTTTGTAAAGCCATGCTTCAATTTAAAAAACGGTGCTAAGACATTAACAAAATGCCTGCACTCTCAGAGCCAGAGGATGAGCGCATCTTAGCCTATCTTATCTCAAACTGCTGATCCAGAACGTGGCTCTCTGCACTCCTCTTTGTCCTGTGCAGTCATTTCTCCGCTGCCTTGTCTTGAAAATTGACAGAGTAAAGCTTCCAAGTATTCTGCTGCTCCCTGCACTGTTTGTTGTGTGTTTGTGCAAGTGGTGCAACCCATGCGGTTCTCGACTCATCAATGGATAAAAGGCTCGATCCGTCTCCATCTGTTCTGACACACACACACACACACACACACACACACACACACACACACACGGAGGAGCAGTCGAGGTATCTGTGAGCAGTGGAGCATGCTGGAGGCAACACTCTCAATATCTTCAGAGATTATTGCTGCTCTCCCTGTCGCTCTCTCTGGACACGATCGTGAGGCCAAACGTTTTTGTCCACATTACAAAAAGTAAAGAAATGATAGATGGCAGCACATAATCTGACACCAGCTCAGATTGGTTTTTGCTGTGTGGATAAAGGGTTTTTATTTTATATGCTTAATTAGTGGTGGAAACTTGAATTTTAATTTATTACTTTATTTTTACTGTACTGCAGAAGATGGAAACTTGTGTCTTTCTGTCACATCTGTCTAAACTCTCTCTCTCTCACTCTCTCTCAATAAAGCAAGTCAACTTATTTTCCATTCGCCTAGCCCTCTCACTTTTCTTTGATTTTCTTCCCTGTATACGTGTAAGCCTGAGACAGGAGCAAGAAAGAAGGACAAATAACATACCATGAAGTAGTGACGATAAAAATGTATGGTGTGTATCATTTACTCCACTGTTTTTGTCCTTACTTTGGCAATGTGTCTTTTGATCAAGATAAATTACAATAAAGTTTCATTAAATTAAATTAAATTTTGTTTCACCTCTAAATAAAAATTGGAGTTTTACTCTGTGTGTGAGTG
>JAPZDY010000009.1:15257531-15275571 GCA_029783645.1 Ctenochaetus hawaiiensis | reverse complement strand
GGAGGCATGCAGGTCATGTTACGAAAAGTGCAATCTCCTGTCTGTCTCTGTCTGTCTTTCTCTCTGCCATCCCTCTGAAAGCTTCACCCTAGAAGTTGCCTACATGCTTGTGTGTGTGTGTGTGTGTGTGTGTGTGTGATAGCTAGCCCCCTGAGATTGTGTCTCAGTAAACGTCTGAGGACCATGACCTTGAGGAAATGGAGGGAAAGAAAAACAGATAAAGAGGGAGAACACACAAGGGGGCACTGAAGGTGACAGAGGACAAAATAGATAAGCTAAGGAGAGAAAAGGAAGCAGAATGAAGACAAGGAGGAGGGAAGAGAGTGGAGGGAAATGCAGGAGAGAAGACTACAAAGGCCTCCAGACAATCTAGACCCTTAACTAAACACACTTTGACAATAATCTTATTTTACTGCACTTATTTAACAGCAGATTTTTGCACAACAAAATGTTTGGGGTGAAAGTGAGTGAGCTCTAGCAGACAAGGTGAGATATAACAGTTGGAGAAAAAAGATGAAATATAAAGAAACCATCAAGGAGAAGGCTACATCTTGGACCACAGAAGACTGTGCAAAATGAAAGGATTCTGAAACAGGAAATTACGTTTGTTTTATCAGCCTACATCATCATATGGACCTGCAGCAGAGGAAATAGTTATATTGTCATTCAGTTACTGTCACAAAGGAAAAATCTTTGATCAAATCCTTCAAGGCAAGTGTTTCCTAAACAACAGATTCATCCACTGAAAAATTTGACCAAAGTGACTGACACCTTGACTGCAACAGCCACTGTGGGAGAATCTGTGATTAAGGTCCAAAGGCCAGTTAATAATACTGCCACAGGCTGATCAACATGCACAAGTTCATTTGTTTTTAATGATCAAGATTTCTTTGCCTCCAAACAAAGAGCTTGGTTAGCTCAGCTCTTAAGTTTTGATCACATGGTGGCTATTCAAAATATGCGGGAACATGTTGTTATTGGAACAGTTTGACAGTTTTGGGGATTGGCCTTTTTGCTTTGTTGATGAGAAAACTGATAGCACTAAAATGGCTGTATGGTAAGTTGGTCAGAGGGTTAGTTAGGTAAGCTAATTCAAACAGCTAGCCTGGCTCTGTCTCAGAGGTGCTGGTGGGAAGATTTTGTTTCCTTTGGATGGAGCCTGGCTAGTCGCTTGCTTTGTTTCAAGTTTTTGTGCTAAACTAACCCAACTGCCTGCTGGCGATCCTCTAACTAAAACAAGGGCTAAAGCCGGGACAGGTGGGAAAACAAGAGCAAAACTGCCTCCAAACAGCTCCAAAGAACTCTGTGATTTCATAAAGACTCTGATGTTTTATGGCTTGAAGTCAGCAAGACAGAAGGAGCAACGGAAAAGAGAAGAAAAAAAAGGAGAGAGCAGGGCTATCATCTCCACTGCCAAATGTGTTAATGAGTGGGCCTACTGGTCAGCCACATACACAGACACACACAGAGAGAGACACACACACACACACACACACACACACACACACACATGTCTGGACCCGCAGTGTGCCAGACCGGATGGTACTATAAGTGTGCCTGCCAACTGCTAACAGCTCTCCCAGAGAGGCACTCACTCAGACACACACAGATTCACATTGCACACACACACACACACACACACACACACACACACGCACACATTCATGAGCATGCCATACCGACACATTCAAACGCTTGCAGGCACACATTTGCAAACACTTTCACGCAAAAACTCGAACAGACTTTAAATGTGCAGAAGCACACCTCAAATTTCTGCCGTAGCTCCTCGTTGCCCTCCTCCCCCTCCGGAGCGACGGGAACATTAAAGTACTCGCCTTCTTCCTGGGAGAGAAGCTTGAACCTGAGGAGACACAACATTTTCAGCAAAATCAATTCCCAGTTTGTTTATGCGATTTAAGCATTTAACTGCAACACATTAGCTGAAGCTGCTGACAGTTAGTGTGCCAATTTAAAGTCCTTAAAAATAATGGGCTTATTATTTTGTAATTCACTCCTTCATGGTGATCCAGCAAAGCCTGGCAGAGATGAGCCCAAAGCAAGGTTACCATGCTTAATTTTTAACTTAATCGATAGAATATAATTTTTCATATTGATCTCATTACAACTGATGCCACAACCTCACAGCTCCATCAGGACTGTAATTTATATCTTAAATAACTTTGTGTTGGCTGTTTATGCTTTAGTGACACAGATTTAAACTTTTTAATTTTACACAGTCAATTCTACTTTCTTTTTCTTTCCCGTTTCACCCTCTTGGACGATGAAGCTTCTGTTAGTTGAGATCATTTTATCTGCAGCATGGTGTTTTTTTTCTTAGTTTATGGCCTAAATGTTATCACTGAATATGTGGGTTTGCCCTCAACAAATATCATTAGCTGGAAATTGTTTGTTATGCTGCTGCTGTTCACAATCTATCAACATGAGATGGAGCCTAAACACCTAAATCAATCACTCTGACTTTTCACTTAGCATTAATATTATTTGTTGCAGTATCATTGAAGACTTTTTATCTCTTTAGCTGACATCACTAATTTCTCCTGGTTCAAATGTTATTATTATTAATTATCACATAAATTATCTTTAATTAATACTAAATATATATATTTTTGATAGTTCAGTGTTTTTAGACTAATAATATCATATACTCTGCAGCCTCGTTGCAGCACATTTCAGTCACAGGCTTCTGTTCATGAACACCCTTACAGTCCAGGGTGCCCTTCACAGTGGATTGGGTGCCAAATGCACATTTAGTATTTGCCTTGCCAGTCTCACCTGGTGCATGTGGATATGAGAACAGATCAAAAACCACATATTATCAGACATTACAGGTGGGTGTGTTGGACGCAAATCATAGTCGCAACTTTCATATCCTAAAACTCAGGACTGTCATGGTGAAGATGCACTGGCACTTTAGAAATAATGTTGAGAGTTTTTTCTCAAAGGGAGCTGATTGTTGTGCAGGATGTGCAGAGCAGCAAACATGAATACAGCAGCTCAAATATGCTGTTGAAGGCAGTAAGCAGCCACGTGACTCATTGTAATCGCACAGTGGACACATTGAAAGTAATGAAAGGTGATTAAACACTACAAACAGGTTGCAGTTCTTCTTTTAGACTGTTGATTTATTTTTCAATCAGTAGTTAAATCTGCTGGCTGTTTAGATGAATGACCCATAACAATGATAATAAACACTCCATCACCATCCAACCACATTCGTATTATGTTTGGATGGCGACAGAGTTACTCTGTTTGTGCCACATCAGATCATCTAAGAACAATTAACTTTATAAGGAAATAACAGAGCTAAAGTGAGTTTTCAGTCAAGTACATTTTAACTAAGTTAGACAGCCATTTACTCACATTAGCAAAGACAGATTATTTCACAGGCTCTTCAAATGCTTCCCATAGAGGGCAGTAACATATAGAAACATATAGAAACATATAGAGCTCCATGTTGTTCATGTTCGTGCTCCTCTTCCTCCTCCTGGCAGCAGGTGTGAGGCTGCAGAGCTTCACACAGAAGACACACACTTGCACAATATCAGCTTTTTAATGGCATCTCTCTCGCACCTCCACCATCCCACCTCAAACGCTGGCATCTCATTAAAACCCCTGACAGAGCAGTGTCAGCAAAAAGAGAGAAAGATAGAGAGATATAGAGACTGAACTGAGGGAGACGGAGGGAAGGAGCTGGAGAGATAAAGACGGAGAGATAAAGAGAGCGGGTAGAGATGCTCTGACACTGAGTATCACCAGAATAAAAAGAGAAGCTCCAACTAAAGTATTCTCCAACAGTGCAGTAATGAACAAGGTCACCTTCACTCTCCCTCCTCCTCTACCTGTGCCTCCTCTCTCCTACCCCCCTCCTCCCTCCACTCATCCAACACCACCCTTTCATCTCACCATCCATCCACTCCTAGTTTCTGGAGCTCCGAGATGCCGAAGGACAGCGATCCCATGAAGTCGTTGCGGCTGGTCAGGTCCCAGTCCCACACCTCCACCGACAGACGGCGGTCCTTATCGTACTCCTTCAGGTGGCTGCGAGAGAGATGAGGACAGTCAACAGTTGGATGAAAGCCTGAGAGAGATACCTGTAGGTGGTTTGTTTAAATATTTTGACTCCTTCTTGTAGAGTTTTTATCTTTTAAAGCCACATGGCAGCAGTTTTGAATTCGTCCTTTAAATTTTTGTCCTGTCATAGTGATTTGTGGCCTAGTATATTTCCTCCAGTAAACAGAGTCACCTCATTATCTGAATGCAACAAACATGTTAGTAGCTGTCTGTAAGTCTACCATCAACTCAGTCTGTCACATTCAAGCCGTTTATCATCTATTATTTAAATCTATTAGAAGGTACAAAATAAAAGTGTCCTTCTAACTAAAAAAATCAGCACCCAGATGTCTGAAAATTCAAATGTCTGTCCTCCTCCATTCAACTGTGATGTAGTTTATTAAGATTGTAAATGGAGTAAACTGCAGGAAGTGACCTTAAGTGCAGGGGTTATGAACAGAAGGAGCCAGATGTTTTTATCTGAGTGCCAGCGGTTACATATGCTCGGAAGGCCGAGCATAACATGATGCAATTAAAACACTGACTGTGTTACAGGGGGAGATAAAGAAAGAGAGATAAGATGGGAAAAGAGGGAGAAGAAAAGCTGAAACTGAGAGACAGATACAAAAATAAATGAAACAAAAGATTGTTTAACGTGGTGTTAAAAAGCCTTACAATTTGAAGGTCTCGTTCCAGGTGGGGTTGAGAGAGCACTTTATGGTCTTGGTCTTCTGTTTACTCTCGCTGCGGGGATCTGGGATCAGTTTAAGCTTCACATAGGGGTCTGACAGACCGTTGGGGTCCATAGGAACCAGGTTCTTGCCCTCTTTGACTGTTGTGAAAGAAAGGAAGAAAAGAGGACAGAAAGAGAGGGAGGAGGGAGGAAAGATGGGAGAGAAGGTGAAAAAACAAGGAAGAAAAAAGTGGGATAAAGAACAAGACAGATTTTAGACAGTCAATGTGATTTCCACTAAGCAGCACAATGACCATTTATACATTATAAATTCATATTTTCTACAAGCTAAACTGATTTCTATGACTTATTTAAAAAAATGTCTATTAATTAATACATAACATTGCAGATCTATAATATTTTAATGGTGTCCATACTGTAAGATAAATGGAAACACAAGGGAGGCAGAAAATTGATTTACATTGAAAAATAATGGTACTGTTGCATATACAAGCAACCAAATGAAATGCGACCTTATTAAGCAATTAAGGAAAACAAATCGAAAGCCACCTTCAAAGTTATCAAAATAATTAAATTCTAACACACTTGTTTGGTATTTACTGCTGATTGTTTACCATTTTAATCATTACTTTTTTAGTGTTATTCCATTAAATCTCAAAGGAAACACTACCTGGTATTGCCTCCATATTTTTGGTGCTTCATTTAAAAATACCCTTTCTGAACCTCACAGTCAACATTATTGTGGAAGCTGCTGTATATCCTTTTGCATTTGGTGGTCAATGAAATCTTTAAGAGAAAAGACTAAGAAAATCAATTAAGTGATTAATCACCTCCTACTTTTATTCCTTATTTTGTATTTTTCACTGCTATTCCATCCTATTGGACCAGCAGTTGAGTTCAAATACGCTCTCACTGTCCTCGTCCACATGACCAGGAGCAAAGGGTCTCAGAGTTTTATGCAAAAAATAACAACAGCTTATTTTAACATCATGATTAATGCGGTCAACCTGCCTTATTTGGCAGGCTGGCTAATTGGTTAATATCTTGTGTGCAAAGTGTTTGCATGACCTGATTTCAGAGAGCACTTCATGTCAGTGATGTACTTAAAAACAAAACTCTCCCCTGACACCAACAAATTAAATCAGACATGATAAACTTGAGGCAACACACACATGCACGCACACACACCACATCCCCTTGTGTTATATTTGGGGTTAAAGCCTTGAGGTTGCCACATCCATCTGTAATGACCATGTAGACAGATGAAGGTTGCCAGTTCCAACACTAATCCTTCTTTCGTGGCTGTCTGTTATTGGGCTGTTATTGTATTCCAGTGCCTTAAAATCCCCTGCTTGTGCGTGTTAACGTGTGTGTGTCAGCAATTATTGTTGCTGGTCAAGTTGCGAGGTCACATCCAATTACCAGAAGCAGGGCTGGTGCCGCTGCGTCCCAGGCAGCTCGCTGGGGTAGCACTTAAGAACACACATAAACACACAAAAACCCTTTCCATCCCCCAAAACAGTCCAAGCACAAACACACACATTCACAAAAACGCAGCACAATGTACTTAGCTGATGTAGCTCAATAATTGTGTTCTGTAGAAAATGGCAGAATGGTGAAGGAAACAAATGTGTTAGGGCAAACCGTCACATCGTAAAAAAAATAGATTGTGATTTCAGTTTCCATTCTTTCTTTCTTAAATACTCATACAAGAGTGAAATGTTGGGAAGCTACTGTGCAGGAGTTTGACTCTTAATGCTAATAGCAGAGACCAGCTCCCTGGTTCAGGTTGGTGCCTCTGAGCTTCACACACCAGCTTAGGCTTCTCCCTGCCAGAGAGGTGACATTACTTATTTATTACCTTTTAAGAACACTTACAATCTGATCTGACCCTTCTCACTGTGCAGAGATCCATCTAAAAACACAGGAACCTAAAAATGTCTTGTGATATCTCTACGCACTGGGTCAGTAACACACACAATGTGGTAACTGTTGTGGTTTACTTTCCTTTCTTTTGGCTCATCTGGTTTTGGGCTCATGCTGCTTTGTTCCAAATAAAACCACATGGACTGACATTTTACTTTTTTACTGAATAATTTTGAGTAGCTGTGATGAGAGCTCTTATTTTGAATAGGTTGAATCAGTTTTAATCAGGTTTCTTGAAACCTTGTTGGTATCTTGTGAAGCAGCCCTTGTTTCTACCAGTTTTAAAAGGGAACTATCATAACCAAGAATATGTCATCAACAACAGGACGCTGCAGGACTGCAGAATGAGAACTGGATCTGTTTCTCAGTAGGTTTTATCATATTAGAATTTGTGTGTATTGGTGCACGGACGAAGTTTAAGAAAATTTCATACTTAAAGCTGATACTGAATCAAGAAACAGAAATGAATTAAAGAAAACAAATTGTGCTGCACATCAATGCAGGGGCATGTTTGATCTGTCTGTTTTGACAGTCTGACTGTCAAAGAGCAAATTAAGAAACTGTTCAACTAGAATATTACAGGTGGACTTTCTTTCACAAATGACAAAACAAAAACAGGCAGCTTGAAATAGAGGAAAATGGAGGAGCCAGCACGTGGAGTTTATAGCAAACTGATGGGGGGATGGCTGCCATGATTAGAAAAACTGACAAGTGTGACATAATGCTAAGAACCTCCTGTTCTGAAACACAAGTCAAAAAGCTGTTCCTCAAACTGAAGCACTTGCACAATAAAAAGTCAAAATGCTTTATACAATTAACAACTGAGTTGCGCAGCTCTCAGAGCTGCAGGGAGCATGCTGCATCCTTTCAAACCATGACTGAGAGGAGAGCTTCCCAGTGAGCTCGCAGCGTGAGAAAACCTCAAGGAGTCAGAGAAATGAGGTTTTCATGCTGTTCAGTCGCTATGCTACGCTAAGCTGCGAGAGGTTAACCACAGCACAAACCCAGCGGCCGGCATTAAACCCTCAGCAGAGCAGGTCAATAAATATTAGATGATGCCTGTTAAAGTGACCATCAAATGCTGGTTGAGGGGAGCTTTAAAGCAGGTAGCATGCCAAATAGTCTCACAGGACACTTACAGTAAATAGAGGAGGATGTGTCTGTGCCTTTGTGTTTGTGTGTAAGTTACTGAATGGATCCTCCTGTGTATGCAGAGATGTGTAACATGTGTGAGGCTCTTGCTTATACTGTATGTGCTAATTGCGAGGAGCGATGTGTGCGCATGTGAGAGAGAGAGAGAGAGAGAGATAATGCGTGTATTTGAGTCTACAGGGAGGGCGAGTGGAGATAAGAGTGCACTTACAGCAGAATACTGTATGTGCACAGCAGCGTGGGTGTTGGCAGCGCACCTTTTCCCATGTGAAACAGCCTCATCAGAGTCTTTGTCAAAGTCCTGTTATGTCCAATTGCCACTTAACTAAATATGACTTGTTCTTTTAGATGATTTCATTTTAGAGATGGTCAAATACTTCTGACAGCCATGCAGAGCACATGTATTTGTTCAGGTGGGCATATCTGGACAACTGAGAAAAAAATTTCACAAAAAAAGGCACCCAGACGTCTGAGAAAGAGTTTACATCTCCACATGTGAGATCAACATCTGTATAGAAACAACAATAAAAAGAGCTAAAGGGTCTAAAAAGACAGATGTTGATGAGATGTTTGTTTCACAACGATATTCTTTCAAGTGCTCTCAACCGGTACTAACAACACAAAGGGTTAATTTAGGTGTGCAGTCCATCAGGACTGTTACTTTTGGGACTAGTTTGTTTTGACTCTTACTTTCCCTCGGTGGTTCACACCTAGAAACAGCATGTATCCAGTATATAAATGAATTGTCTAAGGCATCAAGGTATTCCAGGTGTTGTCTCCACAACATGAGCGGTGGCTAATTTCTATTTGTTTTTAGTCTTTAAGTGATTCTGATGTAAGTTTTTCCTGCCACATTATGGACATTTTGGATGAAGAGGAGATTTAATTATCTCTGCAGGTGGGAGGAGCAGTGTCACATCTGTCCAGCTCTCAGTCAGAGGAAATGTGACCAGCTCCTGGCTCTGTACCTCTGTATGGTGTAGCAGTTACAGGCCTTATTATTTCATTTGAGCAATGACTATTCAAAAATCAAAACCCCTATTATGATTCATCTCTTTGTCTTAAATAAATGTTTGAGCATACTTCTCTGAGCCTTGACATTAGCCCTCTGCTCAAAGAATAGTATAGAGACATCTCATTATTTTGGCATAATTGTGAGGGTGATGTGTTCATATTACCCATGATGGCTTTCACAAACTTTCAAGTCACCAAGACACCGGGATGTGGCAAACATTTCACTTTTGGCTGTATGTTTAACTTTCCACAAGTTAAAAAAATCAAACATTCACACACTTTACAGAGTAATCTGGCATCTCTGTGAAGGTGAGAAAAAAAGCATCTTCACAGGAGACACTCTGGATGCGTGCACCATTAACCACATACTGAACTATTCTTACATCTGTCACTCTCAGTGATAGCTGGCCTTTCACTCTGCCTTTCAGAAGAGCTATAAACACTTTTGCTTTCCTATGTGATCGCTTGATCCACTATACAAACTAGATCTTTCAGAGTCTACTCCAGCTATTAGGTAGCATGTGCAGTACCAGCATTTTCCCTGCTGGAGCGTCCTTGAGCTGGATGCTGATCCTTCGTCTCCATGGGTGCCGTTCTGCCACTGACCCTGAGCTCGGATCTCACAGTGAGGGGGCAGGGTGGTGGCTTGAAAGTGATCAATGAAGTGTCACTTTGCACCCACTGCAATTGCTTTGATTAAATCCACAACAAGTCACACAGCACTGATGCATTTCTCTGTGTGGCAGCCATTTTCACCAGCTCCTGCTACGTTGAGCTGTAGAATAATACCTAGTAGCTCTATAATTCATTCTCTGTGATGCTGAGTTTTTTTTTCTTTTTTTTTTTACCTCACTGCAATGAGAGAGCTGCTTGTGGCTCAAGACTGACCCCTGTGGACAAAAATGAGTACTTAAGCACCCACAGCCTCATATTGATGCCTGCACAGCTGGGTGAATGCAGGAGTGCCATACAACATTAGTGTTTTGTCCGCACATACAATGTAGGTGTGCAAGTGTGGAAAATATAGCTGTTGCTGGCTGGAAAGACTAAAGTAAATGGTGGAAAAGTACAGAGATCCCTTAAATAAACAACAATGCAGCGTAAACTACAGTGTTAAAATTTTTTAGATTTTAATCCCTAATATTTTTTAAGAAATTATATTTATACTTATATTTATTTGTGTTTATGCCCCTATCAGCTTAATGTTTAAGTTGGTAAAAGTGGAGCCAAATTTAATTATAACCAAACACTGCAAAAAGTTGCAATGCTAAAACATTGACAAAAACAGAATGTAAACATTTGAAAATAAAATGTGTAAATTGGAAACTGTTTTACAAAATCCTTTGGGGCAACCTATTTCATTTATAATATAATTTTTGCCAGAAAGAGTTGAATTGTGCCCTGTTCTTGACTGAAGCTGACCCTGTTTACCTTTGGAATGTTTCAGGTAGATAAACATTAAATATGTTGTCTTTGTACCGTTTTTTACTGAGTAAATGTCAAAACAGACAAGCAAATTATCACTTTTTTTTTTAAAACATTTGTTTTACACAGTGTCATACCTTGATGAAACTAGGTAATTTATTAGCTGCTGTTTAATAACTTCATAATCATTTACCAGAATGTATTTTTGATTCATATTTTTTATTTAAATCCAAGTCTACAAAATAACTAGTAACTAAAGTAATCAGCAAATGCAGTGTAGTACAAAATCAGTATAGCATAAAATGTAAGTACTTCACTAAAGTACAAGGGTCTGAAATTTGATTTTTAAATTAAGTTAAGGTACTCAGTTACATCCCGCCACAGATTATGCTGTATAAAGTAATAGCACTAACTGGCAATTTTCCTTGACAGGTTTTACCATTCAGCTCTATTTTATTTTATTTTATTCTGTTCTGTAGAGCTTGTGAGGTTTGGCCTTTATTGCTGTCGTAGCAGTCTCTCTCTCCTTGTGATAAGTCTGCTCACTTATCATTTCCCACAGTAAATCCCAGCTAATGATCAGTCTATGAGCGTGGGAACCAGGAAGATCGGGAGGAGAGCGAGAAAGAAAGAGCCTGCTGAAACTCAGTGAAGCACAATGAGGGGAAATCGCTTTTACATGCAGAAATGGGCACATATGCTGCACTGCATGTACTGTTTCTTTTCAGGATTTTCAAAAGCTGGAGACTTTTGTCACTGCTGAATCAATCCTGTGTATTTATTATATATTATGTGTAACTGGAATCAGTCATTTTCTTTTTTCATACCAGAATTAAAATTCCATTTTTAAAAAAAAGAAGAACCTGGTTTTTAACTTCTTAGATAGAAAATAAGAGTCAAGCTTCAAATATTTAGTTAGCAATGTTTTTCAGCCCTTAAGTGTCATGAACAAAAAGAAATCTAAAAGTCTACATTTTGCCTAATGCATAATGATGCCATCATAAGTTCACAAAAAATTCACAGTACTCCCCCTACAAGTTTGTAAATTTAAAATTTATGGCAAAATCACTAATATGTCACTGATATGTATATGAGACTGACTGTGTTGACTGTGTATACATATACGATCATACATTTTAGAGGCTTTTGTTGGATGGTGTTTGAGTTCTCCTCACTTAGCTACAGAGCACAAACTGGACTAATTCCACATTAAATGGAGTCAGACTGAAGTCTTATTTCAGTCAAAAATTAATTCTACATCATGAAAGTCTAATGCTTTCAGTTGATCACACAGCTGTGAGTGAGGCACAAAATAAAGTTTAAACCTCTGCTGCCACCTGCAGGTAAGATTGAGCACTGCAAGTAAACTAATCTCTGCCATTTTCTTTGAGTGAGATAAATAAAATATGAGGAAGGTCAGTAAACTCTCTCTAGGAAAGAGGAGAGCCTACATTTAACCCATCCCATGAGACTTGTTCAGGAAAGAAATTAAATCAGTATAGATTTATGTCACTATTTAAAAAAAAACCTTACCCTAGTGAGGTTTAAATTTTAACACAACTCAACCTGATGCTGGTCTCAAATTCCCAAATTTCAGGACACAAATGTAAAGTTGCTGCTAGTTTTGATGCAGAAAGTGGGACAAAGTTAAAGAGGTCACAATCATGCAAACCGCAGTTGTTGTGAACAAGTGTAAACATATATGCCAAAATGCAACACTGGTCCTGACATGCACACACACACACACACACTCACTCACACACATACACACAGAGCTCATGCTGGCAGTGTGGCTCTCTGCTAACAGGTTGAATCATTATTTAATCTCTTACACTATCAAAGTCCTACATACTCATGATGACTCAACTGATGATTAGTTTGCTATGTAACTACTGGGGGCTGGTGATGTTTGTCAGGGAGGCTAAACATACTCTAAGCTGCTTGTTGTCATTTGTTGTGTTCATGTTATATACATTTTTATATTTTAACTGAGTCAACGTGCCTACGTTTCTGTGTTAAGTTCAAATTGAAAATATCGGTCAGTGTAAGAACATCGTGACAGCTGGTGGTATGATTGTCTTTCTCTACTCTGCTACCACTTTCTATCCACCACACTTACAGGAGGAACACAGTTTTAAAATGACTGCAACTGAGTACCAAAATTATCACTTATATCTCCATTACTCCAATCCAGAATCTCCAAGGAAGAACTTTAAAAGAGAGTAAAATTTTTTTGTGGTTTATAAACCCTGAGCTGCCGTAGAAATGTTGTACAGTGAAGAAGACAAGTCATACAGTAAATGGCGTGTTCGTGACAATGAGGCTCATGACTGTTCGTTTTGCTCTGTGCTGTCTCTTCTCAGTTTGACACGCCGCCTAAAAGCATATGACTCAGTTTTTAATTTTGCTGGTCGGACACATAGTGAAGTAACACCTCATTCACTCTGGACAAACCATGGTAATCATCTTATTTACAGGAAAATCTATTCTACACGTCATTTTTGTTTCACTTCTACAGTCAGATGGATGATGACAAACAAGCAAGTTCACCAATACTCACACATACACTGTCTCTGTGCTACAAAGTGTTTTGGTCTGGGAAAAGATGTCATCTTAATGCACTCACTTATATTGCTGATGATAAGTGGTATTTACGATAGGTGACATTTTAAAAAGAAAAAATGATTGTGTGCTAATTATACATATACAATAAGGTTTTGCTTGTAATACAGCATCTTTAACATCTCTTTCTGTTTTTGTTTTGTCATGGCAGGTAGCCCCAAATGCACTGTAATGCTGGTTGCCACTCACTATGAATTGCAAAAAATGTATTAAGTGTAGTTGTCCTTTTCACATACAGTCATGGTTATAGACTTTGTCTTCTCCTTCCTTAACTTATATTTTGAGTGTAATTTACTTAGAGAAAAAAGATAAAGATAAATTTGTCTGATACCAAATTTTCTGGAAATGTTGTGATAATGTCATTACCCTAAATTGTGCAGGCCATGATAATCATGTAATGAAAATCAGATATCATGATGGACAGATTAAAATGGATCAAAAATAATAAAGGCTTTTTATTGACACTAAAATCAGCCCTAAAACAGCATATTTGGTATTTGTGTTACTTATTATGACAGAAATTGTATTGATTTGTGTTGACACAATATACTTAACTGTAGTCACAGTGTATGTTTTAATGTTTGATACAGATGTGTGATGATCAAGTTAAAATTCTTATAATCAATATAAACTGATGCTTTCTGAGTCTGACTGCATGCATCAGTTCTTTTGGATCCATCCTGCACCTCCGTAGGTCTACCAGAAGAGGGAGACAGATGACTGGTTTACATGTCCATACTGTCTTGACAGTATCTTTGTAGCTGAAGATTGTATGAAAGCGTGTGTGTTTCCGACACATACTTACTGGTAACAGTGAGTACATTGGTCTTGATCTCAGCAGTGATCTGGATGCGACCTCTCCTCTCAGTGTGGTCTGTTCCACACAGGCTCGGCACATTGGCCACGCAGCGCTTATGGATGTTCATCATACAGTCTGAAAACATACACACACACATACATATTGTAATACTGTTTAAAGAGTATATACGGATTATATTTCTTCACATGGATGGCAAGGTTTTATATAATTTTTTTGAAAAAATGGCAACATTCAAATGTAATGTATAGCAAGATGAAAGTATTTACAGAAGTCAACATAAGAAATTAACTGTTTTAAGGATTTTTAGCAACATATTAAGAATGACTAATTCAAAGCACAGGGGAAACTGTTAGTCAGATGTCTACCAGCACTGACAGAAGATGTAGACAAGCTATAGATACATTATGTAATAATGTGAAGATTTGTGCTGCAGCTATTATAATGCAAGCTGTTAATACTGATATAAGGGTAAATAGATCGTCTTAAGGCCATATGTTCTTATGTTCATATATATACATCAGACTGTTGGCTCAATGGACTTTAATTTGATGCAGTAAGTGTTTTGTTAGTGTTGTCATGGTCCAGTCAAAAGAACGAGGCACAAGTACGTACGGTCACATCTCATGCCCTGGTGTAAGAGGCCGTTAAGCAGAGAGCCACAGTGGTCGCAGAAGGTGGGGCTGGAGTAGGTGTGGATCTTGAACTTATGCTTTGCCCTTGGGTCCTTAAAGGAAGGAAGAAAGAATTAATCATTCAAATCTATATTCAGCCACATTTCCTGTCTTCTTCTCTATAGATGACAGTAAGCATCATAAAACATTATAAAGC
Organism: Ctenochaetus hawaiiensis; assembly: GCA_029783645.1. Lineage (NCBI taxonomy): Eukaryota > Metazoa > Chordata > Actinopteri > Acanthuriformes > Acanthuridae > Ctenochaetus > Ctenochaetus hawaiiensis. Next base: position 15,261,019 of record JAPZDY010000009.1, on the reverse strand, counting down.
AGTTAACATTTGCTTATTCAACATTTGTAAATGTGCTATAAATATTATGCAAAAAAAAAAGAATGCTTAGGTACATGCTCTCTGTTTGCCACATGTTTATTGTCACAGCTCTTGATAAAAACACATGAATGTCTGCCAAACATAACTATTAGTTTCCATGTTCTGCCATCACTCTGGGTTTTATTCAGACTCTTTTATCGCCATGTAACACAAGACTCTTATCTCTCTCTCTCTCTTTTATTCTCCACCTTCTACATCTGTGCACATTTTTTTATATAGCCAGTTCAGCATTTATTTATATGAACTGTTATCTGATAAAGATAAGTTTCATTAGAATTTTTGTGTTTGCACCAGTTTGGAACGTTTGAGTGAATGTATGTGTTTGTGTGTGTGTCTGTGTGTGTGTGCGGGCTCTTGTGTGTGTGTTTGCAATACAAAGCGACAGCTCTGTATGGACTCAACCTTCCATGAAGTTTTTAAAGCCCAACTGAATTCAAACAGGAACAGAGGAACAATGGAGGTCGAGAGGTCACACACACACACACAGCCACACATACACACATCATGGCAATTAGACTGTTTTAAAAGTTCAAGGTGACAAATTCTGCTTAAGTTTCTCAATAATGACAGATGAATAAAACAAAAAAAAAATGTTTTGATACTGTCATTATTAGAAAAAGTGAAAAGGAAAATCAGGGACCAATTCCTCTTTCATAACCATTCAAAATGACAGCGTAACTAGGGCAGAAAAGCAGGCTATTTCTGTCAGATATGTGTGTGCATGTGTGTTTGCGTGTGTGCGTCTGTGTGCGCGTGTGTGTGTGTGTGAGTGACACCTGCAACCATGGCGCAGTGGGCACACACACCTGCATCTATGCACTGTTGTTTCAGTGGCTGACATACACGCTTATTAACTGTAGATATGTAACTGACAGCCACTGACCACATCTTTACACTCACGCACACATGTACATGCACACACACACACACACACACACACACACACACACACACACAGACACAGCGACACACAGCAACATGAACATTGAAAATCCACCCGTTGAGATGGGTCCAGGCTGTGTGGTGAAGCGAGGATACTCCAGTGTGGGAGTTTAAATATTCCTGCCAAGGGATCCATCAAAGTTACCAAATATGGAGCTACAGTGTTTAATATCAAGGCGGAGATGCATTGATGGCATCAAATACATGCGTGCTGACTGCCAAACATTTTTCATTATGAACCAAAACTATTAGGGACCATGAGTATGTGTGTTTGTGTAAATGGTTTTCTTTAACATGTGTGTTCATCTCTTTTCACCTCATGTGCCAGAAAAAGGAGCTGATTGATTTGTTCCTCTCCTCCACACCTGTCCTGGAAAATAATGTTTAATTTAGGCTGCCACTGCCTGAATTATACCAAGCTTCCCCAAGGTGTCTTCAGAAGTATGTGCATGTGTGTGTGTGTGTGTGTGTGTGTGTGTGCTTGTTAAGTCTGAATGATTGTGTGGCTGCCTGCGTGTAGGTGTGTGGCTTTCTTTGCACAACTGTGTATGTGTTTACATTTGTGTGTGTGCATCTGCATGTGTTTGTTTCTCTGCTGTTTTCGTCTTTCTCAAGGACGAGACCAACTCCTGCTTGTTTTTTTTTTTTTTTTGTTCCTCTGAAAAACAAGGGAACATTGTGCTGCTGAAGCTCCAGTGATGAGCAACAGTAGACAGGCAGCGATATGAGGGCTGACGAGAGAAGCTGCCAGCTTCTCTGCAAACACTCATGATTAAATACAGCCACCTTATAAATTCAGAGATTAATCAGAAAAGCAGAGAGGACATATAGGACAGCAAAGGCATCCCTGTCTTTTACAAACCCAAACATGTGGTCTTTTTGTTTAAATGTCAGTACATCTGTGGTTAATGTTACTGTATAAATGTTAAAAATCGAACAACCTTGGTTCAGGCTTGAATTCAGGAGTAGGCCACTTTAATCAATGGGTTTATGACCTTCTTTGCCAATAAATTTAGACTCTACATTTGACTCACACTTCAAAAAGGCTCTGGGCTCACGAGTTTTTCATCTCAGACTTCCATTTGAAGAATTATAGCAGCCTGAGAAGGTTAAAGTATGTGGCACCCGTCAAAAATCTCTTATTCAAAGGTCCTCATCTAATCATGTCATTTAAGTCTTTAATTAAATGCTAAAAAATCTCAATTCCTCAAAGCAAAGAGAACAACTTTGTTTGCAGCCAGCACATTTAAATGCAGTTTCAAGAATATGCTAGAAATAAATGTCTGTGTCAAAACAAGAAAAAAGGAGGTGGGTTGGTTGGTTGGTTTGATCCAGACAATACTTAAACAAACTGATTTAAATCATTGGAATCATAATAAAAAATTATCACCACAATTTTTTTCAAAAATTTGTTTTAAGATCGGAAGAGAATCTATATAATTTTTTTGCATTGATCATCCGAATAAGAATACACAGTGTCTTGACTCTGGAGTTTGGAGCTGCATGTTTGATAATTTTTACTGCAGTAAAAAAACCCCAACAAAATAAGCAAATGCTGGCATGCTGATGTTTAGCATGTTTGCCATCTTAATTTAGCGTGTCAGCATGCCAGCATTGGCTAAGTCAGTGCAGTACTGACAATTTTAAGTGTGACCTGATGGTGGCGCTAAATTAAAATCAGGGATTCCCCAGAAATGTTACAAATAATCCACTCAATGCGCTCAACAGCCGTTGAGATAATTCGCTACCAAGAAGACTGCTAGAGATCAAGTTATCGGTGATCAGCAAAGTCAACAGAATTCATCCTCTGAGACTGTAAACAGAAGTGCAAAGGTTCTCGGCCACATGTACTTCAGTCTGGATCGAAGTCTTTGGATCATTTCTGCCCATAGAAAGATGCTACTATGCTACATCCCTGAAAAAAAAGGAACTCTATAATTAAATAAAGAGCTTAAAGTCAAAGCACTGAGAGGAACCAGCACTTTCTTGCAGCAATAGAGAAATCAATAAAGAAATAGACGAGGCCAGGGACACATGACCCAAGTTAACTGTGACTCCTCTGTGATTTAGCAGCAGAGCAGCAGCACGACTGTAAACTGTAAAACTGCCTCTTTCCTTTTAATTGAAAAATAATGTGATGTGATGTCTGAGAGGTGGTACAGAAATAGACTTCATTTACTCGCGAAATAGTTTCATTATCTCACACCCCTGTTTGTATATTGACATTTTCTTTGTCCTGCCAACTTTTTTCAGCAGTTTCAGCCTCTTGTTTTGCCTGATTTCAGACCCCACTAATTGAAAGCAGATGGTATGGTGTGGTGCTCCTGGACAAATGAGCGTATTGCATGGCATATGTTGTGTTACTGGGTGTGTAAACTGAAAGCCCGCTCATAACATCAGCACACGATGCCAGAGCGGTGACTACCCATTCGTCAGTGCGAACACACACACACTGTTTTGACTGTTTTTTTTTTTTTTTTTGACAT
>JAPZDY010000009.1:15235836-15253107 GCA_029783645.1 Ctenochaetus hawaiiensis | reverse complement strand
CCGTGATGTTCCCTGATTTCTTCACACCATCTATCAAGTACATCTTTTCCTCCTGTTCAGAATGGATATATTACAAAACTTCATTATATTTAAGAGATTACATAACCAGTGTAAAAAGCTGAGCGCTTTGAGCCTCCTCCTCTTCTTTCTTTTATAATCTCAGAGCGCAGTACCTGTCTCCCTGTCTCCTATATTTAAATATGCAACTAGTTTGGAGCAGAGATATCCTATGTTCCCACTGTGCAGGAACATGCAGGTCATAAGAGCATGAACTCATTAAGGAAACGACATGGTGGGGGTAGTGAGGCCCCATAATTAAGAGCAGGGGCCCCCTGGGTGGAGTGGCATTTAAATAGAGGATGTACAGAACAGAGGTAGATAAAGAAGGAGGAATATGAGAGTGAGACAATAGGAGAGAAATGTAGGGAGATGAGAGTTAATGTATGCCAGATATAGAAATACAGTGCTAGAAAAAGAAGAGGGCATTCAGAGGAATTAGATAGGAGTTATATAGAGATTTGAAGTTACTTAAAAAAAAAGATTGTCTGCTGGTTCAAAAAGTCAAGTCAAGGTATTTAAAGGCATTTTATTAGAGGTAAAGCAATGATTCAAAGGGAAAATTGATCAGCTTTTTCAGCTTCACATATTTCCCATCAGTGCTTTAACTGGCAGACTAACAGCTGTTTTTTTTCCTCCACAAAGATTGAAGTAACCAAATTGTATAACAATAACCGAATGAACAAGAAGGCTTACATATTTTAAAATCCTTATAGACAGTGTTTCAAAAAGTTTAATCACTTAATGTGATAACTTATATAATTGGACATTTTTAAGGGAGCCTGGGGTTGACAATGTAAATGTTTATACCTGTTACTACTTCTTGTATTTTTAAAATTGATCATATTCATCACTATAACATGCTTTCCTCTTTCAGAAATTTGGCTGATATGGTTTAAACTGTGTGTAAAAGTTGTCAAATGTGGCAGGTAAGACGTGCTTTCAGAGACTGAGCACTATTGCATTGACAGACTTTTTTCTCCACAGCACTGTGTAAGTAGCAGACAGTACAAGGTTTTTACAATGAAAATATTACATTTAATGCCAAATTTAAAAGTAGTTAAAAAGTTTTAAAAATTTCCTGTAAAAAATTGTGCAACTTTCAGTGATCTTATCAATCAGATCTCAAGATGCATTCAGGACACACTGGGTGCTTTCCCACCTGAACTTAGAACTGTCAACTTGTGATCCCCTGTGATGGTGTGAACAGGCCAATAAGCTAATGCAAATGTGACTTTGTTCTACCTTAATAAGAGTAGAGACAAAAATGAGAGCAATACATTTCAATACATCATTTAAAGGATACAAGGACACATTCTTTCTTTCTTTTTTTTCGAAGGACTTGTAAAGACTTTCTAAGAACCTGAAGGTATTAGAGGGAAAAAAAAAGTAAAAAATGGTTTTAGAGAAGCCTTAGCATATATAGTTGTGTACCTAGCCGGGACAATTTATTAGCCAGACCAAAACAGAAGAATCAGTCAGAAGTAAGAAGAAAAAGAAGCTTTTATTTCTTGCACTTCTCAAGTGGTGCTTTGAAGGAGAGTAAGAAACAAGTGAAAGATGACAAAAAAAACCACAGTGACGTAGAAGTTCCACAGATAGACATATAATAAGATGAAAGAAAAGCTTGACTTCTGAGAGACTTCTCAGATATACAGAACACACCACAGGAAGCCAAACAGCCGACACCAGCGTTTCCTCTGGAGGCGGCTCACTAAATGTACTTGTCGGACTGAAAGGGCACTCTAGAGGGAGGTGAGGGCTTTGCTGAGGAACTTAAGACCCCAGGATTTTGAAAGGACGAAGCTGGCCTCCCGAGAGTGCTCTTAAGAGAAGAGGAGGCAACTAATTTTGTCCGCTTGATGGGATGGATTAGTGAAAAGGTCTACATTTTAATGATATAAATCGGAGGAAAGACACTACTTCTAAGCTCCTTGAGAGAATAGATGACATTATTATACAAGTACCACTTAAAGGCACTTCCTGTTACAGCAGATGAGAAGTGGAGACAAAGCCTTAATAACATAAGTACAGGCATGACTTTTAACTCCCTACATTGCTGTGCATGCGGGTAAAACTGGGCATCAGTGTTACATTTTTGTTCCATTTGATACCAACCGATGTGAGTTGTGATATGACTTAAACGAAGCAATGCAGCACATTAACCACAATGTCTGTCTATGATAATGATATAGATTGTTTTTTTTCTTTCTTAATGCTTGATACTAAGATAAGAGAGTTCAAGTCACATTGGAGAAACCTTAAGGGGCAAAAGAGAGCAACAAGATAAGGTAGGTTGAGTTTTACAGTCTCTTTCCTTAAAAACTAAAAGTATAAAATGTCTCCATGTAAAATTTTGAGAAACTGAACCCACCAATTAAAACAACAGATGCATACAGCGTATCTTAAACTACATGTATAACCAAAATTTGACATGTTAAATAACCTTTTGACCAGATTTGTGTTGCGTTTTAGTAGACAGTACACATGGCCCGCTTTTGTAAAAAATCATGATCTTGATTCGGGTAAAATAAAATGGTTGGATAAATAGCTAAGTTATTTGTTAAACATACAGTCAAATTATATTAACTGTTTTTCTTCTGTACAGAATTATACTCACACTGAGTCTTGCCGGCATTACATTAGCCTTCTGGTTCACAGAGCTGAGTGGACTAAAAACATCTCCCACTGCTAAGTCATCTCTAAGGTTCCTCCATGGGATTGCAATGATTGTTGCAGGTATCAGTCAAACCCTCAAGTGTTAGTGAGTTGGTGAGAGTTATGGCTTGTGAAAAACTTAAGATTATGAATGCAAAACTCAGAGAGATGGATGGTTCTGGTCATTTTTCCTTTGACAATTTCCCATGGCATAAGCCGGATAATGGCTTGAAATGAATGGTTCTGGCCCCCATGATGTCCTTTACTTCCTGATGACCGAAACGTCAGCATGTATTATCCCTAACAGAAACACTACATGCAGTGTTTCAGAAACTTACTGCGAAATACCTCCTGTCAAAATACTTTTTTATCTGAATCACAGCTAAAAGGATCTAGCATTTGCCGTTGACATTTCTCATCATCCCACAGCTGCTCAGTGGCTATTATCGGTCACACAGGGTAGCTCCGGTGTTACATGTCTTTATTTACCTTCTGCAGTATTGAGTGAAATTCCTGTGCAAGAGTGTGTGACCACAAAACAGAAATGTCAAGACAGTAAAGGAAATGAAAAAAGAGAAAAAGAAGGAGGAAGCTTGATTGTACTGCAGGTGTTGCCTGTTGATGGGGGTTCATGAGTTGGTCATGTCAGTTTAGTCTCTCTCTCTCTCTCTCCCTCTCTTTCTTCAGTCTTTCATTACTCATTCTTGCTCTCATACTGTACTCAGACATACAGTTTTAAAGGATGAATTTATATTTACTCACATCTGATGCAGGTCCTTTATCAGCACCTGGGCAGGAGAAAGTGACAAACTCATGGCAGCGTTTGTGAACCACGAAACAACACACTGTGGAGAGAGAGAGAAAGAAGAGGAAAACTTCAACAACATTGGCCTTGTACAAAATCTTCACACACTGAGTTCACAAATGTGATTTTATTCCGTACTATATGAAATAAAAAACCTCTTTGTCTTTGTATCTTTCCAGTGAGCACATGTATTCAGTGTATTTCAGGCATTCATTAATTGTCTTTAATTGATCACTTCCAAGGCAGCCTTAATGATTTGGCTGCCAAGTAGCCAGAATTCTGGCATGGTTGGCTGTAAGACTCATACCACAGTCATGATGGGTGATGTGCTTGTGTCTGCCAGAGTGCACCTCTCTGTAACACCGACACATCCGAGCACACTGACATTCATCAGCCACAGGCCAGACTCAGCTGGCTACCTCAGTTTTGTAAACATGTATTTGCAGAGGCACCGCCCGTGAACAAGGCGAGGCAGGCAACTGCTTTGGGCCCCACGCCGTAAGAGGGCCACTGACGGATGATGATCGTAAACCCCTCACCTTTAAACAACCAACGGACAATTTACAATGACATCTCTGGAGTAAAACCTCCCCAAATAGCCCCATGTCATTGCTGTCCAATGCTACCTATTATATATGATATACTATGTTATACTAACTTACAAGACTATTGTAGTTTGAAATTAAAGCAAAAGTCATTGGATGACAATGTAAATGAATTATACCTCTACAGTGAAGAATTAAAGAAGAAAAAAGAGGATGAGGGGAAAAGAAAGAAAGACAGTGGTAAGTGGAGCAGATATTGACTCTTAAGTATGACAGTAAACAATTGAATGATGTTTAGTCTAGTCCTTGAGTATTTTAAAGTGAGAAAAACAGATTCTTTTTTTCCTTTTTGTTTTCACATGGATAAGTTAATAAGTTCACTGTCTCTGATGTGATTGAGTCACACGAAATGAGAGGTGAACCTCCTCACAGTCATAGCTGACTAGGCTTTGGCTTTAAAATGTCACAGTACAATTTTGAACACAACTGTAAGTTAAGTCAAGCAGGATTAGATATGATTTTGAGTGGGAGGCCTGATGAAAGCAGAGTTATTTTGCTATCTTGGAGCTGAACCTATGAAAAGCTTCAGCGGTGATAAATGTAAAGAGGGCTGCTTTGCCTCTGTCTTAACACCCACACCCTCTTTTTTGTCGCTCCCGCACTGTTGACTCACTGTCAGCTACTCAGAATAAGAGGACAGTCTAAATGTCTATAATGTAATGTAAATGTATACTTATATTTAAACATTTTCTTGTTAACAGAACTTTCCATGCTAACGAAGTTTTCTGTCAACACGTTTTTCAAATAAAGGATGTATTTACTATCAATTTACGGTTGGTTTATTTCCTCCCCAGGCACATATTTGTTGGAAATAACAAGCAGAAAACTACGCAAAAGCACACATGAAGGATCAAAGAGAGCCTGCACAATCAGAATGTAAATGAGATGAAAAGCGGAACGTGGCTCCACTTTTCAGGTCGGTAACAATCAGCAGTGCAGAAACATGCGAGGGCCTCAGTGCATAGCGAGCCTGTCATCTCCTCCCTGATCAATGTCAGCTCCACTGACAGGCAAGACGAACAGGAAGCCTAAAAATATCTCACAATCATACGCACATACATGCACAGTCCTTATGATTTTGCCCCAGAGTACACTTACAAACAGTGCATGTCTGAGAGTAGTGCTGTAAATGCACTGAACAAAAGAGATTTATGTGATTGCAGCGGAATAAACTGGTTAAAGAGCAGCTACTTAAAATATTAAAACAAATTCGAGTCATCTCCCTCTACTGAAGGCTTATGAGATTTTGCAAAGATTCTATACAATCTAACTTCAATAAAGGAAAGAAGAATCTCATCAGCAACTTTGAATGAACACTGAAGTTATTTTTTAAGAAAAAAATACACAAAGTGCTCAGAATTTTTTGCTTTTTACTTTAATTCAGTGTAAAAGTATGCTCAATGTCCCTAGATTACAAACTGTTAGACAAAACAAAATCTGTAAAATCATCATTTTGGCCTGTTCACTATTTTCTGATGTTTCTGGAGACCAAAATATATTGTTAAATGCATAAATCAACACAAAATATTTACTTATGAAAGCAGAATGATAAGTACAAGTTGCAGCCCAAGAGATGAGTGTTAGCTGTGCAAAGCCTCTAACAGGAAACGTAAAAAAAAGTTAATATTTCATGTCATCAGGGCTACTGTCGACATAGAACACAGCAATGTTCATTAATACTGGTCAAAGTACCGACAGACTTTATTTATAGAAAATATAACATGCACTTTTGAATAATTCTACACTGTCTAAAACATTTTGGATACAAAGCTGCATTTTACTGAAGGACACCGCACAGGGTTTAGGTCCAGTTTAAATTGTTTGGAAGGATAATTATGTATGGCTGCATGATGAATTTTGAATAAAGACGTGAAGCTGTTCCCATATCGGGAGGTGAACTCGGGCCACCTGAGTGCAAAACCAGGAGCTTAATTGCTCGTTATGTATGAGCTCTGTATAGTAGAAATACTTTGCTTTATATTTTAACCAGTCAAAAATTGATTGGGCGAAATGATTTGAAGCAGATTTGACCACATTACTAGCAACAGTTTATCAAATTCAAGAGAGTTAAAACAAGAAATTCTACTAAATATTACATAGACATAGATTTAACTTGCTACTTTGCTGGATGCTTACAGTGAATGCTTTTTAAATTACAATCAAATATACACTGATACAAGAGACTCATTTTAGTTTTTGCTGAACAGTAGAGGAAGAATAGATGGAGACGGCAGCAAATCTTTGTATCATGTATTCTTTGTGTTTTTATTTTGCCACGAGCCAGACTGCTTTTTCAAAATTACTGCTATTAAAAAATATTTATAAGGTTTTGCATAGCTTCACTCTTGGTAAGGGCAGTAAGGTCACACAAGCAGGAAGGAATCGTGGCAACCATGGTTTTGTATAACAACACACTGATTTCTTTTTTCTTCTGCATCGATAGTATTAGCGATCAGATCAGATATGTTTACTGTCAGCTGTCTCTGCTGACTCATTTACATATTTGGAGACCAGCTTTTCTGTTGAATTCAATCTGATTCTATTTTATTGTATTGTCAAATTTACACTGATCTGAGAGATTATAATTAATACAAAGACTCTCCAACACATACACACAAATCATGTGCACCTCAATGGTGCTTTACTCCCACACAATATCCTCTTTTTGGTTCACACCACCCACTCACTGAGATGATACCACACACACTCACTCACACACACACACACACACGCACACACACACAGAGTCCACCCACTCATTCCAATGAAATTGCAGATTGAATACACAGAGTGAGGGTGGAGGGATAGAAGTAGAGACAGAAACGGTAAGAACTGTGTGCACCTTTTGCTTCAAGGTAACTGCTCTTTTGGAGTGTTTCAAATGCCAAATCCCTAACCAAAATCCACACACACACACACACAAACAAACATATCCATCACTGAAAAAGGACTGTATGCTGTCCAGCAATATGACCCTTGGGCGAAATAAAATAAAAGACTGCCTCGTTACCGAAATACACCATGGCAGATATGAAGTGTACCCTCTGCTGCTCCTTTTAACCCAACTCCCAACTCTTCATCCACTCTGACTCCATTCACCCCAGTAATTTCCTCAGTGCTCCTATAAGGGCTTTTTTATGACACCACATATTTATATACAATGGTAGAATTCAAAAAGGTTGCATCAGCTGATCGCGCACAGTCAGACCTCCTGTCAAGCTTAAAGAAAGGTGGAGGGAAAATGTCATAAGACAAAAGAGATCATACCTGAGGGAGGCTTGGCTGGCTTTTAGCTTAGTTTAGATTAGTTCTCTGTCTAATTGTGGCGACCATTTTCTAAACAAGTTTTTCAGCTGGAATTTTTCCAGTGAAGACAAGGAGGGATTTTCTGTTATGTAAGACATGACATGTTGCACAGCTTCAAAGGCAAATGTCAAGAAACGTTTGTTGTATATGTATAATTTATATACTTGTGTTTTAACAGGGAAAGTGATGGAAGAAGTATTCAAGGCCTTTACTGGAATCAAATCAAATCATACTCCCTTATAAGAAAAATTCCACTGGACTGACTGCCTTTTGTTTTTTTAATAAACTCATATACTCTACAGTTACTCTACTGTGATTAGTATTGAAAGTGTTTTTTTTCCCAGTCATCAGCCTTATGAGGAAGCATAATAATGTACTATAGGGAGGAAAAATAAGGATAGGCTGGGTGAGAATAGCAATAGAGATGGGCTGTGAATGGCCTCAAATGTGCAAAATATGTGCAACGTATGTGCAAAAACACATAAAAAAGCATCAAAGAAAGTATACGAAACATTGTTGTATAGTTATAGTAGTAGCCCATTGACATTATCATATGCCAAGGCCTTGCCTCACCTTATATACATGAGTTTTTTCTATTTTTGTGTTGTCTTACGATGTAGTACATATGTGCTGTGAAATTCAGAAGCAGATCACGTCTCAAACAGTCATGTTACTGTTGTACCTGTTTTTTATGCCACGTTTTCTGTGCATAACTTTTTCTCTTACTCTGAATGTAGCATAAATCAAGCTGATGTCCTTCAGTTACTGTAGATGTTTTCTGGCTGTATACCTTACAAACCCTCCATCCTCCTCCACCTCCTCCTCTGCTGCCCTCATGGTGCCCTCCATGTGCTTGGTCTCAGTCTGAGTCTAGTGTGGCTGGCACCCTGCCTACGTGCTTTCATTATTTATCATATATATTAAATATCCATGGAAAGTACCCACACACACAAACAGCACAGTTAAAGTTTCACCACATCTTTCCCACTTTGTTGATTCTTTCTCTGTCCACCTGTTCCTTTCTCTTCTTTTGTGTTTCTCTCCCCTTCTCTTGTCTGTCCGTTGTGTCCATGTTGTCTGGCGTTGCTTTAACCAGCGATTAGGTTACTACAGATTAAAGCAGTCATGCAGTGCATCTATAGAGGCTACCTGTAACAGTGGCTGGGCATTAGGTTACACTACAGGCTACAGTTAGCACCTCAGGGATCCCTCCTCAGCCACTGAGGACTGAATTTTTTTCACTCTCTGATCTGCTAGGCTGCAGTACAATCAAAGTCTTACACAACCATCTTTCAACAATCAGCCTGACAAGCACGATTGTGTTGGTGTTGTTTTAGCAGATAAAACCAGCTTCACTGGTGAGTCCCTGATGCTTTCCCACCACCATCTCTTTCTCTATGTTTTTGATTTGTTCTACTTCCATGCATGTGTCGACATGTTCTCATGTAAGATTAAATGCAATTATTTTACAGCCTTTTCCCAAGAAAGAGCATGTCAGTGCATGTGCAGTCTTATCAGTTTAATGGTTCTTTTCTTTGACATTTTAGGTCCTTGCATGTAAAACAAGAGTGAAGCTGCAGGGCAAATTCACATATATAAACACTGTATGAAAGAGCCAAAACTGTTTGTCAATCTATCCATAGGCACAAAGTGAGTACAAAATTATTTTAATAAGTAATCATTTTCATATTTTCAAGCTAAAATGCCTGGTTCTTGGCTCAAATGTGAGGATTTGCTGTTTTTCTTTTGGATAAATGATGGTGCTATTTCTGGTCTTGGACTGATAAAAACATGGGATTTGAAGACACCACCTCAGGGTTTAGGAAGTAATCCACTATTTTCTCAAACAATTTATTCATCTAGAAAATAATCAGCAGGTTAATTTATAATGATAAGAAGCATTAGCTGCAGGCCTGGTGATTTGTGTAATGGACTACTTTAAGGACATTCAGTTCTTTAGCCAAGTTTCATCATAAGTATAATATCAATTATTTGAATAAGAAACTGAGGCCAACTAGTTTCTTAACTGCTAAGGTTGGATCAATTAAAATACACACAAAGCAGACAAAGAGATTTTTATATTATGTATTATATTTTATAGAAATGTTTTCATATAAATCATGTTTAGTGGAATGGTTAAATTTGCATGATGTTTGTCATTTCAAGGCAAAGTTCATCCCCTAATTAAAAATACATATTTTTCATCTTACCTTTAGCGCTTTTTATCCATAAAGAGTGTTTTGTTGTGAGTTGCTGAGTGTCAAAGAGTGTTCTCTTGAAATAATGGAAATAGAGATCACTTGGTGCTCAAAGAACTGAAGAACACATCCGGAAAACTCAACTCAGATATTATGACCCCTGTATCCAGAGATTATGACCTTTTTGTGGGGCATTTTCATTGGTTAGTGTGGTTCTCTTGAGAGAAAATAGCCCCATCCTTAAACTGCTCACAACTAGGTTTGTGGATTTACTTTGAGTAACCAAGTCATGATTTTCTGGAAAGAGAATTAGCTGCTTTTTCAAATGTATTTTTTAGGCGCTTTGGGCACCACAAGCCAACTGCCATCTAGTTTGATTATACTCAAGAGGAGACAGAAATCTCCAACAGCTCACACAAAACAATCTTGATTGATAAATTGTATTAAAGGTTTTCTAGCACTACAACTTCTCTCTCAGCAACGCACACACACACTCACACACTCTGACTCCCACTTGAAACCTGTTTTTGTCAGCTTGAGCTCTTTGAAGTGTCCAATGTTGCCCCCCCCCCCCCCTCGTCACGTGACATCTTTATGTAACAGCTGGTTGTCAATCAATATGATCCTTCTGTAACAATGCAGTGTGATGAGGACGTTCATACAGTACCTTTCTCTTTTTGTCAGTAGGAAAGCATCATTTTACAGACAGTGAGATCAGAATGAATCCCTTGTTTACTCTCGGACGGAAACAATAACAATAAACCACTCGAGTCAACATTTACTGCCGTGTTTGGATTGACTTTTCACAAAAGGTAACAAATTACTCAGAATTTTAAAAGTATTAAATTGCACCTTACAAAATGTCAGTGCTTTACCAAACACTCACTCCTATACAGACTGAACCCTCAGGGTTTTGGATAAATGCAATTATGTTTTGTTAAGTAATAATGAATAGAGTGAACTATTTACCTCCTTCTCTTCCCTTTTCTGTTCCCCCTTTTCCCTAATCATTCCTAATTTTACTCTTTATATCTTTCTACCATCTCTGCCTCCTCTCCTCTCCTTTCTGTTCCATTATATTGTGTTTGTGAAATGCTGGCAGAACACTCATGTTTTTGTTGTACATGGCTGTTTCCTCTAACAAGCTGCCAGTTTGTGTATGTATGTGTCTTTTTGCAAGCATGAGACACAGTGACACGCTGTACAGTGAAGTTCCAGTTCGCATACGTCAGATTCAGTGACCAGGTTCAATGCTACAACACACAGCGTGATGATGAACCTCTGTTGTTAGTCATATTTATTCAGCTATAGCTGTAGCGTTGCATCATCTACAGTATATTTCAGACACACAGTGTTCCCTGCATGGCTGATCACCTATCTGACTGCTTGACCAGTGACTGAATACTGACAGATGGACTGACTGACTGTCAGTCTATTTGAATCATGACTAAAGGCAGGGGGTTGCACTTATCTGTTCGATACAACTTGTAATGTATCAGATCTGAGCTCAGCTCTGACTGAAGTGCCATCACTGTCACTAGATCTATACTTATCACATGGTTTTACAAAGAAACCCTGCGTTCTCCACAACTGACACAAACAGCTATGCATTTCACAGAAACTACTGCAGTAATTAACGGCGGCAGAGACGGCTTCCAATCCAACCCAGGAGATAAACAGCTGGGGGCCCTAATTTTCAAGCTGGAGGCCATAAACCATTGCAGGCAAAAAGGATGTAACAAGATGATGTAATTAAGACAGTACCAGTCAAACAGCTAATGTTGCAAATTAATGTTAAAATTGTTTTGGTGGGAAATTTTCAGCTTGCTTTATTTAGTAATTTGAGGAAGGTTGGAGCTTCCTTTTCATCCAACACAGCTCTGATGTTACATCAGCTGCCAATTTCAACTTTGAAAATATTTTGCTTATATACACAAAATGACTGTATGTACAATCTGACTACAGGAATGTGTCCACCAGTAGAAGGTTTTGGTATGACTGTTTCCAACACAGGATAATTATCACAAGATCATGCAGGATTTTGTGTGTCAGGCCGGAATTTACTCGCCTTAAAACCTGTAACACTTTTTTTTGCACAATTTGGAAATGTGCATAAAAACAAGAGAGGGAAACCACACTGGCTGTGGGAAGAAGTAGAGTTCAGTCCCACAGTCAACTGAGTTATCATGTTTGATATAATATCTTTACCCGTCTTATAATTTCAACATTGACACAACATTTGAGTCTGATCCACCAGTCAAATCTTTCCATGTCTTACTGAGAAGTCACAATGCTCCCACATGAGATCTAAATGATGTAGGAGGCTCTCTTTTGATTTCTACACAATAATGACACAATATGTCAAGAAAATCACGACAGTGCACAACACCGTTCCACTCTCTGCACTGTGAATAGTAGCGTTGCTTTGCACACTATTGCATGAGAATTCGATGTGAAAGCCTGGTTACTCTCTGACTGACATGAGAAAGTGTTTGCTTGCTAATTGAGGCAACATATGACAATTTACTTGACACTGACTGCCATATTGACTGACTGACTGGGTTCACTGACTTGACTACAAAACATCTCCATCAGATCTTCCCCGTGACCGCGGCCTGGCAGACCTTTAAACGGCGTGGAGAGATGTCTGTGCGAGCCAGACTGCTGCTCATGTTTCTTTTTCTTGCTCTGCCTACGGTCTCAGCAAAGAGGAAGCATGCTGACGAGTGGGGGGGCTGAAAGACTCACAAGACAAAGCTGATGCAAAAGGAGGAAGACAAGAAGAAGAGCAAGATGAGAGAGGAAGCAAGAGGAAGAAAGTCAATAATGTGAACAAAACAAGCGATTCACCTTAGGCCCCTCCCCTTGTGCGTGTGAGAGTGTTTGTGTGTGTGTGTGTGTGTGAGAAAGGGCTTATATAAGGGGGCTGAACAGCCTACGCCGATGTATAAATACCCACAATGCTGCCAGTGAAGCAGGGAGAAGGGTCAGAGTGAGTCAGCACACCCATATCACTCCTCCTCTTTCTCTCCCTCCCTTCCATCAATCCATCCTCTCTTCTTCTTCTTCCTCTTCTTCTTCTTCTTCTTCCTCTTCTCTCTCTCCTCCTCCAGCTCTGCATTTTACCATTTTTCATGCTGTTATCGTGTCTCTTTTCATGGGGTAAACACAGAGGATTATACTTGGCAGGCAAACCATGACCTCCAGTTGGTGTTGATCTTGAGACACGTAACAACCAGTGTAAACAAAACAAAACAAAACAATCAATTACACAAACACAAAAGAGCCTTGAAAACTGTGGTTCACTGATGTCAAGGTTATCAAAAGATCTGCTGTGCTGGATTACTTTGCAGGATGAGGTTAAAAATTCTATTCTATTCTATTCTATTCACTCTTTTGAGTGCGTTTTACTTATTTTTGTCACCAAGAAGAGAGTCCATCTGTTCTTTAAGTGGCCTTGCTGTGTTTTTAATTTCAGGATGGCCCGCAGCACACTACAGAGAGACGCTTGGCCATTTCACTTCACTCCTCTTAGAACATGTTGCAAAAAGTGTTTTTGCAAACACACACACCGATAACGGCAACTCACATGCAGTATGTTCATTTGTGATACCGGGCAGCCTGGTCTGCTTTTTCTTACTGTGCTACTGCGATACCTTCTCACTTTAATCAAAAATAAGAATAAATATAAGAATAAGAACTTCTTAATTACTACTTAAAAAGGTAAAGTTTTGTAATATTAGCCAAATACTCTTTCCAAATATGACCCCTATGCAATTCCTGTGGAAACACATGTGAACATTTCATTCTTGTAAGTTATGCCTGTCAGAGTTTCTTGGCTCAACTGTCCCTGTAAAAAGTGCAACTGATGGATAAAGAAGTACCTGGCATTATCACTAAATTGAAATCTATTTTTGATATAATCACGTATTGATTACAGTTGAAGTGTGTACTACTGGCTAAGGAGGTTGCATTCTTTTGGATTCCCACTGTGTTAAGCAGACCTATACGTCTGTGCCACCTGTTGATGTCAGTTAGTACAGTGTGTTATCCCTCTCAATAGTGTACTATCTTACATTCAATTAGATTAAAAAAAAAAAAAACAACAGGAGACACTACAGTCTGGCTGGCTTCGCGCTCCGTTCGATTTCAGTTTCAGCTCTGTGCCAGCGCTGTGAAAGAATTCTGGCACAAGACGATTTTACGTGGTCCAGCTTACACCTCCACCCTTCTCCTCTCTCTCATTCACTCCTTCTCTCTCCTTCTCTCCCATTCACCGCATCTCTCTCTCACTGTCCTTCATTCACTCCATCTTCATCTCTTGGTTTCTGTCCATCAGAACCCGACCATTTGTCTCTTTGACTTTTTCCTTCCGTCCCACTGTCTCTCTCTCAGTCTTTGATTCAATCATCTGTCTCTTATTCTGTCACTTTTAATTTCCCTTCTCTCTTTATCACTTTCTGTCTCCATTGTTCTCTTGTTCTGTCTGTCATGTTTAATGTCATTACGCTTAAGCCTTTTGTCCGCATTGCCTTCATTCACACTCATACAGTTGCAATCTTTAAGAGCTGGAAGCTGAACAGTGAAAAGTCTGCAGTTGAGCTACTCCACTGCAGCGCTGGCCTTCAGTACTTTGCCTTCGGGCACTTTGACCGAAACTTGACAGGAATGTAAGTCTCTTCCTCAGTTTCTTCCTACTGTGCTGTTGGACTAAAAGGGCCTGAGTAACTGAGCAAGACAAGCAGATATTGATCATCATCATATTATTATTGATGGTGTAAGTCATGATTTTTATTTAAATATTCACAGTAAATAATGTAAATATGATGTCAAACTGTCAGCACCAAAATAACACTTTAGTTTGATGTACTCTCAGTATACCATGACCAAGATACACTCTCAATTAGTATTATACCTGCTAACATCCTGATGTTCAGCAGGAATCGTGTTAATCTTGTTCACTGTCTCTTTAATAGGTGTGTTAGCATGCTAAAATTTGCAGATTAAAACACAGCTGAGGTTGATTGGAATGTTGTTAATTTAACAGCCATTTTATGAATCAAAGTTTTGGACAAAATAAATTTTTGACTTAATGATGACACTGAAATAATAATTAAGAAAATCACTGGTGTTATTGGGGTTTATCATCTGGGTATCACAAATGTTTGTGTGAAGTGTTTAATGATGAGCCATCCAACAGTCTCTGGTGTATTGTATTTTGCGTGAAAGCAGAAAATCAGCTGACACACTGAAAGTGCTGCAAGCCATAAGGCTCAAGGTACCGTGTTAAAATTGCTTGCTCTGAATAACCAAAGAAAACAGAAGCTTTCTAAATTGCAAAGCAATTCAACTGATCATCAAATATGTTGCTAATCTGTCAATTGACTTATTGACAAATCAGTCAAAAAGTTTGCAATATTCCATATTGTACAGATGCATTTCGGTCTGTTCTTAAAAAATGGTAACCCTATACTAACCCTAAATATCCAGTTCTACTTATATGAGAGCTTGTAATTTAGAGGAGAGAGAAGGAAGGAGGCCAAAAAACAGCACTAATTGTATATTTACATTGTTAATCTTTGCACCAGCAACATCTGTCTCTTCACTTTCTCTGTCTCTGTTTGTATGTGGAGGGCACTTAGTGTCCTCTCATAGCAGAAGTACATCTACCTCCACAATATGACCTGAACAGGCAACTTCTGAGCATGTCCAGCCAAAACACACACACACACGCACACACACACACACAAAACCCTGCAATCTCACACACTGACGCATCTCCTGCCCTCCCTCCTCCCTCCACTTTCGCTCTCTCCCTCTCTCTCTCTCTCTTAACTCCCCCGCAAACAATACCTGCTGTTTTGGTCCAGACTGCAAGAAAAATAACTGAGGGTAGGAAAGAATAAGTTCAAGAAATAGAACACTTGAGTGCATAGATTTTGTATATATGACTGTTCTCCATATTTAAGTTGCTTAAGAGTGCAGTTGTCAACCTCAGGATGCAGTTTGATCTCATCTGCTGATTTACTCATAGAGAGAGAGGTGTGCTATGAAGAGGATGAGAGAGAGAGAGAGAGAGTGGGAGAGAGAGGACACAGGGGTGAGAGTGAAGAGCTGCAGATATTAACAAGAGAGCCGGTGAGACTAACAGGTTTGAATACCAAATAATGAAGTAAATACAGGTTGTTAAGATGCCAGTACATGGGCATAAAAAAATTCTGGCACACCAATTCTATAATGTGCCTCATATCTTCTGGAAAATTACTTGGATTTTGACACAATATTAGGGACACAACAAAAAAAACTGTTTGCAAAATTTAAAATGTCACTGTTTCCTGTGCCACACAGGTGTCCTTTTAAGTCGAGGGTCATTTTAGAGGCTGCAGTCAGAGATGTTGTTGTACTAGATGGCACTGAGGCTTTGAATGACACATATGTATATAAAGAGGACCTGCTCTCAACTCTTTTAATTGTGGTTTTGTGCTACAGTATGATCCTCTGTAATCAACAATCAAACACAACAGTGATGCAAATAATAGTCCATTTCTTGAGAGAGGCTTCTATGGAGACTATTGTGATATTTCTTTGAAATCTTGTAGTTAATGGTAGGTGATGCATTAAAGACTGCACATAAGCTGCATTTTACGCTACAATTTTGTCCTAAAAGATTTATAATTTCCCTCTTATTCATCAATTTACACACACAGATACACACACAACAATTGCAGTGATCTACCACGCAGAGCACGAGCCTAACCATCTGGTTCAGTGTCCTACTAAGGACCATTCAACACAATTAGCAATTAGTGGGTATCCTGCTTCTACACGTAAAGCACATTTTCTGAAGCATTAGTTGTTGATATTGCATAACAGCAATTTTAAGTATTTGGTCTGTAATAAGATCACTTATTAAAAGTGTGTAAAGGAAAATTACACAAAATATTGAAAGCTCTTCTTGTGCATTTTTATGCTGTCTTAAACTTGTGCTAAACGTGCTGCAGGCATCAAATTTCAGAGAGAAAATCTAATTCTAAAATCACTGCAGTTTCTGAGAATAAAACAGTTTTCATTGAGTAGAATTTAAAGAGGCTTATCACAAAAATAAGTTTCTACTTTCTGGTTAAGGTCTTCTATGTTTTACCTGTCTCTGACAGGTAATTTCTCTGCCTTTGTCTGAAATTATGACCCAGGGGAGCATTTTCAAAAGGGGGGGGCATACCACACGGATCAGTCTTGGGGTTGTTTTATGTCAGAAGACAGTCTCATCTTGATAGTGAGGTTAAGGTTAGGGTAAGACTACAAGTGGGACAGAAAGGTAAGGGTTTTTTACCTAGTTATAAAAGGACGTAAACATTATAACTTCACATGCCACATTGTTGTTAACAGTCACTTGAGGTCACCCTTCATAAAATGTAAATAAAGGTTGTAAAAAGCTGCTCGAAAAACAAGCCTTTAGGTCATTTTTTGTTGGAAGACAGGCTCATCTGACTCCAAAAGTTTAAAGGTCAAGACTTGGTTTTTAGTGTTAGTGTTGGAAAAAGGTCAGTGTGAGCTGTAAAGTTTTGAGCCTTGATGGTTAAGATTAAGGTACAGAAATAGGGAATGCATTTTTCCAATGATAGGTTCCCACAAGGAAAAGCTT
>JAPZDY010000009.1:15220749-15233149 GCA_029783645.1 Ctenochaetus hawaiiensis | reverse complement strand
GTGTAACAGATGTTACATGTGTTACAAATGTTACACGTGTTACAAGTGTAACAGATGTTACATGTGTTACAGATGTAACACGTCTTACAGATGTTACCTATGTTACACGTGTTACAGGTGTTACAAGTGTTAAAAGGGTTGCACATGTTACACATGTAACAGGTGTTACAGGTGTTACAAATGTTACACGTGTTACAAGTGTAACAGATGTTACAAGTGTTACAGATGTTACACGTGTTACAGATGTTACAAGTGTCACAGGTGTTACAAATGTTACACATGTTACAAGTGTAACAGATGTTACATGTGTTACAGATGTTACACATGTTACAGATGTTACACATGTTACAGATGTTAGCTATGTTACATGTTTAACAGGCGTTACAAGTGTTACAGGTGTTACAAGTGTTACAGGTCTTCCAACATATTTTATAAGGTTTACACAGGAACAACTGCTGTTTCCAGCACTACGTATATGTTCAATCTTAAAAAAATATCCACTAAAGACCCTGGGATACAGACAACAGCAGCTCTGCATCCAAGTATGAAGAGTCTATTCCAAAACTTTACAGAGTCAACATCAATATTCAGTCAGTGACCTCTGATCCACCAAGAATCTGAAGGACCTTTAATCTTAGAAATTATGTTTCAGTACATTAAAAAAAAAAGAAGAGCAGCAGCATCTCTCCTACAGCAGTTAGTAATCCAGGGTGGTCATTCTGCCCACACACTATGATTCACATTTTAAACATTAAGCTCATCTCGTCATTGAGCCCAATTGCAGCTGATCAGGTTCAATTTGTAGATCACCTACTTTACAAAACAACAAATACAGAGTGGAGCAAAGGTCCTAGGACACAGAACATGTGGGAGGCAAGGGGTTTGTAAGCGAATAATTGAAGAAAGGACGAGCAGAGGGCTCATATGAAGTTATTATGTTGGAAGTGATGCAGGTGGAGCAGAGTTAGAAACACACCTTTGGCTTCTTTACTGAGACTGCAACATATTTACAGAATTATGGCCTTAAATACACACCATTTCCTTTTATAATCTTTTTTTGTGTTTTCTGTTTAAAGTGATCCCCATTAAAATTATTTTTCTCTTTGGTTTTCAGAGCATTGTTGTTAATGTAAGTTGTCATTAATATTAGCTGGTTTTTGCTCGACATTAGCGACATGTCAGGACCAAATCTGTCTGAACCAAACACACCGTGATTTTATCCTCAGTGACTATATGTGACTCATACAGCAAAAAGACGGAGTTTCCTCGTGATGAGACCATTGTATTGATACAAGTGGATGACTAAATTTGTATGTTTAACCTCAGCAACAAAAAAGCACCACTGCTTCTATGCTGCTACCAAGCATCAGCAGGTCAGAAACTTTCACATCCTGCTCACAGAGGCTTTAATGATGCCTGCTTACCAGGCTGAGTGGCTGGTGGCAGCCACCAATATAGCAGCCACAGGCAGAAAGAACCATTTCGCCTCTCTACTGTGCTATTGACAGAGTTAAGTATAGACAATGGTACCCTCTGGGAGTGACACAGATTCACAATGAGTTAGCACCTATTCGTGTGGCACAACTATGTAAAACTGTCCACAGCCAACAAGACTCTGGTTTAAGTGAGGTAACATTTTCAACACCACCACAAGTGAAAAAACTAATTATCTGACAATAGAGGGAAACTGTACAGGAGGAGACTTTGGCTTACAGTCAGTAGTCAAATGTAGACTAATACTTCTATTGTAGGAGCATTTCAAAATTACTCAAAACTTTTGTTGCAACAACCCTTGTGTTAAGTTTAGTCAACTGAAACTTAATTACAGTAAGAAGAGGTCACCCTCAAGGTTAAAAGAAAACCATAGAGACAAAGATCAGTCTTTATTTTTAGAGCTGCAAGAGAAAGAAAAGGTAAAAATCTTATTTTAAGAGCTTTTTTTCTGCTGAGCAGAACTGAAAAGCTGAGTTTGCACACAAACAAAATATCCTCTGTGGTTTGCTTTAAACTTCTTACAACAAATTTTCATGGTTAGAAATTTTGCGCCCTACCACTGGCCAAAATATGGGTGCTGCAGTGGAAAATGTCTTAAACAAAGGGGGCATTAAACAAACGATTTGAATTTAGCAGTCAGAACTGGTGTCCACTGTGTTTTAGTTGTGTGTGTGTGTGTGTGTGTGTGTGCATGTGTGAGAGTGTGTGGACTGTGATGTCAACCAGGCTTGACCCACATTGGCTGTCTGATCCGTCCCGATATGTCTCCAAGGTGTCACCGTAGCAACGGGTGTACTATTGCCACAAATGTCAGCGGCAAGGACAACCAAGCCCTGAAGGAGATAGTCTGTCAATCTGTTACTGAAAGTGGGGACAAGCACACACACACACAAAAACACACACGCACAAACAAACACACCCTCAGTGATCGCAGTCTTTAGATGCGTGAAAGTAGATCAGAGCAAAAGGAGCTGGTCCTCACTGAGAAGTAAAATTAGACTTTTTTTTGTGTGTATGTGTGTGTGTGAGAGGGAGAAGGACACACACATACACACACCTGTGGAAATGCAAACACACACCTGTGGAACGACAAACACACACACACACACACACAGACTCATCAGATAGCCGCCTCTGATGGCTGATAAACAGAATGAGGGTGAGCTCCTATTTTAATGTCAGCCGCTTCACTCCCTCACTCACCTCTCTGTATAACTGTACTGAACAAGGCATGCACACACATATGCACACATATGCACACATATGCACAGTCTGTCACATTAGACCGACTCCCGAGCATGCTCACACACTGACACATACACACACGACAGCTCTTTAACACCCTCCACGTTAAACTGAGAAGAGGAAGCAGTCATGGGAGGAAACACACTGGGTGTTACTGAAGAACAACTGTCAGAAAACTATTACTATGCTGTAAACAAAGCTTTGACAGTCTCAGTTTTCATTTCTGTTTAGTCGAAGCTAAAAATCAGCTAAAAATTAAGAAAACAAGACCAGCCTGCCTTTTTCTACTGTAATTATCTAATTGCTTTGCTGCATTTCAATTGCAACTATTTCAACACTGCATGATTTTGCATAAATGAATTTAATTTCTGACCCAAAATTTGACCAGTAATTCCACTCATTGAATTTGTCCTTTTAAATTGTGGCTCGTCCTGCATCACATTTACACTTAGGCTGCACACAACAATCAGCCGCTGCTCTAATCTGGAGCTTCAAATGGGTGCATCAGCCTAACAGCATTTAAAATTCATTTCAATAAAACCCACACAGCAATGTCTCCTCCACTTGCAATAATCAGAGTGAGCCTTCCCACCTAAAACATATGATTCATATAATGTTGCTGCGTGCCATGAGCGCAAGCTGTTTAGGATGCAAGTTTGTTGTGTCTGAAAAGCACCAGCGGAATGTAGGAAAAATCAATACACTATAATGCTGCATTATTTTTGGCCCTATCAATAAGCTGACTGGGGCTCACTACCGGAGTTGTTAAATGCACCACAGTGGCTTGTTATAAAACATGAACTCTTGAAAACATTGAAAATAATATCCTTGACAAACTGTGTGGATGAGGTCAGCACTTCACTGACGGTAATCAGAAGACTAATATAACTCACACAACGCATTGACAGAGGGCTTTGCTGCTGTTTTGAGGAATTTTTTGATGCGGGTTATTGAAAGTCAATAGCAGCACTAGAATTTTAGCCATGTGATACTGACTTCACACAAAGGGATTGTAGCCTTGATTTTTCCCTCAACGATAGTTTTTTAGGATCAGAAAATCTCTTGGATCAGAGGAAAGTCGGCTTTGCAAATCGGTGCTTGAACGCTGTGTGTGAACTGTTCAAATACTCGTTCCAGGAGCTCACTGATGCCCACAGGCCCCCGAAAGATATCTAGCATACTAAATATCTGTTCATGTCAGGAACGTGCAGGGAGCCAGGGAGGGAGCTACAATCAATGATCAAATAACTGCAAAACCAAAGACATTCTCATCACATAGAAAAATAGCATACGTGCTAGTGAAGATGCCAATTACTATAAACATGAGATCTTAAAAGTAAAGAAGCCTCCAACACAGCAGTTTGTGTGACAAGACAACTGTCAGTTAAAAATTCTATGCAAATTTAACTTTATGCAATTTTGGGTTTCACACTCAACAAGTTTGGCTGCACAACAACGGTCAAATATTTCACACCTCTGATGTTTTTTCCTTTTTGACAACAAGTCTGATGAAGTTCATATAAAATGGCCAGCTTGCTCTTTCACTTGCAGAGAACGCTTCAAAAATATCTTGTTACAGTAAAACATTGGTTCAGGGATGAGCTTTTTTGGCGTGCAGTGAGCCACTTCTTCATTTTTTAAAAACATTTCCCTATTTCAATAATTACAGAGAAATATCTTAGGATGTGTTTTGTCTGCAGGTTTGACAATGTTTCCAGAAAACTGTACTCAACCTGCATTTTACTGAGGAAAAATGACAAGAGTGCTTAATTTCTTAAATGGACATGATGGCAGATGTCTAATTCAACTTATGATGATTATGAAAAAATTTCCCACAAGAAGTCTTAATTGTACAAAGTGTTTTTTGAAAATTTTTGAAATTTATTGGATACTAATAGGATTTTACTTTATTATTAGATTTTATATTAGTTGAGAACAAAATAGTAATGACAGACATGTGCCTGTATATTTAACAAAGCAAAATGAGAAAAAAAAATTTACTTGCTTTTACTTACTTTACTTTTACTACTTTCACTTTTGCAATTACTGTGGCCTTTAGAGAATAGCTTTGAGTTGCAGTAGGCCTACGCACTTGAATGCACCATGAAGATGTCCCTGTGTGTCAAACAGTGACACAGCAGACGACAAAGGCAGCAAGCCTGTCAATGAAACTTTCACAGAAACTCAGAAATAAGAGAATCTGGTCGTACTTTGCAAACTTGCTATGGTGAAGATGCCAAGTTAGTTTCAAGTTTGTTACAATATGTGTGTAATTTCTCAAATGGCAGATCTCTCATGCATGATGTTCCTTTTTACATAAGAGAAAGGTAATCATTTAAAAATATTTCAAAGTACAGGATTTAAATCCTCTGCTTCATGAGCCTCAGGCATTTCTGAGGGCCACAGGACTCACAGACTCACAGACTCACATCGTTCCTCTCTGATCAATGTTCTCAGTTATCTCAATAAACACCTCTGTCTGCTTTTTAATCCTTTCCTTTTTTCTGGCGCTTTTCAATGTTCTCCCTTCACACCTACACACTCTGCTCTCCTCCTCTTCCATCCCCCTCTCCACTCCCCCATCCAGCCATCCATCTTTCCATCCATCCATCCATCCATCCCATTTGGTGGTGCTCTCAGTGGAACACTTGGGCTATTTATAAAAGCATCAAAGCCCACAGCTTCCAACACACAGCCACAAGAGAGAAAAAGGGGGAGATGGAGAGTGAGATGGAGGGAGAAGTGAGGAGCTGGAGGAACGGTGGAAGGAGGAAAGAGGGAAAACAGTGATGAACAATTAGTGAGTAAGAGAGAGGGAGAATATTGAAAAAGACAGAGCAGTAACGGTTAAGATGTGGAAATAATGGCAGAGAAAGGGAAAAAACAGAACAGCAAGGTGAAAAGGTGAGGAAGAGAGAGAAAACTGAGAAGAAAGAGGGAGTGAGATAAAAATGAGAGGGTTAAATGTGAAGAGATATCAGGGATACAAAGAGCACAAAGGAGGTGGAAAAACAAAAGGCTGGATGGCTGAGTCAGAAATGTTTTTTATTTCCTTTTGCTTCGGGATCTCAATGATACACCTCAACACCAGCGCTGTGTGTCTTTTCCTGCTTTCGATGCGCTCATGTATGAGCACCTGTTTTGTTTTTCGTGCATGCATTTGTGTGATCTGTGTGTGTGTCCATGCATGTGTGAGTGTGGGAGGCAGGGTTTTGGATCCGGAGACCTCCTGCCCACACGGGTTGGAGTTGCAGGAGCACCTGGGCTGCGTTCGGCACCGCCAACAGAGACGGATGTTTGCAAATGTTCGCTAACTCGTTTGAACCTGGACGGCTCATGAAAAGGCAGAAAGCATTTTATGTGAATTCAGCAGCACCATGGGCCCGTTGCCAAACAGATGCTTGATAGTTGCTGGTGGAAGTGATAGACTTCCAATTAAACTTGAGCACAAAAGACGCCATCAGTCAAAGGGATGTTTTAGTAGAGCTCTTAAATAGTGCTTTTTTTATTAATATATACATTTTTTTCTTTGGAAGAGTGCTAATAGCTGCGGCAAACAACACCTTTATGGGCTTGTTTTAGGTGCAATCTACACCCCGTGCCTACACTGTTTCAATCCTCCCTCTTCCTCAAGCTCTCGCCTCTATTCTACCTCTTCTTCCATGTCCATTTTCTCACCCACCACCTCTCTGCTCGAGTGTCATTCCAGCATTGCTTTCTCATTCATTTTCAACCATCTGCCTTGTTTAAATTATTCTATTTTTTAGAATATATGCAATTGTCCTCTGCAGGCAGTAACATGCCGCTTAAGTTTTGCGCAGTCTTCTAGATCAACAACATACATGAATATTAAATGTTACCACAATTTGTTTTGATGGCATTATCAGCAACGGCAAAGGATGTTGCAGTATGTGCAACAAGACCTCGGGTTGTATTTAGGATAGTGAGTAGAGTGGTGGATTAAATGCATTATGAAAAGCTTCTGGAGCATGCATGTCTTCTATTTCTTCCCTAATTGATCCTTCCTCAGTCTCTTCCTTCATCAGTTGCACTTACTTTGGTATGCTCTCTCGCTTTCATATGTTTTATCATATAACGTCATGCTATTTTACAAGACTTCAGAGACACTTTTTTGTCTTCTGCTCTCGAAGGACGTGTATCATGTTTTTCATCCTTACACTTGTGATGAGTTACTCTCATTAAAACTTTCAAGGAAATCACATATAATCCTCTCCTTCCTACGCCCTTCCCGCCCACTTTCTCCCGCTTTTGTCTCTTCCTCTTCCCTCTATGAATTCCACCCCCACTTTTTCTTTTGGTCTTCCATCACCTCTGCCGCCTTCCATTCTCGCCACTAATCTCACCATCCTTCTTTTCCATCTTTTAATGCACCTAAATTTTTTTGTCCGTTTGATTCTCCCTTTTCCCGTATTTGCTGTCTCTCATACTTCCTGCCACTTAGTATTCCCTTCATCCCTCTCGAGTGCTCTAAAGTGATAATTTGTCCATTAAGTGTGTGTGGAGACAGTGGAGGACACTCGACAGCCAGTCACACACTGAAGCCTAACTCATCATTAACACACACATCATCGCTCACATGGAAGCATCAGAGCACACACAGTTCTGCACAAACAGCCATTAAAGACATAAGCGCTCACCAGCTCATTAACTGGAACGTGAGGTTTGTGCTCACATACACTCATACACACAAATTCCGGACACAAGGTATAAAATACTGTCCAAACTCACACACGCTTCTTAGAAACACATCATTACATAATGCAAGC
Organism: Ctenochaetus hawaiiensis; assembly: GCA_029783645.1. Classification (NCBI taxonomy): domain Eukaryota; kingdom Metazoa; phylum Chordata; class Actinopteri; order Acanthuriformes; family Acanthuridae; genus Ctenochaetus; species Ctenochaetus hawaiiensis. The sequence goes on along the minus strand of JAPZDY010000009.1, from coordinate 15,225,623 downwards.
TGCTCCCACCCTTTGAGTCCGGCACTTTTGTCAGTTAAACAGCAGAATCCCACTGAGGCATTACAGGTTACCGTTTACAGCTACAACAACGCTGAGCTGACCAGCACTGCTGTATGCGGAGTTACACAATATGCAAAACCCAGCAAACCTCACTGAACAGACCTGCAGTCAAACAGCTGGCTCTATCTCGCTTTTTATTCAATCACTTTTTCCACAGGGGAAAGAGCACAGAGAGAAATCAGGGTGTGAAGTGGATGGACAGGTACTGTGAGTGAGGATCATATTCAGATTTTTTTTCTAATAAATAAATTTTAACTCTTAAATGTCTGTATTCAAAATTCATCTCCTATGAGTTTTAGATGTGACAGTTTGTTCATTTGGGGCTCTGGTCAAATTTATTTTTGATCTGCTAGATGTACAGCTCGTTCTCTTAAAAGCAGATGTTGACTGTGTTGTAATAGAAATTTTAAGAAATTGCTGAAATGAGACAAAGCAAGTAAACATTTACGTTAGTTCAGACAGGAAATATTTATCATATGCATCTCATTAACAGACCTTGAGAAGATCTAAACATCAAATAATGTCTGAAACACTGGCAGCACAACTACCTGCTGCAACAATCTGCTTTCTGAAACCTGCTGAGGGCTGCTGTTCCCCTCTGTCTCCTGCTAAATCTACAGTGCTGCACAGCACATAGCATAAAAAGCATAGATACACAGAATATGCTATTCGGTTGAGGCAAATTGAGCTTCCTTTTTTTACTCATAACTGCGTCGAATAAAGACGAAGAGGAACAAATGTCACAATGTCCAGTGACACAAGTTAGGTATAGATTTGTTGAGCCCATAAACATTTTCTATGCATATGAATGGTTACTCTATAACCATTCAGGCAACAGCAGCAATAGACATGAAATTGGGGTTCTCAAAGCGTTTGGAAACAGTGACATTAAGATCATTATGACCTCAGCAGCTCAGCTACAAAACATTACGATAAAGGCGTTTTGTAATATAAAGTACAATATAGTAAGTGTCCTCGTCTTGATCAGCAACACAAACAACCAAAACTGAGGAGGTCAAATATAAGAGAAATTATTTGAAAAGAGGAGGTTGGTTCAGAGTGAACAGCCAAACATAACATTTTTGGAAACGTACAATCAATCCATACATGTGAGGTTTTACTACTAAATTAAAGAAGGAGATGTAAACATACATCAAACATACTACTTCTCTTTTATTATCTGTAGCTCTTTCATACAATAATATAAAATGAAAACTTCCCCCTCTTTATTTTTACTCATATGTAAAATGATCTGATCATAAACTACAATTCACAGCATGACGCTGCCTAAATGAACATCCGCCGTTTAGTTCATGTGAGAACTACATGACTGTCAAACACACACAACCAACCAAACACTGTATGTGTGTGTGTGCGTGCGTGCGTGCGTGCATGCATGCATGTGCATGTGTGTATGTGTGTGTGTGTGCATGTGTGCGTGTGTGTGCATGTGTGCATGTGTGTGGAATCCCCTTCATCTCTGAGCTCTAGGGAAGCGATACCCCGCCCTGGACAGACTAATGGGTTGGAGAGCAACTCAGGACACACACACACACACACACATACACACACCCCTACACACATGGATACACACACACACAATGCAAACTGTTGCTTAGAGCAAAGTCACATACACACAAATTCAAAAACATATCATTTTAGCAACTGGAGAGAGATCTGGAGTTTTTTAAAAAAAAAAAATTCCCTCTGCCTCCTGTATTCATTCATCCATCAATCAATAAATGTCCACCACCCACTCCCACACCCACACCCTTCCCTCTCCAGAGGTGTTGAGGGTCCCTACAGTGCAGCGGATGCTTCCCCTACAGGACACCATTGACCTGTCACATATACAAATGGGCTAATTACCAGCAGACCCATTGCTGTGCTAAACAGCACCTCTCCCATCCTACAGCATATAGATGCTTATGTCTGAATATTTCACTGTTGCTAGGAGACGTGAAAATCCTTGAACACATCCAGTCGGCTCTCAATACAAGTGGAAAAAACACAGACTTCAAGCAAATTGTTTAAAAAAAAAAGAAAAAAAAAACACACAAAAGCCCAAAGCACCACAGCACTTTTGTCAGCTGGATACGTTTCTCTGACAGTTTATGTCATTTCCTGAAGCAGCTCGAACAGAACCAATGCTGAGTCTGTCCCTACTTTATAGTATGGAGATGATGGGTGAAAGACAGGTTGGAAGAAGAGAGCCAAGCAGATCAACTTCTCTACTTCTCTTCATCAGTGAAGGAAGTGCACAAAGCATCACCACTGATGAACTGACTTATAATGAGCAAACTTTAGCCTCAGGCTTTAGTCCTCTTCAAGAATTCTGCACATCAAAACGTTTCTCTCAAAGTAGTTTTTTAAGAGAAGACATTTTGACATGCCACAGCAGAACAAGAACAAATAAATTATAATGATGAATAATGTTGCCTCTTCAGTTTCATAGTCCTGTATTGTGCATGCTGGCTCACTGTCACACTATCAGTGATGATGGGACGTCTGAATAGAAAAGAGCCAGTGTTATTGGTAACATGTGCTTTTCCTACTATGAAAAGTCAAAATGTCTGCTGCGAAAAAAAGAGGAGTATTATTATTTTTTGACATTTTGAAAAGTAAATACATTTTTGATACTATAATAGTGTCTGCTTTAGACTTCCTTCGTTACCTTCCTATTGACTGCTATACCTACATCAACAGTAACCACAAAGCCGCTCAATGTCCTCCTGCATCCAAGTCTCGACTCAGATTCTGCAATCTGCATAACTCAAATATAGTCTCTATTGTGATTTTTTCTGGTCTGTCCTCTTTTCAGGTCTCCATGAGGGAGAGGAGGTTGTAGCTCTTGTCCTACTCAGTAACACCAGAGGTCTCTCAGTTGTCCTTTAGGATCCACGTTCCCCACATATATTTCATCATTTTCATGCTATAGAAATTTTGTCATTGTAACCTGTGTATACTGTTTTTTGTGGGTCCTGTGACTTTTACTGTTGTTTCTCTCATTTATTTCCCCATTTGAAGGGGTTTTTTTTACCCAAATTGAGGGTCTTAGGACAGAGGGTGTTTTATGCTGTAGACTGAAAAGCCCCTTGATGCAAATCATCATTTGTGATTCAACTAAGATTTGACTTCACATTTCCATCTTTTCAACAGTTTCTTTTTTCCTACTCCTCTGGTCTACGAGTGTCATGTTATTGTTCTTTGTTCCCATCGATTCAAAGGAGTTGCAAGAATATTTTTAATGGCTACATTTTGAAGGAACTGCACACCAGGGAGGTCGATGACCCGTGAAGCTTGTGACGTTTTGAGTCAAGATTTGAGCCTTGGAACCCTAACCCAGTGTTAACAAAACCCTGTTAAAAGATAACATCATTGATTAAACAATGGTATGCCTCAATAGTTTAAACACTGCAGACAATGTAGAAAGAAGTGAAGTTTGAAGCATTCTGTTGTTTTATATGACTTTTCAATCAGAAAGAAGAGCTCAGAACCTTAGTGTTCACTTTAGATGAATAAGAAAAAAGGGAAAAAAGATAAATGAGTTACTACAGAGGATAAAATGAAAAAAGTAGGGAGAGAAACAGGGAGACAGGAATAGAGAGGTGAAGAGAGAATAAGAAGCAGGTAGTGAAAGGTGGTGATCAGTCAGATGAACTGTGTTACTGGTCTCACTAAAAGACAAGCAGAGATAAATAGAGTGGAGAAAGTGGACACAATAGACACAAATGAACAGAATAAGAGAAAATCAAAGTGACAAAGTTGACATCCAGTCATTTTGCAACGGAGCACCACCTAAAAAAGTGCTCCTGCTTGTGTGTGTGTGTGAGCATTTAATCCACCTACCTTGACACTGGAATCCCTGCTTGCCAAAACCCCTGTGGATAAGAACATATAGAACAGGTTGAACTTTGCACAGGCACAGACGTGTGTACACACACGTTACTCTCTCACACACACACCAAGACAAAAACTTTAAAAAAAAGGGTTCCTCTCTGCTTTCTTCAAGACATTTGCAGAGGAGAGGATAATTGACCGTGCTAATACAGTGCTTCTCTAATCTTTTAACTACTCGAAGCGCTTTACAACACAAGTCAACAATCACCCATTCACACACTAATGTCAGGTGGCTTCTCTACGAAGTGCAACCTGCTCTTCAGGAACTCACACACATTAACATGCTGCTGGCACAGCCACCAGCAGCAACCTGGGGTTCAGTATCTTGCCCAGAATTACTTCAACATAATAACGGAGAAGCCAGGGATTGAACCACCGATTAGTAGATGACCCTTTCTACCTCCTGAGCTACAGCTGCCCTGAAGAGGTCAGATGCTCTCTGCCACTCGTGTGTAGCTTTTGTTCCTAAACAGCACACATTTAACCCACTCACTGAAGAACGCAGGCAGCCAGGATGTTCGATTGTCGTGCGCACAGTACTGTGCACGCACTAAGGTCAGCTTAGGTCCACTAACACACTCACACGTGCACCCACACATACTGTTATGCTGGGCTGGGCAGGGCTGTAGCTGCCCCAGGGCAAAATGGTTTACCACACCCAGTCAATGGTGTGGAGAACGCAGGGATGCCTGCAGGTGCATGCACGTACACTCACACTCACACACACACACACACACACACACACACACACACACACACACATGCATTAACTTACATTCAGCCCTGCTCATTTTCATATTGTGGCTACAAATAGATAATCTGGGTTGTGAAATCACTCAGTGCTCTCATTGTTCTTTTTCATTATGCTTATTGACCCATATAGATAGATAGATAGATAGATAGATAGATAGATA
>JAPZDY010000009.1:15195241-15214938 GCA_029783645.1 Ctenochaetus hawaiiensis | reverse complement strand
TTTTTGTTGTTTTATCTGCTGATATTCAGCAACTTCTGATGACAACCAGCAGTTATGACTCATAATGTTCTACCAAATAGGCAACACTAAAAACAGACTGCAAAAAGCTTGTATTGTTTAATACAAAGGGCTCCTGCAGGACTAGCAACAATAAAAATAACATCTCCGGCTCATTTTTCATCTGTCCATTCCAATGTGGCTGCACCAACAACTTACATTTAATGCCAAAAACTGCCCCCAAAACATTTTAACTCTACAATTTAGATTCTATGTAACTCCTCAATGTTAATGTATCTGCTGTACATATCATAAGTTAAATTTGAGAGATGAATTAATACAGTTATTCATGCAAACACAGTCACAATAGTTTGCAGCGGTCTGCAACTCTTGCACTCTGGCAAAGCTCCGCCTGTTGCTTATCTGCCTGCTTTAACAGAAATGAAACTCATGGAGCATTGGAACACATGCAAACAAACACCCTGGTTGTAAAAATATGCACACAGGACACTTGCACAAGTCGGCCTGTTGTTACAAAATGCATGCAAACACACTCGTAACAGTCTGCAAGGATCCGCAATTAGCAATTAGCACAATACATGCCTTGTGATGCTGGCACTGGTAAGAGTTTTGTTTCTCTGCTTGTTGCACAGAAATGAAACCCATGGAACAAATGTACTTGTGTATATTACATGTTAAAAAAAGGCACGTGTACACATCGGCATGCCGTAACAAATTGCGTTTTACACTTTTTGCTGTAAATGAATCTCACATGCCAACAATGTATGGAGGAATTCCAAGACAGACAAGCAGCAGTGGCAGATGTTGGTTGTTACAGCTTGTGTGTGTGTGTGTTTCTGATTAAGCTCAATCCTTCAAAACATTTCTAACCAAGCAACACAGAGCGGAGGTAATCTGAGAGCAGCACACAACCCCTTTGCCGTTCTGTTTTCTTCCTCCATCTGACTGTATTCTGCATGGTCCAGCTTTGCATTTTGATCTACATCCTCAGAACCACCCACAATAAAAACAATGAGAAGGGTTATCAGTGTGACTTTTGTTCATAAAGCGCACTGACATATGATGAATTATGATATCCTGCTGCCAAGAGGAAAGTAAGGCAAAGAAACACTGAGGCTGTTCCACACTGACATATGAGCCCTGCTCTTACAAGTCACTGATAGCTTTTTGTTTTGCTTTTTCAATGTTGATCATTCTAGAGGTTTCAGGGTGCTTCCTCTTATTTTTTCAGGGGGGTTGAGGTTTATATCATTCTGTAGCTTGTTTTGAAATGGGAATCAATCAAGTATGTTTTTGCATCACAATGTTATTTTCCCAAGTTTCTCTAAACACGACCACATGACCAGACGTAGATTTCTGCACAGTGACATTGCTATATATAAATCTCCTTGGTTGAGGAAGGGGAGGGCTTAAAGCGCCACAAACTAGGTTTCCAATTTTTTGCTAACTGTCGAAGGGGAATTTTTGTTTGAAAAAGCTGGAAAAGAACCAAGGTGAAGTCACCCTTTAACGAGAACCTTTAGAAAAGTACTCCGTTGATTGAGCATTGACCATGTCAGAGATGATCTAGCTGTATTAGTGCAATCTCCTCCGTAAAAAAACTGGTGCCTTCACAAATCATAATGCATCTGTGCTGGAGATTTGGGTGTGTTATGCTAACAGCTACTAATGTATCGTCTAGCTACCACGAAAAGAGACAAGGATTGCGCTGCACGGGGCTGGCAAGTACATAGTATCACAGCATTTCAGCAGATGGTGATTAAATTAAATCTAGAAGGTTTGTGCAGTCAGACACTGATTTTTAATATCTTTTGCAACCTGAAGCACATCTTTCGCAAAATCTTTGAGGCCATGTATATATGCACATCTCTCTTTGCAGCCATATGAAGCTCTTAATCATTATTTTTTCATATGCAGAAGAAGTCAAAGAGCAAACAATAGACACACTTTAAACAGACCCCTTCAGTGCCATGACAGTCTTGACTGGGTCGAACGCAAAGACTGCTCAATGAGGAAGACAGAGTATATGAGCTTTCAGCCACTTTTCAAGGCTTTTCTGTACTTTTCATGTTGAAAAACAATGAAACATAATAGTTATCATTTCAGAGCATCCCAAAGCATTTTTGGGGGGGGTGACTTAGAGGTCTTTTGTTCATACGCAAAAGAATGCTCAAAGCAACTAATTCATGGTCAAAAAATAGGTTGCAGTCCTGTTTCCTGCTCTGTCTCCACGAGGGAGGAACAAACATATCTAAACAATCCCCTGATGAAGAGGATAAAGAGTTACACAAAGCACCATCAAACATTCAAAATGTAACCAGTGGGCTAATCTGCGTACTAAGTGAGTCAGACTAGTTGCGATAAAATGAAACTAGCCTCGACACAGACAGACTCGATGATCTCACACAGCTTTTCTTGCCTATAAACTCTTTGTCGTCCTGTTTGCTCCTCTTAAGCAATGCCAGCTGTTCTTGAGTTTTTGCTAAACTTTCTATTTCTACGCTCTTTTTTCCTTGCCTCGTGACCACCTGGGGCTCAGTTCATCTGTGTCACTCTAAAACATGTTGTTTTACTTGTTCTGCCCACTTTGGAGAGAGACAGAGGCAACTTGCTCTTAACTTTCATTTCACTCTGTTTTAAAACTTGCACCTGGAAAGACATTTGGAAGATTGATGCTCTGTCCTCTGATGTCCTCTCCTCTTTCCTTAATTTTTTTCTTCCACCTTAGGAATATTTATAAAACAGGATCTGTAGTATCAACTGCAGAACTTGAGGTACTTGTACAAACTTATTTTGCAATGGCCTCTGTAACACAATTTTCCTCTAATTATATCTCTTAATCATCTGCAGATAACCCAGAATGCCGCTGCAAGACTCCTCACTTAGTCTGATTGGGTAAATAAATAAATAATAATCTCACGTTACCTGTCTACTTAGATCTTGCCACTGGCTCCCTGTTGCATGTGATCCAGTTTAAAATTTAAACCCTAATGCACGGACCATTGCACAGTCAGACTCATTTATATGTTGCTAAACTATATCACATCTACTGACCAGCTCAGCCTCTTAAGTCAAACACTCTATATTTGATATCTGCCTCACACACCCAGCTAAAGACCCGTGGTAGCAGCTCTGTGGGTTTTTAAATAAGCAGCGTAAGACCTGCTTAAGATGGTGTTTGAGTAAATGCTTCTTACCACAGAAGGATGGGCCCATCAATGAAAGCATAATGGTGCAGCATATTCAAGCTTATACAAAAATGCAGTGAGTCTAACAGGCTGAAGCCCAAAGCTTTGACGTCAGCATGCGCAGTTTATATCTGCAAGCAAATTTGTGCTTAACTTGTACTGTTATGTAACGTAAGTTGCACTACCTCTTCTGCAAAATTATGCCAAATAAATGTAACACGAGCAAATAATACTGATTGTTATTTACAGTTGTCTGAAAGTGTTGCTGCAGTGCAAGCAGAGAAACCTTAAGGCATGCAATCAGTATCCAAACCCTGCAGCGGCAACAAGTCTGCAAAAACCTCTACACAGACTTCAGTTGGATTAAATTAGATCAGACTAAACTTCATTTTCAAATTTCTCTAAATTGAATCTTTTAGTTTTTTTCTGAGTCTCTGGTCTTTTAGTAACTTTGAGTTGGGAGCCAACTAGTTTTGGATGCAATAATCAGAAGTTTTAAAATTAGACAGGAGTTTATGACTACAGAGTGATGAGACTTTATGTGGATCAGTTGGCTGTAACTGAGAAATAACCATATAAATAGTGGACAGAGGCACCCTGATGTTACCCATCGGCCTGCTGACCACCATTTTTTAGACTCAGGCTTGGCTAATGTAAGGAGGAGAGTGCGGAGCTGCCTATGACTGTGTGACACAGAGCAGACTGTTGCTGTCAGTCAAAGTGGCCGTGGCCTTAATTATGCATTACTTTGATATGATATTAAAAAGAGTGAGTAATCTAAAAAAAACTACAAATGTAAAGAAAAAGGAAATTAATGTTGGATGTAAACTTTTTTTGTATCAGACTGTGAACATGTTTATTTCTGCTGTAAAGTTTGACTTTTTTAAATATGGACCTCTCTTTAGGAGCCTGCCCCAAGTGGCCATTTGGTAAACTGCAGCTTTTGGCACTCAGTGCTGGCTTCTTTTATCATTTCATTTACCACAGGGGCGTGGGGTGTCATGAGGAAACAACACATCTCAAAGCCTTGCTTATAAACCACCATAAAGACTAATATGAACCATACAGTGACGTGTCATTTGCAATCTATTTATACTCCGAATCATACATTTAAAGAAGGAGAAGCACAGCAGAAGCCAAAGTTTTGAAAGAACAAATAGAGAAATGACTGTTTGGATGTCCCAATAAGAGCAAGTCAGATATGAATCACTTCAAATGTCAGGGCCCAGCTCACACTTATTTGCAGAGGAAGAAATTACCATTTACAACAAATGAAGAAGTGTAGCTAAGTCACTGACTGGACTTTCCTTGTGACCCGAGTAAACCGATTTGTTCACTACTGCTTTTAGTTATTTGCTGTAAATAGCAAGATATAACTTCATCTCCTTGTGTGCTTTGATATTACACATAAATGCTCCCTGAATGCAGTGATTATTATCTACATGAGACATGACGTTGTAGAGCAAAGCTTTAGAAAAAACAGGCCTGATTTTTTTTTTTTTTATCATAATTCTTCACACACAGAATTTGTGTTTACTGTAAACTAAGACTGAGGCTAAACAGGGTGTGTAAGACATTTAAATTATTAGTCAGGTAAACTGCTTTAGGCGAGGTCATTACAAAAGAGCTTACCTGAATATAAAATGACTTTTTTTTAAACTGACATGCATATTTGATTATACACTATTTATTTGTAATGTCTGGAAAACATACACACACACATACACAAAAAGTGGTTTTGTGTGTGTAAGAGAGGAAGAGTGATTTGCTACCGGCAAAAAAAAAAAAGATGAAAAAACGTTCATAAAATGCCACTTAAAACAACCAGTCAGTCCAAACCGATCATGTTTGATAAATGCCACGATTACTCGAATCCGTCACCTGTCTTTCTGTAAGCCTCCTCCGATCACCTGGTCTGAGGTTTATCAGTTCAAAGGAATAGAAAGGCTGCACTGAGTTTCACTTTCACTTTCTTGCTTGGGGAGGAGAGTGGGAGGGGCGGGAGCGTATAAAATGCAGGAGTATTTACGAAGCTTCACTTACAGAGGATATAACATTTGAAGAGAGGCGACCACGACCCACACGGTCGACAATTTACCGACCTTTTAAATGCGATCGTGCCCTTCACGTCCCGGATTACCTGCAGGATATCCAGCGATCCTATCGGTCGTTTTGGGATTAAAAAAAAAAACAAACAAACTCGGATCTTTAACCCGCCGCAGCTGTTAGAACAAAACGGTAAGAGTCTTCGTGCTTAAGTTCAACCCCGCTGTTTGGTGTTTTTTCAGGGACAAAATGGTGCTTCACATCAATCCTTGTTGTCATTTTTCGAGCTCTGCAGTGGAATGAAGAAAAATGAACTGCTGTGTGAACTCGAGTGCCCCTGAATACACGGAATTTTCAGGACAAAATGTGCTTTTTCAGGACGTTTGCCGACTCTAAAAAAAAAAGCGGATGAAGTTTCGCTCTGGCTCCCGTTTGATTCCCATTGTCTCACTGCTGTTAACATCAGCGAGGTGGAGCAACTCGTCTAACTTCACCGGGAAAAAAAACAATAAAAAGAAAACATTCATTTTTTATATATATAATTCTATCACTCTTGTAAAATGTAAATGCAAGGAATTACAAACTATTTTAAAATGACTTTAATGAGCTAATTGTACAAGTTTTATGTCATTTTCATGGAACCAGACTGGAGGAGGGTGAATCACACAAAGGAGACGCCAGCTGATTTCTGGATATAAAAGCAGTTTTTAACAGTGTTTGCAGTAACTTCTCCTGAACTGATGTGCAGCTGCAGATATTCATCTCTAGATCTAGAACTTGGGGTTTTTTATATAAGCTGGGAAAAGTTTAATTAAGACCTGCATTTCAGTCATTGAGGCCGAAACTGAGAAATAAAGCACCATACACTTTTTGTGTGTGTGTGTGTGTGTGCGCGCGCGTCTGCAGACAGTAAAACAGTAATCTCCCTGTGGCTGACATCAGCGTTGACTGTAATCTAGCCAAACCGCAAATTCCATTTATATCAAACACAATACCCATCAATGGAAACTAGAATGAATTTGAGACCCAGACTCAGGTGAAAGTCTCTGTGTTTGGTACACACCCACACACACTACTTTTTTTCTTTTGAGGCCTTACATGGTCACTGCTTTAAAAAACCTCATCGAGTTGCTCCCTTTTATTGTCACACACATTGTTGAGGCAAGTTTCTTTTGTCTTAAAGGACTCCGGTTTAACAAAGCTGCTGTAAAAATGTAACATGCTTCAGTGGTAACAAAAAGAAATGTTTGTAGTGAAGATAATAACTTTTTCTTTCTTGTCTTGTTTCTCACAGGATGACAGTGTTGTGGTTAGAGATGGGAGAGGGTCTGGGGCCGCTCTCCCCTGTAGGATGGTAGCCGACAGCAGTGTGGACGGCCATGACAAGCCCCACTTGTCAAGCTCATCATCGTCAACATCATCATCCTCATCCTCATCCTCATCCTTGTCTTCGTCATCTTCCTCATCCTCATCGTCATCGCTGGCCAGGCGTGAGCTCCCTCGCAGCACTATTCGCACAGAGTCAGAGCAGCTTCGGGGTCGGGCCTCTGCGGATCCGAACCCCAGATCGGCACCCGTCCCCTGCGTGTATCTGACCCACTTCCCAACCTTCTCCTGCCAGGAGGACTGTGACATCATCACTGACACAGCGTCCAAGCTTGAGCGCAGCAGCTTCTACTGGGGCCCTCTGGGAGTGGAGGACGCCCATCGCATGCTGCGGGACGCTCCGCTGGGAAGCTTCCTCATTCGTGACAGCCGCCAGAAGGACGTCTTCTTTACACTGTCCTACCACGCCAAGAGTGGGCCGGTCAGCGTGCGCATCACCTACAGTCGACAAAAGTTCTCACTGGCGGGCAACGAGCGCTCCTTCCCATCACTCTTTGCCCTCTTGCAGTATTACATCAGTTCTCCCAAGAAGAACCTGAGCATCCCATACAGGAAATGGCAGCCGACACTGCAGGAGCTATGCAGAAAGCGCATCATGGAGCTTTGTGGTGGAGAGAGCCGTGTAGCAGATCTGCCTCTCACACATGTTGCCCAAGACTTCCTGTTGGAATTTCCTTACAAACTATAACAAGCTTGTCTTGTAAATTTTTTCTAGTATTATTTTTAATTTCAAGAAGGCAGCTCTTACCAAGTAGCGGTACACAGGAGTGTTTTGTGAAGTCTGCCCATCCTGTGTTGGACGTTAAGACTGAATCGCTGTGGATAAGGATGAAAGCAGCTCCCTATTTTGAGCTGAGAAATGGCAAAATGTTTAACAGGGGACATTATCACCACAATGAAGTGAAGGTGGGCTCCAGTCCGACGGGGTCCGTGCTTGACATTTCAACATACATTACCTCCAGAGACTTAACTTCCACTTGCACACAAACAAAACGCATTTTGGTCTCGAGGAAGAAAGAAAAGTTGAAAAACGCTGCATTAAGAGAAAACTACAGACCTGATGGAGCCAATGAAGTAACGAAAGAACTGCTGGGGTCAAATGTGACTGTTGTATCAGAGACTTTGGGATCAGTTAATGGCTTTTTGCGGCCACCAGAGGCCCAAAAATACTTAAGAGTGATTTATGAAGGGACTTTGAAAGCACCAACAGAGTGGACTTCTGAAGCCTGTCGGAGGTACTGTTTAAACCATCACAGACTTTGGGACCTTAAGAATTTATTTCTGTAGCAGATTTTAATACTCTAATGTTGTTGAATGTTTACATCCCACATGAATGTTTTGCCAGCACTGATTACTCAAATACCTCCTGATGTCTCTTTAAACTTTGAGCTCCGTCATGGATCGCAGCATGATGGTAACCCAGATGTAACATTGCAAAAGATGTAAGGTAATGGAGTCATGAGCTTTGGTGTTAACTTGTACTGTAAACAGAGGCAACCCGCCTCTCATTCAGCAATATTTGTCAAGAAGTTAATATATAAGAACATTTTGATATTTTATTTCTATTTTCTACTATTATATTTGAAATAAAAGTGTATTTAAACTAACATTTCTGGTCTGTAATTTGGTTATTTTCTGACCGGCAGTCTCTTCCCTAAATCATGCCATGTGCAGGAGTGGTAGGAGATTTTGCAGGGGTGGAGTCAGAGGGAGTGGCAAACACACACACTTCAAATTTGTCCACACTATGTCACAGACATTAGGACAAAAGACAGACAGGAAGCGTACAGTATCACACCACAGTGATTCATCTCTGTAGAGTAAAGTGAGGTGGGCGGGGTTACTTTGGTAGTAAATGGACTATTACGCTTAGACGCACACACACTTACCAGAAACAGTGGCAGAGGTGACACATAATGAAGAGTGTGATTGTGTCAGTGTGCATGTGCGTGTGTGTGTGTGTGTGTGTGTAGTACTTTTCACCTAATGAGGACCCAGAGCAGATTAAAATTTCCTCAGGAGGAAGTGGGAAATTTTTTGGGTTAGTGGTTTGACAGAGACATGTTAGATCAAGGTCAGGGTTTGAGGCACAGCTCGCATTTAATTTTAGAGCTACGATAAACCTTTTGTATGCAGCACTTACTATAAACAGTTTGTTATGTAATAAACGCTGTGGAATGAAAGTAATACATGAAAGCAGGTGAAAAAACTTAAGAGTGTATTTACCAAAATCATACAAGGACTTTATATACTTAGTACATCTTTGTACATAAAAGCCAGGCTCTAAAAGCCAGGAAGTAAATGAAGACATTTAAAGACTTTCCATTTCACAAAAAGCACTGCCTTTTTCAATGAACACAGACTCATTTATCATCTAGGTGTGGCAACACCGAACCAGGAGGATATACCTGGTTTGAGTGTGTGACTCATAAAAGCATTTGTTTGACTATCATAATCTTTTTTTTGTTTTATTACTGTCACATCTGGCAAAAGCCCAGCTGGAGGCTTCTCTGAAGATTCTTCATCTTTATAAGAAGAGTCATGCTGAAATTTGTGCAACAGCATGTGAAACACACAGTAATTTAACAAGAGCATTACATACCTTTTACTCATTCTTACACATAGTCATTGCATTAGGCCCAATCCAAACTGTTCAAGAGTTGCAACAGGAACTAATGTAACTATTTTTGGCCAACCTGTAGTTGAAAAGTTCAACTACTGCATAAATGAGTATAACATTTATTGTTTGTAACTAAAATGCAGAGCTATTATTAGGCTGTCAGATGATGAGAATGATATTATTGGGGTTTTTTTTCTTTGTCCGCCATCTTGTTTCTTTTCACAGAGTGCATAGTTGTTGAACATTTTCATTCTGTTGTCATCTCCTATTGCTTAATACAACAGCCAGTACCTGAAACTCGAATGAAGTTTCTGTAAAGATAATCTCTCAAAAATGGCTCCTTGCATACCTCACACAGAACCACTCCTTATTAGTTTTCATGGTTTGTATTCATCAGATCTCCACAATCGACAGTTAGATACCAAGTGAGTTACCATGACCATCGCTTAGCCTAAAATCTGAAGATAGGACACAGATTGAATGGCTCTGATTAAGGGTGCCTACTTTATAGTTCATTAACATATCGTAGTTCAATTACTACAAAAAGCAGAGTGTAAAAGTGTCAGTTGTGGTTAAGTGGCTTATATTATTTCTTGACCAGGTGCATTAATTTCTGCTGGCTATCTTAGAGTTTTGTATGTATTAAAATGATGAGATGTAATGTGTTAAATAATGAGCTTCAGAGGTGTATTTTGTAACTGAATGGCAGAGCCAGAGTAGCCAGCTGTTTCTTCCTGTTTCCAGTCTTTGTTGTAGCTAGGCTAACAGCTGCTAGCTTAGCCCTAGCTTGCTGTACTAAATCTTCTCATTTTGCTATTTAGAAGAAAGTGAAACAACTGCATGTCTTCAAACTATTTCCTTAAATGTTAATTGATTTACCATATCACCAGAGGTTGTATTAGTGATAAAAATCGTAAAAAAAAAAGAAGACAGTCAAATCGATGCTAAAAAATACAGCATGCGTCACCAAATGTGTGGGAACAATAAACTTCATAGAGACAGAAGAAATAAAGAGATGAGCGAGGCGTCCAATTGGTATTATCTTTAGAAAGCAAAATAACTTTGTCAAAATTCTGCAGTTTCATGACATTTATGAGAGTATGTGTCACTTTTTCAGTCGTAGCTTGAGGTTTTAACCTTCGCTAACCTCCAACCCTTTCCTCATAGCCTACATAACCTGAACTCCATCATTAAAAACCAAACCTTTGCCAGAGGGCCTTGTGATCTTTTTCAGGGGATTTTTTTTATTCTCTTAGGTCTAGACAAATGCGACCACACACACACACACACACACACACACACAGAATGTTGACTCATACCGAATATAATACTCGCAACTTGATTCAAGTAAAAGCCTGAGTAGTTTGAGGATATAATTATCTCAGCTTGAGGAAGAAGGCCGAGCAGGGGTGGAACATATGCACACACACACACACACACACAATACACTGAAACATGAGTCAGTGGTGTTAACATTATGATTGTAATATCTTATTTTAATGGGCACATACTTGTTATCAATCCTCACTTTAGGCATTACTTAGAAATTGAGGCCAGAGATTAAGCACAAAATGTGTGTGGCCGGGGGATGGTGATGAGTAAATCATAAACATGGCAGTTTCATTCACAGCATCTCAGTTCTCAGGACATTCCCGACTATTTTGAGAAGTGAAAGGTAAAGTGAGGTGTTTTGTGATTGTGTATACATCAGCTGATTTCTTTGGTATGATCAGTTCGGAGTTTTCTGCCCTTTCAATACACACATTTGCCCTTATGCAGTTATCTCACATCTTTAATCAGTGGGTTCAAATTAAAATAGATTCTTATAGCACTATGATACGAAGTGCTGATCAAATGTAAATATGTGAACGTGTTGACAACAGAGCAACCTGTTTCCCCCGGTTTCAGTATTCGTTTATGCTAAGCTAATTAGCTGCCTGCTGGTATAAACTTTGGTATTAAAGCCATTAAACATGTTGTGAGATGCTATAATGAAATAAAAATGCTGTTTATTTCTGTTTTCAAAATTAATAGTGCCCCTAAATCACAAGTTTAATGCCCTCTTCAGCATCTTTAACAAAACCAGGAGTTATATTTCGAGCTGTCATACACCATAGCCACGGTTGTAACACCCTTACGAGAGTGCAGACTTAAACAGCACAACTCCACAGACTAAAAAGATCTCTGTGAGATCTCCTGACTGTGGTTTAATACGGAGAAAACACGTACACATGCGCACACACAAACGCACAACAGAGCATTTCAGTATGGTTGCAGTACCAGGAACCCATTCACGTTTACGCACACACAACCAGACTTCCCTGAAGAGAGGAACCGAGATAAAAGCAACACATACAGACCACAGGGTGACTTAGGGCTCCTGCAGCAGCCACAGAAACACAACGCAAAGGTAGAAAGTGTAAAAGCAACGTCATGACCATAGCCTTTCGACTGTCTCACACACACACACACACGAGTATGAAATCAAGCCTGACAAATACAAGTCAAGTCAAGTCAGGCAAATACGTAATAACACTTCTGCACTTCAAGGTAACAGCTGGCTGTAGAGAGCTGCTTGAAGGACGTTTTCTTGAGCAAAAATGCAAGATGGATCTTCATTCCTATTGCAGATCAGGGTTTGACCAAATTTTATAGATTATGCATGAATGTAAGAGTGATTTTCAAGAAATGTTTGCCCCCTTCCCCTCAGACAGCCTGAGTCCACCACGAGTCAGATGGTCTAATAAAATACTGCCACATTATCACAGTGCAGAGCAGTAATTTGATGCTCAGCAGGCTGCCTTTTTTTCATCTTTTTTTATACATTTTTGCTGGGTTTTTACCTTCTTCTGATGGCATGACTGCACTTCAATCTCAGCTGTCTGGAGAAAAATTCAGTTCCTGCTGAACTCCAGCTGCTGCTTCAAGACACATCTGGTTTTTTGACTCATACATCGTGGAACTGCTTTCATTTTCTCTGAAAACAGGATCAGGTGCTTATCAGAGAAACCTGTGATTTCAGGCCATCAGCAGCACTCGTTTGACACAAAAGGGCAGACTGTTTTCAACCTGAACCACATTAGTTTTCAAACCTTAACTTTTTTCCACATAGAATTACAAGATTGTGCGTTATTGTTTTATATTGAAATACTGACTTTACTCTCATTAAGTTAAATCAGTTTCATATATTTGAAACCTTTTTCCTTAAAATATTTTAACTTCACTGACATCAAATTCCTTTCTCAGTTCATTCTCATTGCATTACAACTTCCTCCTTAAAATTAAAACTCTCTCCTCATTTTGCAACTTTTAAAAAATATTTTGACTTTATTCTCAAAATCTCTATTTTTTTTAAATGTGTTCCAAATGTCTGTCATAGAAAGAAGTGGTTCAAACTCATTTCTATTTCACATGAAGTTCCCTGAACCTTCTCTTAACTCTTGTTACTATGATGCTTAAATAGTGCTACCATGAAACACGATAAGTGGAAGCTTTCACACATTCAGTGTTGTGGTATGCAAGTGTTTCTGTGTGTGTGAGTGTGTGTGTGTGTGTGTGTGCGTGTGTGTGTGTGGTCCTGGTGTTGGCAGATCTTTTCTAATATTTCCTGTGGCTTTCTTGCTCAAACAGTAAGGAGAACATCTTTTCTGTTTCTGCAAATGTACCATTTTGCAAAGAAGGAAAAAAAAAGAAAAAAACAAAGAAGAAAGACTTTGCGCAGTACAGAAAAAAACGAAAACCCTCTTGAAAACAATCATGAAAACACGCAGCTATCTCTCTGTTGTTAAGTAGAATAATTTATTGCAGTTCTTTATTTATTCCTCTGTTTCCGCTCATTAACAATAATTACAGGTTTAAAAGCCAGAAGCATTTACAATGCATACAAACATATTACATACACACACTCACACACACACTCACACCACAATCAGAGACTAAATAAAGGAGGCTTGTCATGTTTGGACAGAGGTTGACAATGGTGACAGGCAACGTGCAGCTGTGTTGTCTTCACACATACTAGCCACTCTGCAAACATTGCCAAGCCTCTTCAGCACATCAGCGATCATCGTTAACATCATTGCTATCATCATCATCCTCATCGTCATCATTATCATCATCAATACTATCATTCTTCAGTATTTACAGTAGCAAGATGGAAATATTTAGAGACCAACTCAAAAAAGAGTATTGCTCTGAACTTCTCCTTTATAAACTAACAGATGACTGTACAGAGTGGAAAAAAATAAGAACGATTAGAAATTAAGACTCAAGTTGTGACATGATGGCACAGAAAAGAGGGGAGCGCACTGGAAAGCAAAGGAGGGGGGGGGTAAAAAGGTTAATAAAAGGATTTAAAATTATAGGAAGATGGGGAGAAAATGTGCTCTAAAGAATCCAAGACTGTGCTTTGTTAGTTACAAATCAGTTCATGAACTTAGGGATAAAATACACTGTTCCCATTCAAACCATAGCACACCTCCATTTGGAGAGATAAGTTGTCTGTTACATTCATCTCTCACTTCACTGGTTAGCTCTTAAGATTATTGCAGTAGTAAAGCTTAATTTAGCTGATTAAAGGAAGAGAAGTGAGGAGAGGTTAACCCTCTAGACACTGACCTCAGAGCAGTATCTGAAAAAGTTGAGTGTTTTTTTTGGGGTAACTGCAGATTTTCAAGATTTTAAATGCAGTTGTGGGTCCAATCCAAACATATTTTGGAGGGTTTAACCACATTATATACCCAATTTCCTTGAAAAATAGGTACTTATATTCACCGGTGATTGGGTGGTAAATCATTTTCAGCGTCCTGTTTTGACAGTTGGTTTATCAAATCATATTGAGGGTTCCTCCAACAACCGTTGGAGTGATGAGAGCACTTCTAGATGCACAGAGAATAAAAACTAGGCTCAGGTCAGCACCTGAGCAGCAAACGGCAGATACATTCAACCCAGTGATGGCGCAGTGATGGGCAGACCTGAAAGTGTGGATGTCAGTTTAGGTGGCACATCTATCAAGAGTTTAAATCATCAAGCCAAAAAAAAACAAAAAAAAAAACACTTAATCTGTGTTTCTATGTGTATCAAACAACACTTGTTATAGCTTTTCAGTCAGTCAAAGAGCAGGACACCTGTGTGGCTGCAGACTGAAATGCTTCACGCAGAGAACAAGTAAACACCTGCATGGACTTAGAGATAGTTAATGATTTACGAAAAGCTTAGTTAGCTGCTATCTGCACTGTAAAACCACTCATGTTGAGCAGCCTTTGATCTATTCAGACCTTTCATCTCATTTATCCAGTTAGTCAGGTTGCTGATTGGTGAATCACCCTTATTAGTAAACATATGGATTAATTGTGGGTTATAAACTACTATGTGTGACCTCGAAAGAAGTCAGAGATCCTGAAGGGAATAAAGCCAATCCATCGAGGTCAAAGTTGGTTGATTTAACGTTTAAACATTGCATTCAAGGAATCTGTCAGCTTTACAGATGAACTTTTACAAAGATGGGAACCAAGTATGTGCTGCCTGACAAGCAAAAAGCTTCTCTTACACACCTCGCCTTGCGTCACACAAGATCAATTCAAGATCAAATGTTTACCGACCAGAGGATTAGGTGTGAGCTACAATGTCACGTTAATACCAAACAAATGCTCTACAGTGTAAGACCTACTCCCTCCTGGCTCAAGTAATGCTGCAAAGTAATCATACCTTTTCTTTTTACAGACACCTGTTAGTCAAACATGAATTTATCATCACTCTACATATGAAACGGTGAGAAAAAAAGCAATGTAGAAAACATAAGCAACCATACACAAGCCAAGCATGCACACACCCACCGCACACACACAGGCAGGCACACACACGCACGCACGCATACCCACACTCAGGCAGTTCTAGGTAGCAGTAATTCCTACCAGGTCTGACATGCGAGTGGTCAAAAGGCAAGTGCAGCTGACACTGTGATCAATATATGTGTGTGTGTGTGTGTGTGTGTGTGTGTGCACGTATAAGTGAGACACAAGAACAGAGCAGGTCCTGTGGAGAAACAGCAGCAGCATGTGGCACATTTGTTTGTGTTTGTGTCTTTAAGCTGACAAACAATCAATCAAAATGAGTAAAAAACGTTGCTGGTTGTGCGCTTCACACACGCTTGCTTAAAACACGACCGAGTGCACAGAAACCCAAATGTGCTTTAGAGCTTTCCTTGAGTTTGACCAGTGTCTGCCTCGTCCTCTGCTCTTTCTCTCTCTCTCTGTGAGTAAAAAGAGTCTTTCTTCATGTGCAAACACAAAAGCTGAGATGCCTCCAATAGCTCCTTAAACTTTTCACATCACACACTGCCTGCAGGTAGAAACATGAAAACATACTGCAGCCAAAGCTTGATAGTTGAACTACCAGACTTCAGCTTTTCCTGTGTGCGTATGAGTGTGTGAGAGAGAGGGGTGAGTTTAAGTGCATGAACATGAATGTGTGTGTTGATTAATCCAGTTCAGGTGAGTCTGGTGTTTCATCATGAGTCTCTGTATCATCCGTCTTCTCTGCCGCCGTCAAGTTGTCTCTGTTCACTTCTAAAGGTGTGTCTTCTCCTTCAGGCTCTTCCCCTACGTCTCGCTCCTCTGTCTCATCAGTTGGTGTGGCCAACTCTGCCGTTGTGGTTTCCTCTTTTATCGTTGCATCTGTCTCCGTCTCATCTGTTGGTGACCCCTCCTCCTCTTCTCTCGGCTCTTCTTTCACACCTTCCTCCCCCTCTCGGTCCTCCTCCTCCTCTGGGATGGAGGCGTCTGGTCTTTGGAGGGAATGCGTCGCTGGAACGTGGCTTGCGCAGGGGTGCAAATGCGGTGAGTCAGCGGGGGGCAGCAGGGTCAGGGACTCCACGCTGAGGGTGTCTGCGTTGCTGTCGGTGAGGAGGGAGATGGTGGGCTGGGAGGCTGGGGTGAGGCTTGGGGCCAGGGCTGGGGCTGTGACTGGGATCAAGGGAGTTGAGGAGACTGAGGTTACTTCTCCACCTCCTGCTTCCCCTTCTCCGCCTGAGGAGGAGGGAGGGGTTTGCTCCAAAAATGTACCATCATCTGTGGGAGAGAGAGAGGCAGGTGATCTCAGAGGTAGACAAAGATTTACAGAAATAAGTCTGAAATAATGTGGCATATTTTTGAATTAATATCTTTATGATTTTGATTAATATCTTCATAATGTTTTTCCTGCTTTGATAATGTTGATCTTCTGCACAGGAGCAATCTAAAAGAGTAAGCAAGGATAAGAAGAGTGTCCTCCAAATACATTAAATTCAAGAGAACTCATTAAATTTACATTTCTATGCGACTGAAGAGAGAAACTGAACTGAAGTTCAATTCTGTAATATTTCAAGCTAGTGAAATTCCACAGCATTTCCTAAACTCGCAAAAATCCCCCAAAACAAAATGTCAAAATTTCTTGATAAAATTTATAACCAGAGGGAACTCTAAAAGCTCTAGGGCTTTGTGCATGGACATGTGGTACACACAAGGGAACTTAATGCAGTCACTACAGAGATCTATGCAGATAAGAAGTGCCACATATGCATTTGGACAGACACAGGCAAGCTGATGACTGAGTAGCAGTGTGTTCATCAAGTACCTCCTACTGTCCTCTCTGTCCTACTGTTACAGAGGGAAGAACAGTCAGATCCCGTCTAACAAGGTTTGCATGGTTTTGAGCTTATCGTCAGTGCAGATTAGCTTCTTAGCAGATAGAGAGGCACGAGGTGGACACACTGCACAACATGGGGACATAAGCAGCAGCAGCAGCAGCAGCAGCAGCAGCAGTTGTCCTAGTTTGTGTGGTCAAAACTTCAAAATAACCTATAAACTACAATGTAAACTACTATGGGAGCATACTTACATTGTGAGAGTGTAATGGTGCAGTGTGGAGGATACAACAAAGCTGTTTTACAGTGCTCATTGTCAGATCTACAAACTTAGAACTAACTCATAGTGTGTAAGGCTGTAGTTTCATTAAGGTCTGTAACTCTGGATGTCATCGTGTTTTGAGACTGAAAAGGTGACAAATGGAGGGAGTGAATAATATAATCCTGACTGTTTGACTTGGGTCACAGACATTTTTTTTAAGTCAAAAAACAAAAAAAAACTGTTTTTTTGTTCTTTTATCCATATCATAACAAGCCATACAGGCATACTGGCTGCAGTTATGACACCAGCGTCACACACTGCCTTTACAGAGGCACACACACAGCAGTGAAGAACAGAGCCTGGAAAGATAAAACACTGTTATGACTGAGATTTGTCTGACCTACTTAGGACAGCTCATCTGTTATACATTTAATCATATATCTATGTCTTTATGGGAAAAGAGAAGTCATGACACCTTTAGGTACCATTTAGACTTTCAATAACCCCATCAGATACTCAACCTTCCCATGATCTCTTTCTGCTGACTTTACCTGCTCTGCTTTTCAGTCCACTTGGGTTCACCTGAGAGGAAACTGGCTGCCTTAAACAAACCTCTGAGTACACACACCCAAGATCACTTGTAGCAGGAATGTATTTATGCTGTTGGTCTGAGAACAGTTTAACAGGTTCGCTGAGGGGAAGAATGTGACACTCTCAGACAAACACCATATGTAGATGCCTAATATACAAGACCCAGTGATGGAGGAAGCTCTTATATACCCTATGTGTCCCTGTGCTACTTCCTATATGCAAGCAGCTTAACAAACACAAGTGTAAACTATTCTAGTGTATGTCACGTGTATGTGCTGTGTGTGTGTATATAATTGTACCATAGTTACACCCAATACTATATGTGTGAAGGAAACATAAGCGTGCTGTATAGTGCAGATATGTGTTAACCACACCTCAGCCTCATAAATAGTCAGACTTGATTAAACCGTTATTTTGCTTTATGTTTTGACACTTGGGTCAAACATTTGCAGATTATAATGCACCATAAATGTGTCTACATGTTTGTGATCACACAGGCAATGTGGATGTGCTGTGTGTGAGCTACCTGTGGGGCTCTGAGCTGATATAGTGCTCGCAGTAACAGAGTCGCATCTTCCTGTGCTCCCACTCCCACTGGAGGGAGGCGAGGGGGAGGAGAGGGGCGAGGGACTGTGCTGCGACACACAGTGGGCCACTGCAAAACCTGGAGATGGCGCACATGAACACAGACACACACACGTACACGCACGAATGCATGTGTTACCATGGTTGGGATCCGTATCTGTCTCTAACACCCTCATTTTAGATGATGAATTTTACCTTTAATTGTATTTAGCCATTAGTGAACAAGGAAAGATACAGTCTGAATAACTGCGTGGCACTGAAGCTGAGACACACTAATCAGAGGTGTGTTTTTTTGTACATGTACACGTGTGGTTATGTGTGCTCTAAGTTTGCTTAAACCAAAGTGAACTTTGAATAAAACTAACTAGAACGGTATTTAGCATGAGAGAAAATGCATGTGGATTTTGGAAATAAAAGCAAGATCAAGGGGGTTTTCGGCTGCATTCCAAGGTGTCGTATTTCTACACTGAGACTCTGAACGAAGTCTGAGAGAAACTAGGTTGACACACTGTTATGATTCACAGACTGATTTAAACAGATGTTGTATGTTTGGGTTGAAGAGCTGCCAAACATGTTTTCTAAAAGACTCGATAGTAAAAGTCGTAGTAAAATTAAAATATCTTGATGTTCCATTATTGATTGTTAAAACATTTCTCATAGAGTATCCAGGGTTTGTCAACCAGTATCTACTATGTAGAGACTTAAAGTACAGAAAAAAGCAGAGACATATGAGCTTCTCTGCAGTAGTGTACAGGCTGAAGCAGTGTGCGAGGGCAGTGTCACCTGGTACTTTATCGACCGAGGCGAAAACTGATCTATTTGCCGTTGGGTCGTTGGGTGCCCGTCTCGACTGCTCGTAGAAGCGGAAGGGCAGGGCGCTGGGTGATGCGTTGGCCGTCTGACCGAAACCCAACACCTCTGTCGCGCTCGGCTGCACAGGCAGGTCCAACAGAGCTGCATACGGAGGAAGCAGGCAGAGTTAGAGGGATTCAAACACAGGACCCCTTCAGTGTCAAGCTAAGCGTCTCCATGTGAGATTACAAAGAAGATCTACAAGCTTTGCAAAAGCACATGCATTAAAGAGAAACACTGTGTTCAATGTAACTTTAAAATGTTGTGCTTGTAAAAATGTTCAGCCAGTTTGTGACTGCGGTGGCTATTTTTGCAGTAATCACATCCTCCTCGATTTTACTGTATCAGCATAAATTCAGACATTAAGTCATTCTGTATGCAGTTCTACAGAATAAGACCACTGGTTGGGGAAGTACAAGTGACTTATTGGTAAAACCATCTGTAACTAAGAGGATTCTTGAATACTTTTTGTGAATACACAGAAAAAAGAATCTTTCTGGTGAGTGGATGAAATGTGCATGTGCATGA